>CM035806.1:161995378-162235378 GCA_020466095.1 Chlorops oryzae
ATTAAATCGATCTCGAAAATTGTGGCCGAGAATTAAGGTGCGCAGTTTTTTGCGTTTAGCTACTAATGGCTATTTCTCGTAATTTGCCGTTCGGAGTCGGCGTTAAACTGTAGGTTCCACTCTTCCTACAAGAGTAATACAGAAAGCGACAGGCCAAGCGACAGTTGGGCTGCAAGAAAAATTTCGTCGCATCATTAAGACCACAAAGCGTACGCCGTTGTAAACGGGAATAATAATCGCCACGACAAAATAAGAATATAACGATTTCTCGTAAACCGTTTGGTATTTTATTTTCCTATCTATGGCAAGGATTCAGCCTTGGGCATGGAGAAAAGATGTGTAGCGATGTAGGAAACGAAAAAAAAACTCTAAAAAAAAAAATTTACAATTTTTTCACCTCCTTTTCTCTATTTCTGGCCTATTGCTCCCGATTCGGTACGAATTATATAAAAACAATTTTGATTAAAATGAAGAAAATCAAAACTCTACAACTTCTTGGAGCACACCGACTGTGTATCTGAGTGCTCCTTCATACCGTTTTTGTACTGCAAAGTTGAACATTTTTACTCGAAATCATAAGAAAAATCTAAAAATTATACTTTTAACCCCTTATTTCCCCTTATTTCCATACAAAAACTGGATTTAAATGTTTTAAATTTAAAATTTGATTATGAATAAGGGGGTAAGTGTTTTCGTTATGAAATTAATTCCATACAATTATACTATTATCTTTGTGCGAGCACCTTCAAGCTTATGCCCGAGGATAAGTATAATTAACCAACACTAGGGACTTATATAAAAAATATTCAGCCCGTTTCTGAATATTCCCGGGGAACGAATTCCCGAGGAATTTACTTTTCTCGAGACTAAAATTTTTCTTTCTTAAATTTTTGGGGAAGAAATTTGATGGGGAATAAATATTTGACCCATACCCATAATTTTCCTTACCTATTACCTATTCAAAAAAAGGAGAATTTTAGCCTCGAAAAAGGTAAGTTCCCCGAGAATATTCAGAATCGGGCTGGATATTGATTACCAGAGAGGCTTAATGCTACCGCTTCTTCTCTTTTTCGTAATATTATAATAATTAATTATTTCTTCAAAGTCCGTTATCCGCTAGACGAAGACAAAAACCCATCTCCTCACGATTGGTCTTATATATCAATGGACAATTCAACGCAAAACGCCCCTACAGGCACACTCACATTTTTGGATTCAGTTCAGCAATATAAAATCTACTTATAATTAAAAAAAAAAAAAACTCTGGATGTGATTCTAAAGGTTGTCAAATTTTGAAAAAATTTAATAACAGTCTGGCACAGAAAGAGAACATGATTTTTGCTCAGATAGGCCATAAACAGCCTGTAAGGGGTTAGACATGCAGCGCCATTTTACGTGGAATTACCGAAATATAAACTTTCCATATTAAAATTTAACTTCATCAGTGTTTTTAATTCAAAATGTTATCATGAATAAAGCTATAAGAATATAATAATATCATATTATTTTGATGTTCGAGACCGTGTTGCCAACGCAAAAGAAAAATATTGAAACCTGAACGTTGTTCAACTTAGCTTTCTATACACAGAGAAAGAAAATCAACCAGAAAACTGGTTAAATCAAAAGGAAAAACATACAAGATTTTTCCCTCTGATTCAACCATATTTCAGGTTGAATTGACATGATAATTTTCAAAAATGGATTTAAATTTAAATTGTTGAACCAACCAAGGACTTAATTCAAGTGACAAGATAATTTTTAAAATAAAAAAAAATTTACTAAAATACCTATGCAAGAAGAAATGTCAAAACAAATTTAATTAACGTTCAAAGCAAATGGCCACAGAGCCCTCTGCTGAACATAACCTCAAAAATAGCCATCGGATGGACTTCATCCGATTTTGTCACTCCGTTGTCGTGTGACTGCATTCGCAATGCTTAAAAAGTTCTAAGATGAATGAATATCTTATATATCCTATTTTATAAAACAAATGAGAATTATACCGAACGTAAAGAAATGTAATTAAACAGATTTTCATTCAAATCAATCAAAAATGTTGTTGACTCAATCAATTTTCTTTTGAAATTTGTGTTCTGCTCGAAAATCAAAAGGACTGTGAATAAAAATGCGCCGTTTAAAAAAAAAAATCATGGTTACGTTCGCTCAGTGTATCCTTTCATTTGAAATTCTTTAAATATTAATTTAAAAAATCATTACAACGCTCTATAAGCAATTCATAAGGCCAGTATATACATAAATTATTGCAACAGTTCTTTAAATTGAAATACAACATCCTTTCTGAATACGATTTTCCACACTCAGTTATCTCTAGAATCTAGATCCAAGTAGACCAAAACAGACGTAAGAAAACGCATTGGACTCCAAATAGATATACGTGCTAAATTATAATAATAATAATTAAAATTTCTTTAATATGAGTTGCGAAAAACTAAATTGAAATGCCGGCTTTGAGGATCTTTTATTTTCCAAGGAAAATTTGCCTTATCATTGGACCATATAGCAACCACACTAGACTAATAAGCGAATGCTCCGCTGAGGGGACATCATGAGGACATTTTCTTCTCGCCCCAAAGTGCACCCGATTTATAAAACAATTCAGAAAAATTATGATCTTTTCCTTATTATTAAAAAAAAAAAAAAACACAAATCTGTGTTCATTTTCAATATTTTCCCAAAACTTACCGAAAAATTTATTCGTGCTGAGTGAGTGTCTTTGAAAATCTAAGCAGAATTTTAGGATCTCATATACTCGAATTTTCGGCAATTTTTCTTTCTTTCAATTCAATTTTCTTATTCTTCTTATGCTTGTTCTTATTATTGTTTCCTTCTTCCTTCTGAGTGCTTATGCGCCAATGCACGTGCTTTTTAACATAAATCTCTGTTATATCTTTGGCCTTCGAGTGTCCTTCCAGCAGCTGCGACGACAATCGCTTGTTGCTCAGTCGCTTGCCTTATTATCGTTGGTTGGTTGCTTGGTTGGTTGCTTTGTCGAAAGCTTGTTTTGAAAAACTTTGAATCGCTTCTTCTGCTTGGTTTCGTTTCGAACTTGTATTCAAAAGGATAATGAAAGTTCGCGAAGTTCGCAAGCGCGTAATAGAAATCTGTTTGTTTTCTTTTTCGAATACACGTCGACACTTCGACGAAGATCGTTTAGCAGTTTATATATTTATTTTATTTATTTATTGTTTTTTTTTTTTTTTTGCTTACAACTATTTATCAATAGGTATGGTCTAGAAAAATATTCTTACGACTTCTTTTGTTCTTTCTGTTTTTTTTTTTTTTTAATTTTTTTTAATACTATTATTGTGCTGTGTTAGTTTTTCCTGCCTCAAAATTCGTCCCACCTTCGAATTTCGATCTCAAAACATTTTTTTCTCAGAGTCAATAAATCGACGAAATGAATTTGTGTGAATCAATGGCAGCGCGTTATGGTTTTTAGTCAAAATTTAATCGCTCTTTTAATGAGAGATTTCTGTTTTTTTTTTTTTTTATGTTCTTATGATTCTAAAACGTCTTCACAACCGTTGAACTTTAAGCGAGCGATTTTTCGAAAAATTCGAACTCATGTAGCTCAAAATATTCACAATTTCTTATCGAGCTATCGAGCTATCTTAATCGATAGTAAGATTCACAAAATAATTAAACAAATGCTGTGGCTGGTATTTATACTAAGCAACTGATATGTTTAACACTAATACGAAAATTTAAATTTTAGCTTATTTTGGTTTTTTGTTTTTGTTGGTTTTTTATGTTTTTTGTTTTGTTTTTTGCGAAAAGGATTGTGGAGGAATGTCAATACTTTTGCATTGAATTAGTATTTTTTTTTTTTTTAATTTAAATCTAGTTTTATTTTTCTTCTCATTTATTCTTCATTTTTGTTGATAAGAAGTCTTGATCGTTTCCGTTCGTAAAATGTCAAGGTGTCCATTAATCATAGACAAAGAATTCTTCGTCGCTCGTTGAACGAATTCGCAGGATGATCTTCCTCGACTCTCTCAATGCAATTTGCTGGAAAAATGTCGCTTTGGTCGGGTGCCGGGCTTACATTCACTGATCGTGTCGGAAGCGTTGAAAGTTTCAACTGTAAATTTTGTTGAATCAAATCGAATCGAAATTGAATTGAATTGAATTGGATTGTCTTCGGTCTCCAAGGACTGATGTAAATGATTTTTGCGGTTGATATGCGTTTTTCAAAAAAAAAAAATATTAAAAAAAATTTTAATTCCACAGGAAAAAAATTTTTTCCTCCCAAAATTGGACCTCGTATTCACGCGATAGATGAATTATTTTTGGAATTATTTAATTATTGATATTTTCGTTTAAATATTTTTCGTTTTTTATTTCTATTGAAACTTCAACTTCAACTGCATTTGTCCTACAAACATATTGCTGATATCTGTATATTTATACATGTAACTGGGTAATTTTGTTATTACTATTGCTATTGTAGTTAATGTATACTGTATACTGTTACTATGCATGCATGCATTCAAAAATGCAGGCAAACTTGTAGGAAAATGTCATCCTTTCGTAACGGTAATTCGCGTTAAACTGATCCTTCGCAAAAATTTTTGAAATCGGCAGGAATCGCAACGGACAAATTGTAATGAGGCAAAGACGACTTCTTACATTGTTGCTTGCTGCTGCTCGCTGCTCGCTGCTTGCCTTGCTTGCTTGTCTGCCTGTCTGCCGACCTACCGTAGTTCTGCCGTAGATGCAACACAGTTGGAAGCGCATCGGGTCGGGGTTACGACGAAACGATGGGGCTAACTAGCAAACGAAACGATGTAAAAACGAACGTACGAACGTACGAACGAACCTAACGAACGTAACGAGCGCACAAACGAGCGTCTCATTCGATAACCGAATGGAGCATCCCACCACAACACAACAACAGACACAAACAACTGGCAGCAGGCGAAACACGCCGGCAGTTGTTAGCAAGTAAAAAAAAAAAAAAGGACTTGTCTAAGGACGAAGTGCAAGGGGTTTTTTGTTACATGCCGGCAATAACAAAAAACTAAATTGTTACGAAAACACAAAACGTGGCGGCAAGCCGATAATATTTTCGGCGCGAATCTTTGACAACAGCGCATCGAATCGGTTGCAGTTGCACCCAAATACACATGACTCTTCGAATGGAATTTCGCTCTGGCAATTATTTTTCCAAAAAATACTCGACTCAGTTTTTCATTAACCATGGAAATTATTTTGTCCACTTGCAGAGTAGAATATTAAAATCCGGTTGAATTTCCAAAAGTAAAAAAATTAAAAAAAAAAAAAAAAACAAAACAAACAAAAATCAGAAAATGAAGGCAAATGAAAATACACATAGAAAAATTCATTCATCTAAACTACATACTAATTTTATAGTATCAATGATGCTGAAACTTTAATCCCTGCTGCTAAATGGCATCTGAATCAAAAAAAAAAATATATACCGATGTTTAAGTTATTGCTAACATTCATAGTCCTCTGTAACAAAAATATGTACCAAGGCGATTCTAAATATTCCCGGGGAATTCTCCCTTGCGGGTTTGAAAATGTTCTTCCATTCGAAGCACACTGTGAAGAAGGTAATAAAAAGGGTGCAAGAACATTTTTAAGCAAAGGTCAGCCTTTTCTTTCTTTCATTGCCGCTAAGAATACTTCCTTTTTTCGCCGAGAAAAATTAATCTAGGGAAAAAAACTCCCGAAGAATATTCATTCAGAATAGGGCTGAATAGGGGTTTCATAGTCAGACTACCAAGTCATAGCTGTCTTAAAATGCATAAAAAATGTTTTAAGTCAATTAATTTTCATTCTCATGTTCTAGAAATCATAAAAGCGATCTTCAAGTAGAGTAGAGACTTCCTGGCAGGGAAAAAAAAAATTTTTTTGTAGCACTGAAATCGGGGGAAATTTTTTTTTTTGTGTAGCTGAATTTTTATTAACACAGTTAAAATTTTCAGACCTTGGTATCTTATTATGATTTCTTTAAGTTTTCGGGGTCAGAACCAGGGGTCACACTATGTTTACAATCGAACCTCTTATGTATTCCAAGGAATCGAATCCATTCGGATTTCTCACATTCTTTTCTGAATGAAAAAGAGTTTTTTCATCCATAAAATTGTGAGAAATACGAACGGATTCGATCCCTCGGAATAAGCAATAGGCACAAATGTGTTTTCAAGCTCGCTGAATATGAATTTGTGGACTAAATAGCTCCATCGACGATAAATTCAGCCATAACCTCAAAAAACAAGTAACCTCGAGTGGAGTTTTTGGAGTTCTTTTTTTTTTTGAGATTATTGCGAAACTTATACCGGATGCAGCTATATAAACCTCAAAATTCGCAGTCAGCTATCCCGAAAAAATATAGTAAGGCTAGTGAAACTCCTGGGTGTTTGCAATTTACCATATTTTCGTCAAAAGAGCTCAAGCTACCCTTCGAGAAAAAAAAAAATATATATATATATAAATAAATATATCATACAGCCCGACAGACTGCAAACAGTATTGCCAGTTAAGCGTGATCTCCCCGGAATTATTAAGAAATTTATGATCTTTAGTGGAGTTTTAGGCCAGAAAAGTGGTCAGAGAAATTTTTACGGGACCTGATGGGACCAAGTTTTTGCTTTTATAATATCTGAAAATTAAATTTTAATGGCTTTTGACCTTGTTTAGCGGGATATCCCGGTAAAAACAAAAAAAAAAAAAAAAAAAACTGGCAAGAGTGACTGCAAACAGACAAATGGATTGAGAAGTGGAAATGACTACACCGAATCCCTTTACGAATTTTGTATGATCCATATCTCGTGTGATACCATCAAAGGCACACTCGGATGCACAAACGCACTGTACGCTCATCACAAATTGTAATAGGTATGAAATTCTTTTACATTTATTCGGTGTCTCATCGAAACGAAATCCAAATTCTTCAGCTCTCATACATCCAACATGTTCGATGTGCTGTCTCTGCCATACAAGTAGAAACAGGCAACAAGTTTTCTTTCACGCGCGCAGGTAAGCTTTTCATAGACTGGAAGGAAGCGAGCATTAACATATTGTGCTGCATACATTTCCAAGGACAGGCGGGATGAATGAAGAATGAAGAAAAAACAAATATTACATTTTAATTCTCTCCAAAAATAATTCTTTTAAAGTGGACAAATATTTGTAGGTGGCTGTATCTGCATTGGACCTTAAAACAATGTTTTCCATTAATGCGAGTTCAAAATGGTGTTTGTTTTAAGTGGCAACAAAAGGAAATTGCATGAATGAATTTCTTCATCAAGCGAATCTGCCCCAGTGATACCATTTTTTTGGTTTGTTTGTTTGTTATGAATGCGGTATAAATGTACTTTCGTGTGCGTGTGTGTGTGTGTAAGTTATATGCCTACATAATAAGACTGCATGTTTGTTTGTTTGTATCGTAGTCTATTGGCCTCGCTCATTGTCTATCTTTTTCTCTTTTGTACTTACTTGCAAACTCATTCCCAAATATATGCATTTACACATACATATAATTAGTGCCCAAACATGCATACAAACATGTAGAAGAAAAGTTCTCCAAATCAAACAAATGCAGTTTCCAGCCACAGAATCGAAGGTATTTTCGTTTGCAACCCGAGCATCCGATTCACGATTGTGGCAATCTCTCATTTGCAGAACAATGAGCTGAGAGCTCTCTTCACCATAACGTACATGCGCCGGAAAAAAACTCCCTCATTTTGAGAAAGCCAATCGGTGGCCTGTAAAAATCTGTGCATGCCTTTCATTCGCTCACCAATCAAATTCCTGTACATTCCAGTCATTTCTCATTGAGGTTAATATTTCTAATAAAATTCTGCACGTTCATATAGGTACAATACGTTACGTTCAGCAGCTGTGCTTCATTGCCGGCTCACAGCTCAAAGCTTACAGCTTATTGCTTATAGCTCACGGCTCGCACAAAACATGTTGCATTCTGCATGACTCCGAATCGGAGTCGGAGTCGGAGTCGCAGTTGTCGTAGTCGAAGTCGAATTCGGATTCGGATTCGGGTGCTCGATGTTCAATTGAGTTGAATTAAAATAAGCGGAACTGAGTTGAGCTGAGCTGAGTTGTATCGGAAAGGTAAATAATTGTGCGTTCGAATTGCATATTTGTAGGCGCAATGGTGAACAAAGCTACCACTGGAAAGCTAGTCCTGCCTACTTACTTCCATTATTGAGTAAAGGATTCGAATTCTCTAGAAAATTCCAAGAGACAGCTGCTCTTGCTCGTCGTGCTCGTACTCGTGCTCTTGCAATTACATTTACATTTACAATTACAAGGGACGGACCCCTAGTAACCGTTTTTGATAGGCACTTCCCCCTTTCGCTCAAATGGGAGCACTCAAATCTTAACGAAATGAGCTAAACTGAACAGAATAGAGCAGAAAAGAACAGAACAGAACTGAACTGAACAGAAAGGTGCCGCCCTAGTGTCTGTTGTAATAATCAGTGTAATATGTATCTCTTGTATGCATTTATGTGCATTCGATGGCGATAGCGTAGCGTGTGTTTGTTCGTTTATTCATTCGTTTTATTGTTGCATATTTAAGTTCAATTGTATCCCGATACACAATACACACTGTATTAATAGAGGAGTCAAAACACATCAAGAACGAGAGCGAGAACGAGAACGAGAGACATTGCAACATTGCGACAGGGTCGTTTCGGTTCGGGTTCGGGTCGGGTCGGTAAGGTCGGTCGGCATTTCATCGTGTGAAGCTTCCAAAAAAAAAAAAAAAACTTTTTTCCTTTGCTTTTTGGTTTTTTGTTTTTATCGTTCTATGCAATGTGCCATGTTACGAGTCGGCTAACGCAGTGTGACAAATTTCAATGCTTTTGCGCCTGCAAGTATGCACGGGCATTTGACACTTTGCGAGCATGATACACAGAGGCATGTTACATTACGTTACGTTAAGCCCATATAGCCGAGGGCAATCCTCTGTATGGACAGTTATCGCTTGATAGAAGTATTTGATTCGTTATAGTCCTCTGAATGCACATTTGACTCTTTGTTGTTATTGTTGTTGTTGTTGTTCCTGCTCGATTGTGTGTTAGCTTCTGCGTATGTATGCATGTTTGTATGTTTGTGCGTTTGTGTGTGTGTCTGTCTATTTGTCTGTCTGGTCGTTCGTTTATATGTAATTAAATACAAGGGTAATTGAGGTCGTTCATGCAGGCTCAATGCAGAGTGTCGGAATCCAGCAACTGATTGCTGAAATTTTCCTTAACTCGTAACGCTTTTTGCATCATGAAACAAAATTTCATCGTCACCATACCATATCATCGGTGATTTATTTATGTGAAGCCATTGTCATTGTCATTGCCTTGCCATGCATTGCCTTAACTAAGCCTAAGAAGATTTCTGCAACTTCAATTTGAATTTTAATAGAAACTTGTTGGCCGTTTGAGTTTTTGTCGCCGCCCATTTTGTCAAAGTCTATATATTAACGTGGATCGTTTTGTTCGAGAGAAAAAAGTGATGATTCGTTTTTTTTTTTTTTTTTTTTTTTTTTTTTTTTGAGAAGGAATTCGCAGGGAAGCATTGGTGAAAATCGAATTTTTTTCATGCGCTTTTTCTAAATAAAGTCCATCTTAAATATGCCTAAAAGCATGCTAAAAAAAAATTAATTGAAGCGTGAAGTAAGGTCGTTTTGAATTGAACAAATATTCCAATCAAAAACTATCGAAATCGTTATCGATTTTTGTTTATAATGTCTAAAGAATTCAATTTTACTCACGTCTACTTCGCCAAAAAGGCTTTTAAATTGAATTTTCCTCTTTTCGATACATACTTAGCATAATTATAGGCATAAGAAATATATAAATATTTGCTTCAAGAATAGACATGAATCGGTCATTTTAAAACAGTTTTTAAGGAAAATATAAAATTTTTTCAATGGCTTGAGTTTTGAAGGATGTAGAAGCGATCATTTTTCTGCTCTTTGAAATTATTCCACCATCAATGACCACAAAAATATTTCGAATACAGTCGAATCTGGATATAGTGAGATAATTTTTTCATGTCCTGTTCATTGTATCCAGATTGTTCGAATTAGCGAGATTGAATGTTTTATTCATTATTTACAAGCCCGTAGAGAGAAATTTGGGGCTCAGGGGATTTTTTTCGAGGGGCTTCCTCACAAAAATGTGCGACCAAATGGAAAAAGTCCCATGCCAGTTGTGGGCCCCTTCAGAAAGTTCAGGCCCGGGGGAAAATCCCGCTTTCCCATCCCCGTTTCTTAATGCCTGATTATTTAGAAAAGTCCCTATAAGAAAAAAGCGTTCACTATTTCAAGCTGTTCATTATTTCAGGGATGCGTTATATCCGATTTGACTGTATAGCATGGAAAACCATTGTTTACAAAAGCACAAGGTTAAATTTTACATTCGGCTTATGCTTTCTTCGGCATAAATATTAAGTATGGGCCATAGAATAGTGTTCTTCTAGTGGAAAAGGAGGTTAAAAAATCGATCCATCTTAACACACATATATATATGTATATATATGTTTATATATATATAAACATATTTACTTCAATTGATTGCATCTGCGATTTAACACGCACACCAACTCGCACATAAAAATTACAAGTTTAGGAATTGCTTTAAGCGTTCAGCGTTAAATAACCAACCTCTTAGTTCAAAAAAAATTGTACAGCGAGATGAGCAAATAAATAAAAATATATATTGAAAAAAAGTTAGAAATATATAAAAAAATATATTAATATATGCATTATAATTGGGGCCTTATTTCAAATTAAAGAATTACCAAAGACAAGATTTGGAAATATGGCCTTTGTTGAAATAAACTTGAAAATGCATTTTAATATTATTAAATGCTAAACATGCAAGAATTTCAAGATACAAAAATTCCTGAAACCAATTACCAGGTTAATTTGGCCGAAAATTGGGACACCCAATACAATTTACTTCAATTGATTGCATCTGCGATTTAACACGCACACCAACTCGCACATAAAAATTACAAGTGTAGGAATTGCTTTAAGCGTTCAGCGTTAAATAACCAACCTCTTAGTTCAAAAAAAATTGTACAGCGAGATGAGCAAATAAATAAAAATATATATTGCAAAAACAAACTCTACGAAATATATGAAAAAAATAATTAATAATCATAACGGTAATTGGTGGGCTATTTCAAAAAAGAACCGAAAAATGAAATATTTTTAAAAAACACCATCAGCCGTGAAAACAGTATTAGTTGATTTATGTATTTCTATTTCAATTTCTAAATGAAATAATTCCAAAGCAGAAATATTTATATATATTATATATATATATCGGGCCTTAGTGAGTTCATATTTAGAGGGCAACAGAGAGAGAGAGAGAAAGAGGGAGAGAGAGAGACAGAGAGAGAGAGAGAGAAGAGAGAGAGAGAGAGAGAGAGAGAGAGAGAGAGAGAGAGAGAGAGAGAGAGAGTGAGAGAGAGAGAGATGAGAGAAGAGAGAGAGTAGAGAAGAGAGAGAGTGAGAGAGAGAGAGAGTGAGAAAGAGAGAGAGTGAGAAAGAGAGAGTAGAGAGGAGAAAGAGAGAGAGTGAGAGAAGAGAGAGTGAGAGAGAGAAAGAGAGAGAGTGAGAAAGAGAGAGTGAGAAAGAGAGAGTGAGAAAGAGAGAGTGAGAAAGAGAGAGAGTGAGAAAGAGAGAGAGTGAGAAAGAGAGAGTGAGAGTGAGAAAGAGAGAGAGTGAGAAAGAGAGAGAGAGAGAGTGAGAAAGAGAGAGTGAGAAAGAGAGAGAGTGAGAAAGAGAGTGAGAAAGGGTGAGTGAGAAAGGGAGAGTGAGAAAGGGAGAGTGAGAAAGAGAAAGAGAGCGTGGGGCATCTTAAAAATTAATCACTAGCTGATAAAGAAAAATTTTCCCTCACTTTTTCCACTGGGTTAAAGTCGGTTCCTTTACCCAACAAAATGAGCCGTTACTTTTCAAATTCTATGCATAAATGGCAAATTCGTAATTATATAACTGAGGGAATAAAGGCAATGTGAGCAATGAAAATTACAAATTTAAGCCTTAAAGTATGCAGTACATTTTCGTGATAAAGCTTAAGTTACTCAAAGGCTTGAGTAATTTACTCACTAGTTTAATTAGAGCAATATAAGCTGCTTATCCAGACTCATGACAGGAATTGGGAAAGTAAGATGTTATCTATGAGTATGTTTTTCTTTCGTTCGGTAATGTTCAACATAGAAAATGATCAAGAAAAATGGTAAAAGGCACGTATGAAGTATGTAGGATTGCTAATTGAATTTTCACATGTACATACATGCGTGAATTTCATTCATAAAAAATGTTTGGCTGTAACTTTCATTTTGAAAATCTCAAAAAAAAAATAAGAGACTATGGACTAGGGTTGGTGAAATTTTTCTGACCGTTGCTTCAGAGAGATAATATCTATAGATATATACTTGTATCGAAAAACCGATGATGTATAGTTATACCAAAGAGCTTATAACCTTATACCAAAGACCTTATGACTAACGTCTAGAAAAATCTCTTGCATTTCGATTTCTCTGGCTTCTGTGGACATTTTTTTTTCGTCGTTACACATCTTGATAGTTATAAGGTCTTTGGTTATACTACTTTTTTCATTTAGAATTATCAGACTCATACGAAGAGGCATCGAACTTTCCCATGATCAGACAGCCAATTGTCTGATTCTGGACATGGAAATGGATGGGGCTGATCTGTCAAGCCAGTTGTCCACCTTAGAGAGTTATCAAAGATTGCAGTTTTCGCATTTGAAACCTTTAACAACCCAAACTCTGAAGGCTTTCAATGACGCGATAGTATATTGAATGGTTATTTAAATTCCTTGTTCTTCCAAACTCATTGGACTGAAAGGCGACCCTACTACTTTTACCGCCACACTGCATATGCTTATGTATTATAAACAGTGATTCCCCGGTACTCCGACAAACGTTTTGCATGTCAGTCTTAAACTATCGAATTTTTCGGATTATAGAGTGCTGCCAAGGACCCTTTTTAGTCCGGAATATTTTTTATAAAAGAGTACCTTGTAATTCGAAAATTACAGATCCAGTGATAAGATTCTATATTTTATACTCTGAAGTACGAATTTCGAAATTCCTGAATAGTACTCATGTCTGATTACAGGGGGTGGGTGCCGGATTACCGTGGGTCACGTTCAAAGGTAAAATATCACTCATCCATCACAGCCATCCGCTTCTTAAAATGCAATTGAAAGTCTTTCGCATGTATCAATCAGAACATCCTTAAGACTCTAAAGCAAATCGTGTTTAAGTTAAAGCTTAAATGAACTATATATGGACGATAGTTCTCAACGCTTACAATCGTCCTTTCTTAATTTCAACATCTTCTTAAATAGGAATGACAAGAAATGGTCAGACAGGCTATTCCATATCCAGGTGAATTAAGAATCAAGGCGCCAATTTGGATTTAGATTTGAATTCGGATGGCGATAGCTATAGGGGGACGTCAAACGAAAGTTTTATAGGTTTGCACATTTGTCTTTGGAACGTTTTTGTTGCAGTTTTTGTTTTTTTTTTTTCTTCCTTTTTTCGCTTTTTCTAGTGTGTTTTTGTGTGACGACGCCACTGCTGTTGACTGCAACGCTCGCATTGAAACAGGCAAGATTTAGGTCTATTTACACAAAATGCCCGCATACCAAATGCGTCCTTTCGTGCTGACAGTTTTTCCGCCTTCAGTTTAAACGAGCGAATCCATGCACGAGCGCATGCATTCAGGAATAACGACGACGGTCGCAATAAAAAGCGAAGTTTGCTCTATTTTTCAAGAGTATGTCAACGTAAGCAGAATTACGTGCAATTGTTCTGTGTGTGCCGTAATGCTTATCCACACACACACACACACCGTACATACATGCAAACATACATACATATAAACAGGCAGTAGCCTAGCGGGAAATTATCTCCTGCATGCCAAAGTCATCAGTGATATCATCGATGACATATATGTAGGTGACAGTATCATGCATGACACCTTGGTGGGCATGTCATCGTAAAGGGGTGCTGTTCATGTGCTTCAATCTCATTGGCTACTGGAAATTAGATAGGATTTTTCCTGGCTGAGACGAACAAAAATTGTTAAAAATAGATTTTTTTTTTTAATTGCAAAATATTCAAAGAGAAGACAAAGAAGAGAGTTTTCAACCGGTTTCTATAAATTGAAATTTAGAGAGAAAAGAGCAATGTGCTGCTCTCAAATGCTCTTTTCGCCATCGCAACCCCTTGCATGACATGTCATGCTAGAAGTCACCAGTGACATTTTCTAATCCAATGATGGCATGTCACCGGTGAATTCACTGTCCAACTCCCGTACAAATGTCATAAAAAATGTCCTGTGAAATTGCATGCATTCCGGCTGCAGTCACTCTGACTTCATCGATAATGTCAGGGGGACATTTCCCGCTGGGAACGTTCATTGCCACAATAAGACAAATACACAACACACACACACACACACACATCCAAAGCCCATGAACACCGACTGCATTTGAATGAACCGGGAGCGTTAGATAAATAAATTCGCAAACTTACCCCCATGTGCCCCAAACACCGCCCAAACTTCATCATCCATCCATCGACTCACCCAAGCATCCCAGTTCTACTGCCTCTTGATGCCTACTACGTGCGGTGTCTATGCCAGTCTACTTCACTGTTTCTGTCTCTGCATGAATTAAAGACAGTACAATAAGAATATGCCTAGCACGCAGACGCTGTATACTTTTTCACTTAATACAACAACGTTAAGTTCAAGTTTGTTCCTGGATCTTCTGAGAGAACTATTGGCACAATGCCACGATGCGTTTCCATGCACCATCTAAATTAACAATACCAGATGTCTTATTTTATCCAGAATAAAATTCCACTTTTGCCCACAATTCGTCCTGAAGGTGACGCACAACAAAATTATGAAAAATCGAGCATAAGATAATTGAGGCTAAGAATTCAATTTTACTTCCATCAAGACTTCATAGTCATATGCTTACATTATCTACATACTTACATAAATCCCAAATATTTACACCGAGAGAAAAAGGTAGTTATATTAACTGAAAAAGCAGGTTAAAATAACCGAGTTCACCGTTAATTCTTAGCTTATGTGTAGTGCGGTCGATTCAACAGTACAAACACAGTCAATAGGGATATAACTACCTGATGGTTGATATAACTGTCTCGCGGTTAAATCAACTGTCACCAGCGACTGGAAAAAAAAAATTTATTTTTGCTTTGACATTTTTTTTACCTTCTTTTATTAAATTTTTTTTTTTTTATTAAATTATTATATTTTTTCTTTATTTATTTGTTTCTTTTTGAAATCTTTTCTCTTTCATCTCTTTAAATTTTCTCGCCTCGGCCGAGCCTTGAACCGCTGACCACCAGATCGCTGGGCGAACGTCTTAACTTACGCTAAACGAACGAATTTAATTTGTTGGCAAAATCGCTCACTTGAGCTTATGTTAAAATTTTGCTTAAAATGTAACCATTAAAAAAAATTAAAAATTAAAATCTTAAAAATTTAGGGAAATTTTTGACTTAAAAACAATCCTGACACCGAACAAATAAAATAACTTAATTAAAAAAAAAAAATCGCAGTAAAAATTCCCCCCAGCAGGTAAGAATCCTCGAATCTCACGAGGTCAATCACACTTAAAAAGTGAGCTACAATCGATCCAGCGGTTGATCAGAATGCAACTTATCGTTAAGTGAACGAACGAATTTGAACATAAAAAGTGACTATTTTAAACTGTTGATTTGACTTCCTTTTCCAGTGCATTTAACGGGGAATACAGTTAATTTGACCACTCTTACTTTAACTGTTCTAAGTGGTTGATTTAACAGTTCTTATTTCTCTCGGTGTACTGATTCAGCTTAATTCTTTCTTCATACATTCATCAAACAAAATTCATAAGTCGCCGTTCGTATTAGGCGACAAATCAGAATAGACTCCTTGCGGAAGAGTACAAAGCTACATAGTCGAAACGCGTAGGGGGAAAAAAGAATTCCGAGTTTTTTGAATTGCCTCAAATTTGCCGGCCAAAATAACCCATATACACTTAAGAAACTTGGACAAAGAAACACTAACAGCGACGATAGTTGGTTTGATCGCGAGCGACATTCGGGAATGCGGTATGGGAGCGTTTTTCTCTCTCCTCCGAACGTCCCTCGCCATCAAAATCAATATTGTCAAAATCTTGCTTCTTGATGAACTTTGGTTCAGTTCTCAAACAAATATGAAATGGCATCAATTGATTATCTTATACATATGTATGTATGTACACACTTTATATACTATATACAAAAATATATGGATATTTCGACTTACCACCAATCCTGCGCCACATATTTATAGATCAAGAATGATTGCGTGGCCATTAGCACTTGACACATTGTACATAAGTATCTATAAAATCGGACCAACTCACTGATTAAAATCTTGTCCTCTCCATATCGATGCACTCTTTCTCAACTTCAGCATGTTTAATCCGATCCAAGTCTACATTTTGGTGCGTATTTTAAATGAATACTAAAACTATAACTCGCGCAGAACACGCGCGCCTTCTAATTAGCGATCCTCCATATTGTACAATTCGGTGACAAGCGAGAAGCTTTTGGTGCGTATGTAGCAGTGTTGCACAGATTGAAGATTTTCAATCAATCAAAAACGTACTTATTAGAGGCCATTTACATGTCAAGACATTTCGATAACGAAACACCCTTTTTGTGTTGGATAGGGACGCGCGGGGATGTGGCATGGGAGCGTTTTTGTCACTTCCCCTACGTCCCTTAACGACGAAAATTTCTTTCATTATCGAAATGTTTTAACGTGTAAATAGCGTAGTATTAAAAGGAAACGCTTAGACGGCATTTACACAGTAACAGTGGCGTAGCCAAGTGTACCATCGCCCACGGCCCCGCGAACAAAGGGGCCTCGCACGAATTCATTTGAATGAACGATTTAAAAGGACTCAGTGGCTCCGCATAACCATATTTAAGCAAAAATCAGACTCCGATGTAAGCGACCATACCCAGCCGGATTTTTTCGCATAAAGGAAAAATGCATTAATGTTTTCACCGATGATGTCAAGGGGAAAGTTAGAGTACTTCTAAATTCTAATGACATTGTCATCGAGAAAAGGTGTTATTAATCCCAATTCCAATGACATTGTCATCGAAAAAAGATTTTATTCATCGCAATTCCCATGACAAAAAAGAAAACAAAAAATAAAATAACAAAAACAAAACACAAAACCGTGTTTTATTTTCATTTCGTATCACTCCCGAACGATGACATTTTCTTGCGAAACAGGAGGTATCCACTCCAATCTCGATGACCAACTGGTGACATGTCCTCTCATGACGGCCAATGCCGCTTGTGAGTAAATTTCATTAGAAAGTTGGTGCAGAAACAGGAGGAGTCGCGGCTCTTATGTCATGCTGAAATCATTGATGGTTTCACCGGGACTTTTCCTGCTGCGTAAGATTGAAAGATACAGGCATAGTTCGTAAGTATAAAAAAAATGTTATAGGGCCTCGCTAGTTCATCTCGTCCACGTCTAGTTATTAGTCCTCGCTACGCCACTGCACAGTAATACGCTATTTACATGTTAATGCCTGGTTTCCAATAATGCAGGAACTCCTGCGCATCAATTCCTGCAAACATATATCGTATACAATCATATAAAACCAATTACAATCAAAAGCGCAATTGATTGAAACTGTTGCGATATATTTGAAGATGTTGAATGCTTGCTGGAATTGATGTGCAGGAGTTCCTGCATTATTGGAAACCAGGTGTAAGACATTTCGATAAGTCACTGTTCATAGTAGGCGACAAATAACCAGCGACACAGTTGTTTTGACGGCCAGGGACATTCGTGGATGTGTGGCATGGGAGCGTTTTTCTCTCTTCCCCGTGCGTCCCTCTCCATTAAACCAACTATGTCCTTTACACGTTCATTTTTGCCTGCAAGCAATGCATCATGCATAGAAATTCCAAACACCATTTCTTAGCTTTTCTGCGTGTCATGCTTGCATTTCTTGCCTTTAAACGGTTGCGACGAACCGTCGCTGTATTCAATTCTTTTTAGATGTAAGTTTAGTGTAAATAGCTTGTTAGGTTAAGGTACGCGCAGGGTCGCACTTTTGAGTTGGACATTTTTATTATTCTTTATTATTTTCATTTCTTAGATTTAAGTGTACCTAGCGTAAAGATTTAAGGCCAAAGGATGGCAAGGATCTAGTTGCGAATGGGAAGAGTTTTATGTTGGGTTTTCATTATTCCTTTTTTTTTTTTTCTTTTGTTCCTTACGTGGAAGCTGAGAAGCATCATGTAAACAGGGACATTCGAGTAGGAAACATTCGTATTCCAACGAGAACAACTATTGTGTAAGAGCCTATACTGAGATATGCAGTAACTACTTGCACATTAGGAGCCAATTCGCTACAACGTCGTAAAGTGTGAGAGAGACAACTATATTCACGCTCCTTGAATTCTTCAAAGTATGCCAACAATTTAACACCTTCGAAGTCGGTGTCAGTATTTCATTTGAAAAATGTGCTGCAATCAGCTGTCCTGGCATTTACTTCGCATAAAAAATGAACATGTTCATTTCTATGGCGAAGTAAAGCAGGCAAGTCGCATGCAACCCTGCGCACATGATTACTTGACATCTCAGTATAAGCGAAAGTAAAGTATTTACTTCGAAGTACTTTTCAATTTTTTTTTGCACGTATTTCTTATGGGAGCTTTACTTACTGCATATCTCAGTATAGGCTTTAAGGCAGAAAACAATATCGATTGTAGGGTTATCGGGAAGAAAAAAAAATATCGATGTGAGCTTCTGGAAAAGGGAAATGAGCTTCAAAGCAAAATGCGTGGGAAGCTCTCGTTCGCTTTCTGGCAGACCGAGCTCGCGAACGGACCGATCGCGGAAAAAAAAACATCGAAGTCAACGAGAATAAGAGCAGAGAGAAGACGCCATCTTAAAATTTCCTTTGGAAAGGGCAGCAGCGGGAATTCTTTGGGAGAATTTCGAGGAAATTTTGGTTGAGTCAGTGGCGCTCAGTGGCACACTTTTTTTGTTCTGAGTGCATTTAAATTATTTTATCCGGTTGGAGAGGAGAAAAATAAAAGGTTAGGACTTTGGTATTTTATTCCCTTCTTTGTCTTAAGGCGAAGTAAAAATCATTTCGGGGTTTCTTGTCTTTATTTTTTATAAAATCCCGCTGGAGATCGGTAGTAGGGATGCAAACGATATATCGATGTTTCCAAAACATCGATGTTTCTATCCTCGAAATCGATGTTCTAATATCGATGTTGAAATCAAAAACATCGATGATACATCGTTTTTCATGGGCGATATTTTATGAACGATATTTTTTCATACAAGCGTTGTACACTAGCCAATTATTGACGCGAGTTCTCACCTTTTGGTCGAACAAAATGTTGAAATTTAGGGAAACATTGCCCGTTTTATGATTTCGCGTGCTGGATAGGTCATTTTTCGCCCTCTTTTGTTTCTATCAAAATTACTATTTTTAAGTTCAGTTTTAAAAAAATTATTTGTTATTAGTTCGTATTGTTTTTAAAGGAGTGTGCATAATTTTATTTTTCGTTAACACTTTCATTCCAATAAACTACTACTGAAACCTAATCTGACCTAGTCAATTGTATTTGGACTGCATTGAGAGGTGTTTCTTGGTTGAAATAAGCAATCATCATCTCTGAATGAAGGTTTAAAAATTGTAATTAACAATATCGGAAAAACATCGATATATCGTGTGGAAACGTCGATATTTTTAACATCGATGTTTGACTTTTGGAAACATCGATATTCTCATATCGATATTTTTTATGAGCGATATTGCATTCCTAATCGGTAGTCGATTTCTCACGAGGTGTGGCGGTGTAAGTGGGGAGATTCGGAAGCGTAGCATCGATTCCCCGGAAATCTTCAAGTCGCGGTGTTTGTTCGCAAACGTTCGCATTTGAAGGAATTGGGTCGTACGGGGCGCGCAGTGAATCCTCCGAAAAGCGGTGCAGCCACGATAGTCGTAATAGTGATTTCGAATATCGACGATTTTTCGGGCTGCCGTTTTGGTGTAAATTTTCGTGCCAAGCGAGAGAAAGGCATAGGTTTGAGCAGTGTTGCCGCTCGGTCCTTTTCTTCTCGACAAATACTCGCAACGAGCGGTGGTAGATTGCCGAGTAGTGGTAGATTTTCCTACAACGGTCGGATTACGTGTAGTGGTAGATTGCCGAGTAGTGGTAGATTTTCCTGCAACGGTCGGATTTACGTGCAGTGGTGGATTTGCACGCGTGAGCTTACACGGGTCGGTAGATTTGCGCACAGTTGATAGATTTAAGGCAGCAGTATACTAATTTAATAGGATTACGCACATTTGGTAGATTTCGTGACGGAATAAGACAACGTGTAAATATTTTAGAAGAATTACATACTACTGTATTACATTTAGTAGTTTCATCAGAGTTTCGTAGGAATAAGTGTAATATTAATACGGTGTAAAATAAATAGAATTACTTGACGACTCCATGAGCTTAAGCTTTGAATTGTTCAAGCCTAATCTTCCGAAATTAATTTCACCTTAAAAAAGTGAACGGTTATTTTCTTAAATAAAACAACATCTTTTATAACGTACTTTCTCGAGGGTTTCTTTATCTATAAATTTTTTTTGTAAAAGAACGGACCGTGGTTACTCGCTGAGTTATACCCCAGCTGGAAAAAGTAAGTCCTTTACACGGTCATATATTTCATCACCCACGCATGACTGCAACTAAACGTGAACGTGTACAGGCCGCTCAAGCCAGTTTTGACACGAAAACGCCAAATATGGCAGCCGTGTCTGTAGCTTGCCGGTCACACTTTTAAAACATAATTCGAAAACGTCCCATTTGAATGCATGAGAAAGAAAGAGAAACAACGATTGTTTCAGAACATTCAACAAACAAACGTCTCTTTACTTAGCACGTCTTTCTCTATTTAGTCCGAAGTCAGACATACCTAAAACATGTTCCGGAACATTCAGTTCGTTGGCAAGAGACGCAGGAGGCAAGGAAAAGTTTCTTTGCATCTTGCGTCTCTTGCATATGAACTAAAATGTTCCGGAACATGTTTTAGGTATGTCTGACTTCGGACTTACAAATTGCTTCAAAACATGATTTCATACGTGTGACCGGCGAGCTACAGACACGCACCTAAAACTTCAACCCTATACAGATTCAGATTCTTCAGGGCCGTCAAACATTCCATGTGAATAAATGGAAGAGAAAGAGGAACGCAGATTGTTATCGAAACGTTGACCAAGCAACCGTCTCGTTTCTCCGCACGTCTTTCTTCGAAACCAATCTAATCAGAGGAAAATATTCGAAAAGTTTGCAAGATATCAATCTTGTAAATATATTGCCAGCCCTGACTCACGCACATATACATAAGAGTGAAATTCAAGTTTTTAGGAATTCAGTTTACTTCCCGGCTGTTTAAATGTATTACATCCATAAAGTCGGGATTGCATCCGTCTGTTGCGCTCAACTTTTACAAGTCTCTTATCAGATCAAAGATTGAATACTGCCGATCTTCAGCTGCGATGCGCAGTGTAAAAACAGTGAATCAAAGGCTGACTACCCTTCAGAACACGTTTCTAAGAAGGGCCCTAGGTCTTCCACCCAGAACGCACAGTTTCACCCTGTATGACATGGCAATTGAACTCCCTCCTCTGGAGAGAGCGCAACTGTTAACAGCCAAGGAACTTATCAAGATAAAAATTTACATGCCGGCACTACATATTTCAAACAATTGTAGACAACCAGATGGTGAATTCCAGTTATGCCCACATATACTCAGAGTTCAAAAATATTTTTGACCGACTCAACAATGAGGTGAATTTCACCCCCAATTGGTCAGTTGAAATCATATCGAAAACATTTGCCGGCAACAAAAGGAACGCCAATACGATGATGATCAGACAAAGATATAAGGACTTGCTCCAGGAATATAGGGACAGCGGGTATGAGTGTTATGCCACTGATGCATCCATTGCAAATGACGTCTCTGGGATTGCTGTACTACACATACAGTCAGGGATATCACACAAATTCAGAATCTTGGAAGAGGTCTCATCTTCATTGGCTGAATCCTATGCTGTGCTGGTGGCCACCCGCATTGCGGGATTCATGGGTGACAAGAAAATAGTAATATTCACGGACAGTCTGATAGCTTGTCAGCTACTCAAAAAGACTACTACCACTAATTTTTGCATTGCAAGTATTCACAACTCAACCATTGAATTCGAGCTCACGGGGATCAGGGTCGTGTGGACACCTGGTCACGTGGGCATTGACTTCAATGAGGAGGCGGATCGACTGGCCAGAGAGGCAACCGCGACGGGTATTGCATTCAAACATGAGTTGTCAGCCTCAGAAACACTAAGTCAAATAGCGACAAAGATCCAAAAAACCTTGGCACGACAAGATTGCTAGGACTGAGCCAGACTCTGACTCGATCCACTACAAAATTTTTAAGGGCAAGAAGAAGAAACCATGGTTTCATAAATGCACATGGTCACCAAGACAGATAAAGACCATGAATAGAGTAATAAATAGCTGGGCAAACGTACGACAATCTGTTCCTATACAAAATTAATGCTAGTTCCACTGAAACATGTGGCACCTGTAGTGAAATAGATACCTATGGACACCAGATTTTTGAGTGACCAGTATATACAGAAATTCGGAAAAAATATAAAATATTCCAAAAGTTTAATAGTCGCATTGACTTACTGATGGCCAAAAACTTTGAGGACTGGAGTGAACTTGCAAGGTTCATGGAAGAAGCGGGTTTTACATTTTGAACATTGAAATTGCTTGTCTTTGTGTTGTACACTTAATAATTTATTTTAAGTATATTCTAGTTGAAATATAGCGATCTTTCTGCGGCTCCTGGTCGGGTCAGCGAGCGTCGGGCAAACTGCTCAACCGGGGCAACAGACAAGACCTAAGCACAGAATAGCTGAATATAATAGCTGAGGACATCACAAGTGATCTTCCTCTGCTTGGATACTGCATACGAGGAGCAACTACTAATGCGGAGTTAGAAGAAGTTATCTTTTTCGAAAAGACTGACGGCGGTCAAATAGCCCTGGAACCACTATTCCGTCTGTGGGCGGTGGGGAGGGGTTGACGCTCGGCTGTTGTTTCATCTAATACATGATTGGAGTACTGACGCAGGTCATATACAGCCTGATTCAAATTCCATGCTTGGAAAAATTTTTCACAGTGACAACTAAACTGCGCGTAGAAAAATTATTTCGCTATTCCAAAGAATCGCGTGAATTACAAAAACGAGTTTTATTTGGAGGAGAAAGTTCGTTGTTTTCATTGGCGAATTCTCGCTGTTTTCGAAGGAGAAGACGCTCGGCTTTGAATGCATCTAGATAAGAAAGGGAGGCACTGATTTTTCAGAAACATTTACAAACAGCCGTCTCTTTTCTTCTCACGTGTTTATATACTTCTGAATTTAAACGTTGATAATTAAAATTTTTGTTGAAAAATTAAATTGTTAAAAAGTGGAAAATGTTTCGAACATCGCTGCGTTTACTGTTGCAAATGCAAGAGGAAAATGAAGAATTGAAATTTCAAATTCTCAAAGAATCGTTCGGCGAAGATTAAGGGACCAGAGTAATCCTTTGGAAATGCCAGATTCGCTGTGAGTAAAAAGAATTTGAAATTTACCAAAATGTTAAGTATTAATTATTTGAAAAATACCGAACTTTCAGATTTCATCAATACTACAGGGTGAATAAGGAAATATTCAAATATTTATTGAATATTTTAACTGGAGATTTGCCAACGGGAAGAAAATCATCCTGCAGTTCAACAGTAGGTCAAATTGTGTGCTTGCTTGCGGTTTTTTGCAGAAGGAGGCTACCAAAAAGCGTGTTGCGAACGATTATGAGGTGGCTCTGTCTCAACCAGCCTTTAGTCGTGCTCTTGCCGAAGTTGTGGACATATTTGAGGCGAAATTGTGTCCACAATGGATTAATTGGTTGACAGTTAATGAGAAACGGAGTGTGAGCATCCAAATTTACTGAAAAATTTAATTACCTGTGTGTTATGCACTTTGGTTCACTGTTTTACTCCTTTAAAAGAAATGCATTTTTGATGAATAACAAGATAAAAAAAATCTTCGCGTTCTTGAACTTACATGTTTTCGCTACCGTTCAGCCAAGCATACAAATGGGCGAAAATTTCACGTGAAATATACAACCAATTTGTCGGAAAGATCTAGACTTCAGAATAAGGCTGAAATGTTCAATTCGGCGAGTTGTTTCGGCACGAGTAACCGTTGCAGAATAGGGGAAATTGACAACTAGCGAATTTTTTCACGCTGAAATGACATGATTGGAGTACTGACGC
This sequence comes from Chlorops oryzae, assembly GCA_020466095.1. Taxonomy (NCBI): domain Eukaryota; kingdom Metazoa; phylum Arthropoda; class Insecta; order Diptera; family Chloropidae; genus Chlorops; species Chlorops oryzae. The sequence goes on from CM035806.1 coordinate 162,019,863, forward strand.
AGGTCATATAAACGAGCTGATGTATATATGGCTATATGAGGAACTGAAAGTGACCCGAAGCCAATTAAATTGAAGCCCAAAAAAAAAAAAAAAAAAAAAAAAAAAGAATTCAGTTTACTCGAAAGTGATTCGAACATGCCCGATCGCGAAGGAGGAAGCCAGTTTCTATGTTATAATGCTATCAACTTCAATTAAAATGACATCTTCGGTTTTGCTCTTCTTATCACCATAGTACCCGAGACCATAAATCTGATAGTCGCCGGCATAAAGATATGGCGGTATCAAATGAGATTCCAGGTGCCAGTTTGTAAGGTAATAATGGCCCGGTACAACTGGGCAGTTATCCATAAAATTTCCATAATTCATAGTGCTTTTGAACATTCTTTTTAGCATCGTCTCCTTCAGCGAGATAACAAGTGCACATATATCGATCGTGTAAGCGAATAGACTCTGATACTGCTTCGAGTCCTTCAGTCGAATCTTGAAATCCAGCAGAGCTTTTAGTCCTGGCATTAGCGAAATTCTGGTATGCATATCCGTTGATATTGATCCGTTCGATGTTTTTATTGTGAAATTATGAAAATATTTCGAATTAAATGTACTTCGAATTGATCGGAAGTTCAAGTTTTTCTCCTGCAACAAACGATGGAATGTGAAGAAGAGTAAAAATTTAAAGCAATGTTAATATTTAAGATTATTATTTACCGCATTGCATAAAAGCAATTGTAGAATATAGAATTCGACTGTAATTTCGATTAGAAATACGTTCATTGCGGTTTATGGAATCAACCAGAGTCAATCGAAAGCTTGGACATGATTGAAATAATTGTGCAAAAGAAAAAAGAAAAAAAGAATGAAAATAGATTGGTATTTTTGCGCCATTTGATGCGTGAAATATTCATTGCTTTGTGACAAATTTTTAATAACATTTTTAAACATGCTAATTAGATTTTAATTGGATCGTGGTCAGCGGCCGAATATCATATCAAATGAGAGCGATTTAGTGAAGTCAAAGTGTGGGCAGTTACATTTTTCATTGTACAGTATTCTTCGGATGTAAAATGCGTTAACAATGCCCATAAATATTAATCAGTCATGCTCCAGCAATCAAATTCGAATAAAAAAAAAAAACCGAAATCAATGTGATTTCAACAGAAATCTTCTTTCGAATTTTCTTTATAAACGCATGTTTGCTATAAAAAAAAAATTGACTTAAGTCGTTTTGCCTTCCGAATTTCGCGAATGTCAAAGAATAATCCGCTTACGCTCGCTTACTAACTTTTTACGCCTTGCTACGAATAGCGAGTTTCTGAAGACTGTCGGTGCCTTGCCGGAGGGATTGCGATCTCGCTGCCATTGTCGAGACAGGAAACTATCTTTTATTAAATCTAACTGGACGACGGTCGCAGCAACTCTGTCTCCTGTATCCCGTCTTCGGCGGAGGTGAAGGGTTATACGTGGATTAATCTTCTGACGTCGGTCAATAAAACGAGCGAAAACCTACCTGACTTTTGTCACGAAAATTGCGGAAAATATACCCTGGCTAATGAGGAACCTACAGTGACCCGAAGCCAATTTTATTAGCCCAAAAAAAAAAAGTCGTTTTGCCGGTCAACTACAGATAACAGGTTGGCTGATAAGTCCCCGGTCTGACACATAGATGGCGTCTCTAGTATTAAATGCATATTATTTTTATATAGTGGCAACCTTCAAATGATTCGTGTCAAAATTTGACGTCTGTAAGTCAATTAGTTTGTGAGATAGAGCGTCTTTTGTGAAGCAACTTTTGTTATTGTGAAAAAAATGGAAAAAAAGGAATTTCGTGTTTTGATAAAATACTGTTTTCTGAAGGGAAAAAATACAGTGGAAGCAAAAACTTGGCTTGATAATGAGTTTCCGGACTCTGCCCCAGGAAAATCAACAATAATTGATTGGTATGCAAAATTCAAGCGTGGCGAAATGAGCACGGAGGACGGTGAACGCAGTGGACGCCCGAAAGAGGTGGTTACCGACGAAAACATCAAAAAAATTCACAAAATGATTTTGAATGACCGTAAAATGAAGTTGACCGAGATAGCAGAGTCCTTAAAGATATCAAAGGAACGTGTTGGTCATATCATTCATCAATATTTGGATATGAAAAAGCTCTGTGCAAAATGGGTGCCACGCGAGCTCACATTTGACCAAAAACAACAACGTGTTGATGATTCTGAGCGGTGTTTGCAGCTGTTAACTCGCAATACACCCGAGTTTTTGCGTCGATATGTGACAATGGATGAAACATGGCTCTATCACTACACTCCTGAGTCCAATCGACAGTCGGCTGAGTGGACAGCGATCGGTGAACCGTCTCCGATGCGTGGAAAGACTCAAAAGTCCGCTGGCAAAGTAATGGCCTCTGTTTTTTGGGATGGGCATGGAATAATTTTTATCGATTATCTTGAGAAGGGAAAAACCATCAACAGTGACTATTATATGTCGTTATTGGAGCGTTTGAAGGTCGAAATCGCGGCAAAACGGCCCCATATGAAGAAGAAAAAAGTGTTGTTCCACCAAGACAACGCACCGTGCCACAAGTCATTGAGAACGATGGCAAAAATTCATGAATTAGGCTTCGAATTGCTTCCCCACCCACCGTATTCTCCAGATCTGGCCCCCAGCGACTTTTTCTTGTTCTCAGACCTCAAAAGGATGCTCGCAGGGAAAAAATTTGGCTGCAATGAAGAGGTGACCGCCGAAACTGAGGCATATTTTGAGGCAAAATTGAAGGAGTACTACCAAAATGGTATCAAAAAATTGGAAGGTCGTTATAATCGTTGTATCGCTCTTGAAGGGAACTATGTTGAATAATAAAAACGAATTTTGACAAAAAAATGTGCTTTTCTTTGTTAGACCGGGGGACTTATCAGCCAACCTGTTATTGTTCCGCAACTTATAGATTCATCGTTGAATCCATTGATATTGGCTTTTGATTTTTTTATTAATTGAACCGCGTCTCTAGTCGTAAAATTCAACATTTAATTAAATAAATAATTATCCCTGAAAATGGCGGAATACAACCGCCGAAACGTGGGGAAATAATAATAGATTAAAATATTTTTTCAACTTGCATTCAAGCGAAAATTGACCAATTCATCCCATTAGGAAATATCATAATAATTAATTCGAACAGTATCATAAATATCAATACTCAACTTATTTATCTGACGTTTGAAATCACTTCAAATATTAGATAAAAACGTATCTAGAAATTGTCAAATTCACCAGTTTTTTACGGCTATGTTATTTATCTCCCACTTCCTCTGTGCGAATGAACATTTTTCAATTAACCCATTTTCTTCCGACTGTTTCTTTAAAGGCACAAAATAAATTTGTAAATTTGTTGTTGTCGGTCAAAAATGGGATAAGCGTTTTCGTGTGAAAATGTGTGAAAAGTCTTAGGCGAGCCTTTTTTTTCGGGTACTCCAGTATCAAAAATCACTAAATCTTTTCTAAAAGCGACATTTTGAAGATTTTTCAATGCAGTTTTGGAGGCTAATACCTATAATTTTTAAATTTTTTATATCATTTTCAGAATTTGAAAAACTGAGCTCAGTGCATCGTAGCGTTCCAAAATTTTGTCAGACCAACTTCATAGAGATAATCCCTTTAGAGCAGAGGTTGTCAGGCTACGATACATACGCATAAGTGTCTATGTGTTGAAAGCTTTTAAAAGCGTACAGTGAAAAAAAACTTGTACGTCAAATTGAAAAAGCAACTTAAATTGACATTTTGTGCAAATTTTTCTGACTGAAAAAAATGTAGATGTATAAGAAAAGTAATGAAAGGAAATTTAAAAAAATATGAAAATATATGAAGAAATAAAGGAAGAAAAAATATATGAAGTCTTTTAATGCTGCGAAGAAGGAGTATGTTCAACAAAGCAATTGAGATCTATTTATATCATTCTGGTAGCATTTGGTGCGAAGTAAATCCTGAAGGTGTTTATTTGTCAGTGTACTTCTATGACGTGTTTAAATTAGTTTGAGGAAGGAGAAGGAACTTTCACATAAGTAAGTGGTGTTAAACATCGACAGAAATTTGTGCATAGCTTCCTTTGTTTGACCATACTTTCCTTCGTCAATATTTTTCTAAAAATTAATTCCTATGTGAATTGGAACTGTCAAATCTGATTGCATCATTAAAATTTAATTTTGTAGTGGAATATCATATTTAGTAGCGTCGCATTTCCATTCTGCTATGCAACAAGTATTTCAAAAAAAAAACGTCAGTTTCGCTTGAGCACTATCGAAGGAAAGAATTCGCCAGTGGTCATATTTTAGCGTGTACTAGCACAAAAACAACAAGCATACGAAAAAAAGAGCGTCAGTTGCGCTGCTCTCTCGAAATTTAAAAAAAAAAACCGCTTTCGAACTCACATGTACACGCTGTCGGTGTGAAAGCTATAAAACAGCTTTTGAATGTCGCTTATGGACGTTTAATGGGTCTGACAACCTCTGCTTTAGAGCCCTGGGGATATTTTTACCTCGTTGCCATAGCGTCGTTGTTGAAACTTCAATGTGGTAAGTTAGATGAATGAATTTTTCTATGTGTGGCTTATTTTTTATTTTATTTTTTTTAGTTCACTTTTGCTGCTTCAACTTGTATGCTATTTTTCGGATTTTACGCAAGTTTAATTACTTTGATTCTACTTATCAAGTGGGCCAAATTAATTCTATGGTTAATGAAAACTTAGTCAAGTATTTGGAAAAGAATTGCGCAAATATTAAAACTTCCCAACGATGTGGATTGGCAAACCATTCGACGTCATGTGCGTGCTGCAACCGTTTCGAATATATTTTTTTCAAAATTCGCGTCGAAATCATCAACTTTTATCCCAGGCTTTGAAGCGTAACGATTTCGATGTGGTTCTCGAACAGATTGTGGGGGGGAAAAAATTAAAAATTAAGCATGGTATTTTGATGGTTTCGAATAATTTTAAGAAGCTCGCTAAACACTATCCGAAGAATTAACTCACTAAGGCATTTGTAGATGTTGTTTTTGTTGATTGTTCTAGCTCTATGGCAGCAGGATTTCTATGAAGAATTTAGATACATTCACGAATTTGATGCTATGGAAGAGAATTCTATCAAAAGTGAAACTTTTTGTATGTTTTAAATTTAGTTTTTATTTATATTTTTTTTTTTTCTCTTTGTTGTTGCAATGAGAAATCCGCGATCTAAAGTTTTTATTAAAAGATTACAGACGCCACAGACTTTTCGAATAGAATCAAGATAAGAATTTATTTCGTTATTCATTCATTACGGTTAGAAAACAAAAGGCTATTTTTGCATGTTACACTACTATTTCGTTACAATTCTCTTGTTTTTCATTGTCTGTCCGTCTGCGTATCTGTGTTTTTTTTTTTTTTTTTTGCGTCCGTCTGCTCGTCTGGTCGTGTTTTGTTCATTTATATTGGCCACAAAATAACATCTCTCGAAATTCTTAACCAAAAAGGAGAGGAATTTCATATGGAAAACAGCAAAGCATTGTTTCTCGCGGTCCCATATGCTCTTCGCTTACATGCCCATTCAGATTCCGACCATATACCCCATATATACTTATAAAATAAGAAGTCCCAGGTTGTCTACAATAAAGCGAACGAATATGTGCGTATAAGCTTTTGCTGAAGTTCATTTAAAGATCCACTTAGATACTTATAAAGTGCTTACAGCCGTTTGCGGTTGCCGCTTGTCTAATTTGGCGACACTTTACATCGCATCGCATCGGCTGGGCTTGGCTTGGCTTGGCGTGGCGTGGTGGCAGCAACAAAAAGGCTTTGTTCTGACAACTCTTCCTCTCAACCTCTCTCTCTCTACTCCTTGGCCACATAATGTTTTTCCCATTCACATAATTTTACGTATTGCCACCGCAAATAAGAGTTACATCACAACATAACAGCACACATTTTCTAAACAATTTTCACTTTTCTTCAACAAGGACTTTTGTTGGTTACCTCACACTAGCGTACACACGCACACACATACACGCGCGCGCGAATTCAAAACATCCCAGTAGTCACGGAGCCACCACAACTGCACATAGCGAATAATTCACTATCACAGTGGATATGTGTATCGAGTCCTATTGCTATAGCGCAAGAGCTGCTGTGCCATTAACATGACGATCATTCGGACAGCGTTTTATGGCACCTTTAACCGCTTCGTAGCGAAGCGTTCAGAAATGGGCTATACATGCGACGGCAACAAGAAAATTTCATTTGTTGACTTTTTAAATTTATTTATTTTAATAATTAATATATTTTAAAGTCAATCATTTTATAAATTTTAAAACTTTATTATTAATTTACTGTTCTTAAGAGGAGTTTCTGATCCACCAAGCGACACAACACTGACCACCAGATCGCGGCAGAACAGCCTTAACAATAGCAAAACAACGAAATTAACTTCGGTCTTTGGTAAGTCATTAGTTAGCGTTGCTCAGATTTTGGGCAACGCATTTATCGCAATTTTACTAAAATGTTGTAGAAAAGCCATTAAAAATAACAATAAAATAAACCTTAAATTTAATGTTTTTTCAAAAAAATTCTAATATGAACAAAATTAAATCTTTTTATTTATTAATTTCAGTAAAAAATGTAGAAAATTTCGCCCCGTTCAGATTGAACACCAGAACCTCCCGGCTATCGAGTCACAGTTTGAACCACTGAGCTATCGAACGCTTGACGGACAAATGATCAGAATGCGAGGTAAAAGCAGACAACAGCAAATACAATCATACGCAGCGAATAGGGAAATGTGAGATGAGGCCTATCTACTCTTTCAGGTTCATGTGGTAGGTGAAATGGCTAGTCATCAAGGACTGGCACTTTGGCATGTCACAAATATCGGGGGCAACCAACTGACTACTGGGATACAACATAAAACTTACAACTGCATAGGAATAAATACATACAGTGGATATGTTGTATGATTGTATGGATGGCTATAGCGCAGAGCTCTTGCCATAACTTTGAGACTCGGACACTTTTTGACTTTACCCTTGAGGATGGTTCCATTGGGTATAATCGCCGCAACAAGCACATTTCAGTCATGTGCGCGCTTAAAATTTTCATATAAAATAAAATAAAGCAACATTAAATAAAATGAAAACAAAATTAAGTACGAACAAGAGGAGCTATTCTAATCACCAAGCGCAACACAACACAACACAGCGCAGCGCAGCAACAGAAAAATACAACAACACACAACATCATACCACCTTCGGGGCTTGTGGTAAGTCATTTCTATTTCTATTTTTGCAACCATTTTCCATTTACTTGGTTTGGTAGGCCAGTAAGATAGCGAGTTAATTCTTTTTTTTTTTTCATTTTTCGTTTTTCATTTTTCTTTTTTCTTTATTATTTCAGTTTTTGTTACAACTTTGCCATTCACTTTAAATACAAAGGAAACTACCACGATGAACAATATGTTCCCAAGACATTTACCTCATCCGACCGCTATTCTTTCAACTTTTTGCGAACATTTGAAGGGCTCGGCGAAAAAGGCAAAGAGTAAAGGGAAACGAGAAAAGAGAAAGGGGCAAAAAAAAATCATAAACACAAACACAACAGTCCACAGCAATTCACTGGCACAGTTTACAATTTCGACGTATTCTCACAACCAAACCTCAACCCAAAATTTCATTACATTGCGCTTTGGCCTTTTTAAACACAAAAATTCAGCCCACCTCCTCCCGCAGCTTTTTATACTACAGCACATGCTTTCATCAACTTGGTGCGCTCGTCATCATCATTATCGGCACAGAGTGAGAATTGTCTGCCAAACACTTTGAACTTTTTAAATTTTTAATGAATCAAAAATGTTTTCAGCCAGAAGCATAGACAAACGGACGGGCGGACCCGACAGACAGAAAGACAGACAAACAGACAGATCGGGAGATTCACATGAATTCACAGAATCTGGATCTGAATCGGAATCTGAGTCTGAATCAGAATCCGAATCCGAATCTGAATGGGAATTGAAATCGGAGCAGCATAAGCGTAATCATTCACACGTACGTACTGGCTCGAGCCAATTCACCCATGTGAACCAAGTCGAAGTAAATGTGACAGGGTGATAACAAGGCGAGTTGAGATGAGGCGTGGCGTGGCGTGGCGTCGTGTGCCGTGATGAGGCAAGGAAAGGCTGAATGGCTCACTGCCGCCACAGATCTAGGTAAAAGCGACATTTTAAATAAGAGGAGAAAAAAAAAATACACGAAAAAAAAAATAAGAAGAAATAAATCGAAAATTCGTTTCCGCAAAAGCAATGAAATGCTTTCAAACGAGAATTTGCTACGCAAACATGAGAAGGATGTGGGATGGATTATTCTACAAATCATTGTCATCACTTCAAAGGCTATTATTTGAAGCTTTAATATTTGGTTAAACGTATTTTAAGCTGAATCGACTTTGATCACCATTAATTTTTGGCAAGATAAAGTTAAGATTTGTTAAAGAACTGATTAATATAACTATTTTCCTACATAGGTACAATGAAAGTTCCAGATGCAGCCAGCTCGTGGATATCTTTGGCTCTTTTACAGCTACTTTGTGTTTCGAAATTAGTTGAAATTTTTATATATATGTATATATATATTTTTTTTTTGAACATTTTTAAGCAGGGACCTGACTTTTATAAGTATTTTCGAAAAAAGTCTTAACATAATAATTATTTTGTGATTAAAATAATTGAAATATTTCATAATTATTATCACAAATTTTTATATTTTTAAATTTCCATATAATTGTTATGATTGAAAAAAATTTTATTAATTGAAAAATAAGTTTTATTTTTGAGAAATATTTTTTACGTCTTTTCAAAACTTTTATAGGGGTAAAATTATTTCACTAGTTGCCTTAGAAGTTTTATGTTTGAAGAAAAATATATTAAGTCGTCCGCAAATTAGATAAGGGAATTATTATGCCCTATTATTACCGCCAATCGACTTCCATTCTATTATTCACTTACGACGAATCGACGTCGTACAGACGTAATTATGCCCTATTTAGGTTAGGTCAACGAAATATTCTGACCTAAAATAGGAAAGAAATTACAATTTTTCGACCTATTTTGCTAGTTGGGATCAGTGCCGTAGCAACCATAGGGGCAAGAGGGGGCTTTTCCCCCCACGCATTTTTGTTTTTTCCCATGAAAAAAATTTAAAAAAGGATAAAAAATAAATGACAATCGAAAAAACATGCATTAAAAGCGTGCCTGTAATGTGGTTTTAATTAAAATAGACGTTAAAATTGAAAAAATAATTTTTTCCCTCCACGCAAAACAGAATTGCTACGGCACTGGTTGGGATATTCATGCATTGTCATCCAAGCCAAACATATGTGCAAACTAACTAAGTCAAATTTAAGTTGTAAGATTCCTTTACAAAGTTTGTTAGTTTATTACAAATGAAGCGAATAAAAATTTAACAATAATAATTTTCAAAGACGTAAAAACTTCTCATGAAAAATATAAGTTATAAAGAAACGTAAAAACCAAAAATTGGAAAGAAAAAGTTATGAAAAGACTTATTGAATTTTTTGAATTTGTAAAAGTTATACAAAGATTTAAAAGATTTTTCTTTGAAATAAAGGCAACTTTTTTAAAATCTGAAATTTCAATAATTATTATTTCGGGTTCCTGTTTTTAAGCAAAAGTCGTCACATTCAGCCTTTTATTGACGCTTTCTATTTCCGCGGAGAAAGATTTCTAAGGGGAAAATTCCCGGGAAATATTCATTTAGAATAGGCCTATATGAAATGATGCGAAAAATTCACTGAGCTTCGATATTATTGTCGTAAGAGAAATTTTAAAATTCTAACCGAACCGCCAATTTAACTTAATAGTGGTATTCAAGCAGTTGTGGAAATTCGAATTTGCAAATATCGCACTGGCAAAGTTTCCACTTATGCATGAACGACCCGGTTAGCAAGGTGTGTTAAGTAGGCGCGCTATCAGCTAGTTTGAAAACATTATAGCTTCAATTATAAATATGGTGCATATTTTGCACACCGAATTGGTTGTGCAAAGTGTCCACAGATGTGGAAACAATTTTTGAATACAAAAGAAACTCCACACAGTGGAAAATTCCCTAAGGGTGCAAAATATGCACACTTTGCTTTATTGAACAAAGACAAAGAGAAAATTCATTTCAAAAGAAAAAAAAATCAAGGTGAATACCTAGGTAGGTAACGTTTAGAATTTGCAAATTCCTCAAGCATATAACGTTACCTACCTAGGTATTCACCTTGATAAAAGACTCACATGGCGCAGGCACATTGAAGCGAAAAAAAACCCAATTGAAACTTAAGGCATCCAAGTTACACTGGCTTCTAAACTGTCGATCGCCGCTTAGGCTTGAATACAAAGTTCTCTTATATAATGAAGTTATAAAGCCGATCTGGACATAACAGGTTGGCTGATAAGTCCCCGGTCTAACAAAGAAAAACACATTTTTTTGTCAAAATTCGTTTTTATTATTCAACATAGTTCCCTTCAAGAGCGATACAACGATTATAACGACGTTCCAATTTTTTGATACCATTTTGGTAGTACTCCTTCGGTTTTGCCTCAAAATAGGCCTCAGTTTCGGCGATCACCTCTTCATTGCAGCCAAATTTTTTCGCTGCGAGCATCTTTTTGAGGTCTGAGAACAAGAAAAAAGTCGCTGGGGGCCAGATCTGGAGAATACGGTGGGTGGGGAAGCAATTCGAAGCCTAATTCATGAATTTTTGCCATCGTTCTCAATGACTTGGGGCACGGTGCGTTGTCTTGGTGGAACAACACTTTTTTCTTCTTCATATGGGGCCGTTTTAACGCCGTTAACAGCTGCAAACACCGCTCAGAATCATCAACACGTTGTTGTTTTTGGTCAAATGTGAGCTCGCGCGGCACCCATTTTGCACAGAGCTTTTTCATATCCAAATATTGATGAATGATATGACCAACACGTTCCTTTGATATCTTTAAGGCCTCTGCTATCTCGATCAACTTAATTTTACGGTCATTCAAAATCATTTTGTGAATTTTTTTGATATTTTCGTCGGTAACCACCTCTTTCGGGCGTCCACTGCGTTCACCGTCCTCCGTGCTCATTTCACCACGCTTGAATTTTGCATACCAATCAATTATTGTTGATTTTCCTGGGGCAGAGTCCGGAAACTCATTATCAAGCCAAGTTTTTGCTTCCACTGTATTTTTTCCCTTCAGAAAACAGTATTTTATCAAAACACGAAATTCCTTTTTTGTCCATTTTTTTCACAATAACAAAAGTTGCTTCACAAAAGACGCTCTATCTCACAAACTAATTGACTTACAGACGTCAAATTTTGACACGAATCATTTGAAGGTTGCCACTATATAAAAATAATATGCATTTAATACTAGCGACGCCATCTATGTGTCAGACCGGGGACTTATCAGCCAACCTGTTATGTCATACAGCTATATGGTTTTGCTTGTTCCTCCAATATGGAACTTCTACAAAGAGCTAAATCCAAGATTTTAATTATGATAACAGGAGCGCCATGGTTCATTAAAAATGAGAATATCAATAAAGATCTTCAAATACCAATGGTGAAAATGGAATTTCAAAAAGCTATGAGTAAATACATAGGAAAACTCGACAGCCATGTTAACACCCTCGCAAGGCAACTCGCCCAATCAGCCAGTCATTCTCGACTCAAAAGGTCGGACCGCCCAGCCATTCAACACGCCACCACAGCAATAAGCAATATTTAAAACAACAATTTGAAAATCTCATCACCCTCTACCTAAACATCATACAGCCCTGCTCATTTCCTGAGGATCGTATAATTATATATAGGGTATTCCCTTAAAAGTGAAAAGATTGAAAAATCGTAAAAGTGTAAAATTTTTCATACAAAATTTCGTTCATTAATTTCTAAGCCTTCTTGATTTACGATTTTTCGAAGTTTTCGAGGCAAATACACGTTTAAGGGAAGACCCCTATTATTTTTTCTCTATTGTTAAATAATAATGTTATTAGTATTAAGATTTTATCACTTATTGTTAGTCTCGTAAGAGAAGATCCAATAATCAATGAAAAGTTTAACAAAACAAAAAAAAAAAAAAAAATCAAACTGCCAAGAAAAACAGGCTCGTCGAAAAATGGTGCTCGAATTTGAGAAAAATTTTATTTATTCAATTCCAAAGTGTATTTAAATACACCTTGATTCAATTCCTCAAAATTATATAAGGACAAAAGAGAGAACGGTATCTGCAGAATTTTAATTGGGGACTCCGTAAAAATCCCCATTTATGTAAATATTTTTAACAAAATTTTTATAGACCATGATAAATATAAAAATCGCGACACTGTGGCCCTGTTTGCCTCCTCCTCTTCCTGCTGCGGACGTCCATGTCAATGGGATACTTTCGCTTTCGATATTTAATATTTTTTTCTTTGTCTTGTTGATAGCAATCCATGCAAGTCGAGACAATCCAATCAGTTTTATTGGGTCAAACTTATTATTATGATGAGCAATGTTGTTCACATTTCTTTGATAGCAAAACTTTTTCAATCAGAATTAATTCCGCTTTTATTGAAATTTCGAAAACGAAAACGAAAGCCAAAGTTCGAGGTTTATGGCCTTGTTTTTGTTATTGTCATTCAAAGGTCAGGTACGCAAGAGTATACGATATGTGATGGCATGTACATATATACATACATGTATGTTATGTTTATGAATATGTTCTAAAAATATGAAATTGAAATTCGGTCTTTGGGCACTTTAGCCTGAGAGTCTTTTTGCGTAATTAATTGGAACTATTTATGTTAAAAATTATGCTGATAGTTTGAACAAATAAGATTGGTGGGAGGAAGGTAGTCAGGGGGGGTTTTTTTTTTGCATGGTGAAAACTTTTTACAACAAATGCCCGTGGAGCTAAAGTCGTCGCATAATTTATGCCAGCCAAATGAAGATTTTAATATTTCTCGTGTCTTTTATTATTTGATTTTTTTATTTTTTCAATGAGTACTTGAGAATATTCAAGCTTAAGCCGCATGAGGCATCCACAATAGAGCGGATGTGGCCATATTTCGTCACTTCGCCTTTGGAGAGCCTAAAGAGTTTCATATCTTGAAACATCTTAAGTACAACGAAGTTTTTGAGCTTCTGAGCAATTATAGCACACAGCTTGAAAGCTGATGGCTTATTTTGGGAACGTTTCGTTTATGTCCTTGATTGGATAAGTCTTTACTTTTGCCCATAGAGATAAGTTTCATTTTTCGAATCTATTAAGAATTGGTACCGAATATATGTTTTCTCAATGGATATTTGAAAATATTTGAGCTTAAGCCGCATGCGGCTTCCACGATTTTTATACCCGACTAACTCTGTGTCGAGGGTATATTGCGTTTGTGTGGTTGTGTGTAACAGCCAGAACCAGAACCAGTCGAGATAGACCATACAAAATGTATATAGAAATGATCAGCGTCACCAGGAGATTCGATTTAGACATGTCCGTCCGTCTGTCTGTCTGTCCGTCTGTCTGTCTGTCCGTCTGTCTGTATACAGTTTTCTTATCGAAGGAGTTGAGCTATCTTGACGAAATTTGGTATGCGCGCCCACGGCGATATGGGTAAAAACAATTTCGCGAATGGACCCGATCGGACCATTTTTAGGGGTACCTCCAGTACTAGGGTCTGTTATGAAATATCACATAATCTGCTCCAAAATCGGATTTTTTCAAGATAAGTATTTTGATGAAATTTAATAGTTGAACATATTTAAAGTCAAGTTATTCAATTTCAAAAATTTGGAAAAAGTGGGCGTGGCCGAAGGGAATTTTTCGAAAATGGCTTCCTACACCCGAAATTCAAATATGACTTGAACGAAATTTGGCAGTTATGCTGTTTTTGTAGCCATAAACATCCTCTCTAAAAATTTCTTTGATAGGTCCATTATTAAGGGTACCTCCAGTGCTAGGGTCTGTCACAAAAATTCCAAAGCTGCCTCAAAATCGGAATTTTTCGAAATATTTCAATGAAGCTTAGAATTTGAGCGTATATTTAAGCCTCCGATTGGAATTCAAAAAAGTTGGAAAATTGGGCGTGGCAAAAAGGCGGTTTTCATAAAGAAAATCAAAAAAAAGTCGGTACATGGGGCCCCTAATGGCCTTAAACACCTCGTGATATTTACAAATATTTGAACATGTGTGTCTGTGTCGGGTATTCTATTGTCAGGATCGCCTGACTATAACACCCTTACTTGGTTTTTATTATTTTAGGAATTTTAAAACAATTTTTAGATTTCCATTTTTAAATTCATTTAGAATTTTTCGCTTCCTATTTGAAGGCAATTAAAAATTTCTATTAAATTAATTTCCCGGGGGAACAGTCGGAGCTATCGGAGTTTTTGTTTTCGATACTGTTCTCATTTATTTAAAAAAAAAAAATATTTTTTTTTTGTTTTGTTGGAAAGTGTAAATGGAAAATTAAACGAATTGAAGAGCAATTGTAAAAACAAAAAAGAAAAAAAAAATAATCAAGTTATTTATATTATTCCATTGGTGGTGGTTATCTAACGTGCCGGATAAGAAATTTTTTCTTTTTATACTTGATAATATTTTTGCTTTCAAATAGCTATACACTTAGCACCTTTTGGAATGGCATAGTATGTAGAATGCCACCGGTTTATTGGCCAAAGTTTTCATTTGTAATTTTAATATTTTAATTAAAGTTTTCTCATCGGCTTGGCTTGGCTCGGCTCGGCTCGGCCCCATTGGCATTTGGTGAAACGAAGGCCGTGCATTCAAAGAAAATAATGTCCCGAAAGGACAGTGCTACACTACCACTACATACCTACATATATACGCTTAAAACACATCCATTGCGTTTAATTTTGGGAATGGTAAAGAAACAGACAGGATGCTAGGACTTCTTAAGTTGAGCTGAATTGTCGGGAAACGGAGAAATGCGAAAGGCGACGCAACGAGACGAGAGTTGCAAGAATCGTGGAGCAAACAGCGAAGGAAACTCCTCATTTCAACTCATTAGAATTGTAAATGAAAGCGGCGTGGCGTCTCAATGTTCATTTCGTGGGCTTCATAATTCTATTTGCCTTCTGTTCAGTTTCGTTTTACAACTTCCATCGGACTGAGTGGAGCGGAGCGGAGTGGAGCGTATCTTTTGGTAAAACTTGAAGTTACTTAACATGTTCATTATTTTTAATTTTGTTCACATTTCTTTTCAGAAAATTTGCTGCGTTTTCTTTTTCTTTTCTCTTTTTTTCATCCTACAGAACGCAATCGTTTGGATTCGCTTTGGATTATTGCAACTTCTGAGCGAGTTGTGAAACATTGGAACATGGAACGCACAAGTGTTGAGACATCTTCGCCATGTTGGTCCATCAGGTGCGATGGTCCCCTTCATTGAATTCCGGAAGAAGTGATTACTTCTTCTTTTATTCCTCTTCTGATTCTTTGTTTAATACAAGTAGCTTAGCAGGCGTTTAAGTCTCCATCCCACAAAATTTTTTATTATTTATAAATTTTTTTTTTTTTTTTTTTTGTGTTATTCAAAAAGGACTTCTTTACTTGGCTTTTTATCTTCCATCCCCGGGGTTTTTTTTTTTTTTTGTTTCATTTACAATGCGATCACTTGATTGAGTCACTTGATTTGATGGCTAAAAATATGATGAGAGCTCAATGATGAGCAGACAAATTTGCTCGCCTTTCTCAAATTATGCAGATTCATTTTTTTTTTTTTTTTTTTTTTGTGTGCCCTTTACACGCTGTAATTCTTTATTGGCGGTTCTTTCGGTTCGACATGGATCGGCTTGTGTCGGGTCGGGTCGGGTCCATTGGGTACACATGTAATCAAAAGTTTTTTTTTTTCGAGCTTTTGCCTTCTGTGGGAAAACGAACTGGAAAAACGAAGAATGAAAAGGCTAGACATGTTGTCCTTTCCGCCCTATTTCTAGTTGGAAACCTCATTTACGTAGCCACAAAGTTCTGCTTTATTTCCTCAATCAGGCTTTATACTATGGCTCCATTCATTAGATTCACTGTGAGTGTTTTTACAAATTCTATTCTTGAAAAGGACAAAAAAAAAAAAAAAAAAAAAAAATTGATGAGAAAAAGAAAAACAAAAAAGCCTTTCCGCTTTTGTTTTTTTACGGTTTTGATTATTTTTTTTTTTTCATTTTTTCATTTCGTTTTTTTTTTTTCGCAGAGAGAAATAGAAAATGGTGAAAATAGCAGAAAATCGCCAATGAAATCAATCAAGTGTGGGGTCAGCAGCAGCAGCCGAACACTGCGGCGTCACATTGGCAGCATAAACGAAGCGTTTTGAACGACGAGCTTCCGGAGAAGTGAGTGCCAGTGCGGATGAAGGCGGCTAAAAGAGGCAGGAAGAAGGAAGGCGGAACACTGTCCGTTTGTGTCAGAGCGTCAATGACGCTTGGAAAAGTTTTATGAGCTTTTTTGGGCTTCTTTATTTATTTTTTTTTTTTGCAAGCATTGAAGCAGGCATTCAGGCGGACAGGCAGCATTAGACTTTGGTCTAACATACATGGCTGTGGCTGCGGCTGCCAAAAGTTCCTTCCTTTTTGTTTCTTTTTTGCTAATATCCAATGGGAAAGACGAAAGTGCAAAGCAAAGACGATAGTCAAGTGAAAAACCAAAAAAAAAAAAAAAAAAAAAGCGGTCTTCCATTGTGCCTTGATTGATTTTATTGTTATTAATTATTGCGATGGGCTATAATTTCCACCTTAGAACATGCTTAAACTGCAATAGAACAATTAGTCTAAATAAGCTATCAGTCCGTCCATAGGTCCATCTGCCAGTCCGCCGTCCGTCCGTCCGTCCATCCGTTCGCATGCTCGTTGCTTCGATTGTGGATTGAAGATTTTTCCCTGATGCAGCAATATTGCAATATTAGAACTTTTAAATTGCATTTTCCATTTTCTTCTCGGGTTGCCACTGACGTGGATATGGAGATAAATTGCAAAAGGACTTGGCAATAAATTAATTTGTGCTTGTGTTCTGCTTGAACGGCTAAAAAAAAAAAAGGAAAAAAAACCGAAATCCTTTTTGAAATGGCTAAAAGTTGGTGTGTTTTTTTTTTTTTTTTGTTTTAATTTTGTTCTTAACTTTATTGTAAAAACCTAATTTTGTATCTCTATCTAATGAAGATACACGTTCGTAGATAACTGATTTAGAAGCTCATTAAGTTTGAGGGCTTTTAGTCGTTTTATTATTTTTTTCCCTGGTATTTAACAAGTACAAGAACCCAAAAAGAGAAGAACAAAAAGGACAAAGAAGGCCTTTCGGCTTTTGCAGAGTTTTTTTCTCTCTCTCTCTCTCTCTCTTCTCTCTCTCTCTCTGTTTTTTTTTTTTTCTTTCGTGTTTTAATTTCGCAATTTCGAATAAAAGCGGAAGCGCTTCGAAAAAGGCAGGCAATTCTTTTTAGGCAATAACAGCTGGTGTGAGATTGAGATGTGGAACTTTTGATCAAAGCGAATTGTGCGGCTAAAGCGTTTGAGATAAATTGCTCAATAAGTAAGTAAGGGATGTGATTTGACCTGAAAGAAAAAGAAAAACGAAGATGAAACTTCTAAAAGATAGAATCTCTCTCAAGTAGTTAAATAGGCAGAGAAATGCCACTGTGATATCCAATAGTTATCTCTCGACTACACTCGACGAGTACGAGTATTCCGCATCAGTGGAAGACATCACAAAGCACTTTCATCGTCATCGTCATCGTCGTGTCGTTGTGCCTTTACCACTCTAGTTATTGCCATTGAATATTTCCAGCTCAACTCCATAAAAGTCACAATCAAACGCCTATTTGGCACGTTACACGCTCCATTCTTGGTCTCCGTTCAACACCATGTATATAAATACATATATACGTATATATATATGTGTATGTATGCATATAAATTCACCACCAATTAAATATCACCTGCATCGGCAATCATGAAAGCAACAATTTCCGCTGCTCATCAACAGCATCAACAGCGAATCCGCCAGGATACCGACCGCATCGTATGGCATACATACAGTATCGGTGTGTCGCCTTGCCGTATTAACGTAAAGTGTCTGAAAATGTCTCGAATTGAATATAGTCGTCTATTTGTCTATATGTCTGCATGTCTGTCTGTACGTCCGACCCTCCGTCGTCGTCCGTCCGTCCGTGTGTCTGTTTGTCTGCTTGTATTGCCGTGTCTGGTATTCTCGGTTTTGTAAAACTGTTGTGGGTCTTCGTTGCGTCCTTTTCGACATTGCCAAAGATGAGGAGCAATGCGCAATAGTGCAAAAGGAAACGAAAGGAATTCCACAAATTCGTGTCGCGCATTTTCACAGCAAATGAAACCATTTTAAGACACACACAAATTTAATGCAGCCTCGGATTCGGATCATACAAGAATTGAAGAACCCAAAAGAACGAACGAAAGACGATGTTCAGCAGCGCTTTACTTTGTCCTCGCATCGCCTCGCCACGCCACGCCACGCCTCGCTTTGCCACGGCATATCCGGCGGCATGTTGGAATGGTGTTAGTATTTGCCACCCATTAATTCGGTGCATGGTACTTGGTACTTGGTGCTAGTTGCCAACTTGCCACTTGCCACTTGCCACTTGTCCTCCTGCGCAATCTGAAATCCAAATTGTGTAACAAGTATTGAAACCATAAAATAGAAACACATTCTACCGAGAGAATGTGTACACAAAACAGCGTGGACTGATTTGTTCACTTGCTTAGACGAGGAGCGCCGCGTCGTTGTTGGATGAGAGCTTTTTAGAATGCAACGCCATGCCATGCCGTGCCGTGCCGTGCCGTGCCGCCATACCATGCCATTCGATGGCGTTCTCGCGACGAAGAAACGAGAGGTGTGTATGCTCAAGCACTCGAGTGGCAAGACAAGCGTGTAAATGATATAAATTCAATTTAATAAAATTGTTAAAATCGCACGGTATTCCATTTCATTCCATTCCTTTTTTTTTGTATTTTCTAAATTCTTTTTTTATACTTATATATTTTTCTTTTCTTTTCATTCCATGCCATTCCACGTGCGCAGGTGAGCTGAAAATTGCATCAGCAGTGCTTCATCGTCATCGTCAGCCTCAGCGTCAGCTTTTTCATCTTACGAATCAGCGTCAGTCAGCTTCAGAGAACTTAAGAAAGGCATTCCATTCCACTTAATGTGTGTGCGCGAATTTTGTAAGACGTTTTAGTTCGATATCCGATGGTATTAATTTTTATGAAATTTTTCTATTATTGGTATATATTAATAACCTACGTTTCATTCGAAGGAAAATAATTTTAATAACTTCGAGATGGTAGAAACACCTGCTCTAGTTTTAATGACGTTTTAGTTGCGATATCCGTAATGAAGCCATTAACTATTTCTGCAAATTTTCTATACGTGGTCTATATTAATAACAATGGGACGTTTCATTCGAATGGAATAATAATGTATTCACAAAGGCTTCGAGATGGTAGAAACACCTGCTCTAGTTTTAATGACGGAATATTGCAAAGCCTTAAGAAGCCATAACTATTGCTGCAAATAAAGTGGTCTTAAAAACAATGAAGACAGTCGCAATTTCGAATTTTCCTATTTCCAACGTATTTAATACGCCTTTGTGAATCCCCCTAATATAATAGAACAGAACAGAACAGAAGACCCAATGTTCTTTCCCATTCGCTTTGGAAGCTGTCAACGATTGCGGATGCAGAAGATCGATCAGTTGCGGCAGATTGAGATATACCTACACATAAGGGAAGCGTTCCTTCTACCTGAAGATTTAACCGTAAGAATATTGTTTGTATCTTTTCATATACCATCGCCAAGGATTAATTATTATTTTTGGGCTTTTTGTTCCCTCATTTTTCACTTATAGTGAAAAATGTATTATTTTGGCAATTGAAAAAATCTTTATTTCCCTACATCGTTTTTTTTTCTTCTCTCTTTTGTCTGCTTTACAGGGTGAATTTGTCTGCCACGACACAAAATTATTCACTCACACATCTGATTGAGAGCCACCTTTGAGCTAACTTGTCGCCATGTAGGCCATTACCTATTAAGATTCTACAGGAGTTTTGCAAAACGCATTGCCTTGGTATTCCCCATATTTAACCCTTTCACTTCCAAACTATTTGCAGCATTTCTTCAAATATTCAAGCACTTTTCTATGGCAGTTTATTTTTATTTATTTATTTATTTATTTACAACACAATCATGTTACAAACGTAGACATCCGTAGACGCTATGGAGTTGCGCCAATTATTGGGAAAATGCGAGAAGCAAGGCTACGCTGGTATGGACACGTCCTGAGAGCAAATGAGGAGACTTTGGCAAAGAAAGGCTATGCACTGGAAATCCAAGGGGGGGCCTCCGAAACAGCGCTGGATGGACACAATAAAATGGTACCTAGAGGCTGTAGGACTTACCTCGTGTGATTGCAACTCTGCAGAAAAATCTCATTGGAAAACTGGCGCGTTTTGCGGATCTTCCGATAGACGGGATAGTTAAACACGCTAAGAAGTAAGATTTATTTATTAACACGCATATAATAATTGAATTATTATATTACACAAACTATGGCAGTTTTTACCATAACATATGCGAATAATTCTTTCACACAATCGTTATCATGCACGTAGGTAAGTGACCATACATGCACAGTCACTATCCTTGCAGGATATAATGGTCCTATTTTTTTTACGACACGAATTTTCGAGGATAATAATATACAAATATGATCAGCTTTTATATCATATATACAGTGTGTGACTCAGTAATCTGGACTGCGGTAATTGGGACCCCGGTATATCAATGGATTCCACAACGGTAATCTTGGCACTCTTTACCTCAATCAATCAGATGCTACATCCGGACGTAATCTGATCCATGGATATTATCTGGAAATCGACTAAAAGGTCAATTGGCATCACTCTGTAATCGATACGTCTCGGAACTACTGGAATCGCCTGCTAAAACGTTTGATCCCGGACGATCTGGACCCTGTTACTACATCCATCGCATCCTCCGTTTCTAGGTCCCCGGTAATTTCTCATTTCAGAAAACGAAATACTGCATCCGCGTGTCAATCTAGCAGACCCGAAAGGCATCACGGTAATCTTGTCGCCTTTTAATTAGGAACAACGGTAATCGGATTTTATCCTGCAGGTAACACGTCTGACTATAGAACATGATCGACTAATCATAACTCTTAATTCGAAAAATTGATGTGACACTTTACCTGAAACGGGGCTGCCATATGTACCACAAAAAGCCATCTGAGAATTATGAAAACACCTATGGTATACTTTATAGTCGTATAACCACAAATTGGATCCTTTATAACTCAAAGGATATGAAAAATATATTTTTCAAGAATTTTTGAAATTTTTTTGCGATGCATTATCTCAATTGAAGCGAAAGGGTTAAATCCGTCTAGCTTGACATTAAAATTTAAAAGATTCCTATTAGTAAAAAAAAAAAAAAATTGATTCTAATATACATGTATGGGTGTCAGGAGCACAGTATTAGTAGAAGTAGTAGTAGTAAGAGGGATTCCAGGCAGTCCTCTCTATTAGAAAGGGTTAAATTGCATCAATACTTCATTTTGGTCTTAAGCTGACCTAAGCCGATTTTTCCTTATTGCCGTAATGCTGCTAAAATGAGCACTTGGCTGCTTTCGGAACGACCAAAAACAAAAACAAAAACAAAAACAAGAATCTTAATTCCCGATTTGAACACGTTTTATCACTGTTTGTGTCTGAAGTGGCTTTCGCTTTTGCCTCTGCTTCTGCTTCTGTTTCTGCCTGAATGAGCCCACTTAACATGACAATACTCATTCAGCGCGATGCAGTTTCGATGTTTTACTGTCTCAACATGGACTGATGCATCATCAATTTCCGATTGCGTTCCTTCCGCCCAATTCCGTTCCTAGTTCCGTTCCGATCCCTTCCGTTCTCTTTCGTTCGTATCCGTTCGATGCGATTCGTACGAGTTGCTTTTCGCGCGCTTATTATGCTATTCCGTCACGTCGTCCTTGTTGTCCTTGTTGTCCTTCGAGCGCTCGTTGTGTGATTCGTGAATTGTTTTTGTATCGCGTAACCGTAAACCGTGCGAGCCGGGAACCGAAACTGACCAGCAATTGCCATAAACATAAACTATGGCAAACGATTCAATATTCCATCGCTTTACGTGTCCATTTCCATCCTCATAAAAGCTATCCACGTCCACGTTCACGTTCACGTTCATGTTGATTCGGCTTCGACGTTCGAACGCCCGTTGCAGGCAAATGGAAATTTGTATCTGCACAGCCGGCCAAAAATAAGTTGCAAAAAGCAAGGAAAGCAAAAAAAAAAAAAATAAAATAACCAAAAAAAAAAAACAAATTAAAAGAAAAAAAAAAGAAATATAAAAAAAGGAAAAGCACAAATTTTCCAACTGCCATATGCTGCCGCGTGTGATGGGCCGAAATGATTCGCCCCGTTTTCCATTTGTCACACGATTGAAACGATTGGGTTGAGGGTGCGGCTATGCGACCACCAAGCCATATTGATGCTGTCAGGAGCCATTGTAACGCCATATTAATCTCGTTAATGATGAAACTGAATCAGCGAATTTGCAACGAACAAAACGAAGCGCGAACGAGTTGGGCGGTGGTCGACACACTCCACGCACACACACACACACACACATACGTCAAGCTCAAGCACAAAAACACATCCGCTCAGAGATGGATACGAGGGGGCAGCGCACGAGTAATGAGGCTGGAGGGAAATTAGCAAAACTTTGTTGCTAGCGTTGCAGTTTTATGTGATTTGATTGGCACCGTTTAACGCAAATTGAATCATAAATATTTAAAGCTATATACATACATACGTCCACGTCTTCATACTCATTCCCATTCTCATCATCATTGTCGTCGTCGTCGTCGCGCTCAACGTTAGTTACCGAACACCGATATATGGCCCATATCGAAATAGGGAAGTTGATCAAAAATTAGAATTGAAATTCAGGTCCAAGTATTTACCATACCGAGCACACATATTAATTTAGGGATCAAAGTTAATGCCTCGATATTCAGATGCGCACGAGCGCCTCGCCGATCAAATAGTCGCAATTTCATTGAGCCCACCTCCGCCTCGGTCTCGCTCGGGTTCCATTCCTGTTGTTGATGCTGCCCTTTCTGTCTCTTTTTTTGGGGGCAACATGGTGCTGAATTTCATCACAATGACAGCGAGCGTGTGACAAGTGCGGCCGACTCTTGTGGTAGATATCGACGTCGATATATCGATATTTGCATCGGCATCGGCATCACCATCGGCATCGCCGTCCACGCACACGCACACGTCGACGTTGCGCAGCTTCCTGTTACCGTTTCGGTTGCACGCGCATAAACAAGAATTAAGTTCAAGTGGATTTTTGCTGATAACTACCAAAAAACAGAAAACAGAAAGAAAAAAAAAAAAAAACACAGAAAAAAAGGTCAGCAAAAGCGTCGACGGGCAAAACTTTTTTCATTACATGCATATGTGCATATGCCGCGGCTACTGCGGATGGTGCCGATGCCGGTGCCGGTGCCGGTGCCTGCTGCTTGCTGCCTGATGTCTAAAGCTCTCAATTTGCCATAATGAAGACCACTGCGAAAATGTTTAATGCAAATCATGATTTCGATGAGGTCCATTATTTATGATTTCCTCGGATCACGGTGATACACAAAAATTTGTATCCTCCATTGGGTAAAACCAATAACTGGAAATCTAGCGGCCTAATATATACGAGTAGTTCATAAAAATTTAGATGTTTTAACAGTGGTTTTTTTCGTTTTTCGTTTGAGGTTGGATGCCGCTGCGAATGATGTGAAATCCTTTTCTCTGTTCGATCGTACGAATTTCGTATCGCTCCTTATTTTGTTTTGGAGACTTTAGAAGATGAAAAGGATTTTCCATTGAAATTGATTATTTCTTTGCTTTAAGCTTATAGTTATAAATTTTTGATGGTTGAAACAGTCAAATAATAGTCTCCAGGAGAATTTAAGTCAGGCCTATTTTCATATGAACATTTATGAAAAGTTCGAATATATAATGTCTGGAATTCTGCATATTAGGGGTTGAGAGATCTAATATACCGGGTGTTACGTTTGTGATGGTCAACCGGTCGGGAGCTGATAGAGGGGGTCAGAACTAACAAGTTGTGTACGACCGAAGGTTCGGCTTCGGCTTCGGTAATCGGCATAATCGGCCAATTCTTAATCTTCGGATTCGGCTGGAAAAAGCCGAATATTTTAGCCGAATATTTTTGCATTTTAATGGAAGTAAAAAAGTCACGATAGATTTTCAATTGCTTCATAGAGACCTTTTACACTAGTGAATTATTGCCGTAAATTCTCATTTTGGGGGCGACTAATGCGAAAAAATTTAGAGAAAATTTGAGCGGTTTTTTTTTTGTGCTTGTCAAATGAATAAAGACTGATTTTGTTTCCTTACCTTAAAATGTTTTGCATTCGGCTTCGGCCTTCGGTCTTCGGCCGAAGTCTTCAACTCTGCCGATTGTTCGGCTTCGGCTAAAAATCCACCTTCGGTCGGACACTACTAACAACAAATCGTATCGCAGGGGGTGTCCAAAATGCACCCCTGAGGAGTTATAAGGTAAAGAAAGAAATTTGCAGTTGTTTCAGAAAAAAATTTGTCACGCCTCAACGTTTGTATCCAAGATAAAAACTTTAATGCAGTTCGACAGAGAATTGTCAGACCTTTCTAGGCGTATAAAATAGTTATACACTTTATTGCAGCTTCAAGGGTATTTGAGCCTTCAAAGTCAAAATTTTAAAATTTTTTAAACACTTTTTGACTTTGAGAGCCATTTTGGTATGAAAAAGGTCCTATTAACACCCAAATTTTTTATTTTATTCAAAATGCTGGATCAATTTCCTTTAATTTGATACCCCAAATGTCTAATAAATTTTTTGAAAATAAGATGAGAAAATTAAATAATAAAACTTATTTGTTTTGCTGTATCAAATCTAATAAGTTCGACTTCATTGATAGCAAACGGATAGATGTTCCCCCCTCTATCAGCTCCCGACCGGTTGACCAACACAAACGGAACAACCTGTATACATATATATATATAGGTTAAGGTGGATCGATTTTCTAACCCCCCCAATTTCCCTAGCAGAACATTATTCTATGGCCCATACTTAGTAATGCTATATTCGACTTATTTTTATCGTAATTTATGGTAAAAACCTCTCAAAAAGCACTCAAAAATCACTCCTACATCTCTCAAAACTTAAACCGTGGAAAAAGTTTTATATTTTCTTTAATAAATATTTTCAAAACTACCGATTCATGTCTGAATGCCTAAAATTATGCTAAGAATCAAAAATTTGAAAAATTCAATTTAAAAATATTTTTGACTAGGTACCCTGCAGTGATATGGACTGACCCAAGTGTAGCCTTCGGTCAGTCCTTCATGTTACCAGTTCTAGTCCCACTCATAATTCCACTTCTAATGTATTCAACTGACCATTTTAACATGGGCCTGTCATTGGACTAGTCCCTCGTCCGCAAAACGGCTGTTTTTTTTTTTGGTCAATTGTCGTAATCTTTTCTGGTTTTAGGATAGTCAAATAAGGAAACTAAGAAAACCAATTTCTTATATACGTATATTCTAAATTGATTATTTTAAATTTGTAAGCATTTTTGAATAAACCCTAAAGAAAGTTGAACTAGTGCAGAAGTATTCTTCGACTACTTCCCAAATCAACAGTTACTACTCGCTCGTAATTTCCCCGCCAATGCATTGAACTGTAAACTTTTACTCTGAGGTGCCATTCGAAAATTGACAGTCGCGTTTGAACTTGTGCAGAAGTAGAGGCAACAGGGCCAATTCAGTAAATTTGCTATACTACGTTGATAGATGGGGGACCGGCCCGCGCTGTCGTAGCTCACAGCGTAGCGCGTGCACCCCGCGATCCGAAGGACCCAGGTTCAAATCCTGGGCCAAGGGAACGCCGATTTTTTTTTTTAAATTATTAGTAAAAATTGGAATTCTAAGAGGAATAAAAAGCAAATATATAAAAAAGAAAGGATTCAAATTGGCAGAAAATGTTGAGCGAATTTGTGCGCTAAGTTGTGAGACAGCATTGGTGAAGACTTGTTTTTCAATCCAATTATTTGAGTTTTTCGAAACATGCCATTCTTCCACATTTTTTCGCCTCCGACAGGAATCGAACCCGAGCCCTTCAGATTCCTAAGTGAATACGCTTTCACTACGCCACGGACCTATCTGACTCACGCGCAGCAAACATATTAGATTAATGTGTGGGCAAAATTGAATCTACTCGCGCACTAGTTCTTTTTCCTACACTCGAGAACTACTCGCTGGGGCCCGATTCATCCCACTCTTCCTACAGGGAATACATGCATACATACATACATATTCTAAATTGATGAAAGTGTCATTTACAGACTACCCTTAAACTAACCCGTTTATTACCGACCGTCGGCTAGCCGAAATCGATGGAGCGAACTGCCATAATATATAACCGGTAGGATTTCGACCGGTCAAACGAAAAGAAAAAAAGGAAATTGGAAAAGTGGGCGTGGCAAAAGTGCAGTTTTCATAAAGAAATTGAACAAAGAATGAAATATGGGGCCTTAATGATCTCCAGAATACTTTGTCTTGATGGTCCGTACCAGTCTTGGGGCATGTTTTACATACGTTTGTGCCGGCTATTGTTTTGTCAGGCTTGTTTGACTATAACACCCTTACTTATTTTTTTTGTTTTTTTTTTTTGTGTATCAGTTTTCCCTTTGAACTCTGAACAATTTCTCAAATGAAAGGCAACTTTTATCCAAAGTGAGGCTATGGTTGTTATCTTCTCTTACGGTCGGCGCCTTTGTAATTGAATATTTTCTGCCTTTGCTCGTTCGTTTTCAAACAGTAATCACGCTTAATTAAGATGTTGATAATGAAAGTAAGCTCAAAATTGATTCTCTAAATGGAAAGCCAGAATGGCCAGGCCTCTTTTGTTTTTTTTTTTGTCCTTTTTTTTTTTAATTGAATAATGAAAATTAAATAAGCAATAGCGAAGAATCACGAACGGACTCTAGAGGGGAAGGCGAAGAAAAAGAAAAACTAAAGCAAAAAAAGTCAACCTCAAAAGTCAGTTGGGTAAATGTGGCGTCAGGTTAGCCGCTTGCAGCGTGTAATAAAATCGCAACAAAAGGGAAAGAAAGGAAGAGACCAAAAAAAAAAAAAAAAAAATATAAAAATTGGCGACTTAGGAACATAGTTTAAGCTTGCTTTGTTCATTCACCACTCGTTGGCTAGCCCGGCTCGTTGGTGGTTCGCTGATGGTACATAACGTAATTAAAATAACTTGTAGCAGAAAGAAAAATCCGAAGGCTAGAATGTGCTGCTGCACCTACACCTACATAGAAAGAAAGAAAAAACAAAAAAAAAAGCGGAGAAAAAAAAGGAAAAAAATTGAATAATGAAAAAAGAGGCAACTTTTTGATAAATGAGAAATGTGAAAAGAAGTAAGCATAAAAAATGGAGCCGCCGCAATGTGCAAAATGTGCATCGGCGGTATCACGCCTGCCTGTTAGCCCAGATATGCCCAGATACACAGTACGATGCGGAGATATGAAATGACACAGCGCGAAAGAGTGTCGAAGAAGGGCGGGAAGGATAGAGAAGGAGATGGAGAGAGAGAGAGCGCTGCGACATAAATTCAGACGAGCAATTGCTGCTAACCAAATCTTAATTGTAAATCTAAGAAGGAAGCCTTTCCTTTGGTTATCCTGCGTCACAGAAGCTCAGGAAGCCTTCGAATTTTTTTTTTTTTTTTGCTTTGTTTTTTTATTTTTATATACTTTTTTTTTATCTTATTTCACATCACCGCAATCGAAATAGCTACGGCCAGCATGAAAATATGACTTCATAGGAAAAGAATAGTCAGGGATATTTGGTGTGCTGATCGTTGCTCGGGCGGAATGAGGTTTCCTGGTCGACTGGAAGTTTTCCTGAACAGACTGATGGCGTGGCCCAGGCATCAACGGCACCAATGCTCCGAAATCGGACTCCTCTCAAGTAGGCAGCAGCAGCAGCAGCAGCAGCAGCGAGTTGAACTCGCACGGGCGAGTTTATGACAAGTGGGTGAAGAAGTTTCCAACCAAGCGGCGCACAAACTTGCTGAGCTACCAGCCTGGCTTTGTGCTGATGTTGCAAATGGCAGAGAGAAGCAGAAAAAAAAGTGCACAAGGCACAAAAGGTTTAGGGAAAAGTTAAAAATTATGACAAAAAAAAATGAAAAAAATTAAATAATAAAAAGAATTTATATGGCAGCAGCTTGCACTAGTGCCGGCCACTGCTGCTGCCACTTCTATGTGCAGTGCGGTAAATGAGTAAGCGGCATTAGCATTTCGGCGGCTTAAGGCTATTTAAATAAAGTATTGCGCCGCTTCGGAACTACTTCAACTGAGCTGATACCGCCATCAGCCATGGCCATTGCCATCGCCATAAACGTCGTTATCACAGTACGCTGTCACCTTATTTGTTGTTGTTCTCGTGTAACATTCGTTACTGTCTAATGCGGCCCTCTCTCTCTGTCTCTCTCTCTCTCTCTCTCTCTCTCTCTCTCTCTCTGCCTCTCTCACTCTACTCTAGCAGCTTTAATTGTAGTGTCCTGCGAGTAGATGAATGGATAGTTTCGGTTGTTATTTCTTTTAACTGACAAAGTTTTTTGCTTTCTCTTTTATTTATTTTTCTGCCTCTTCTTTTTTCTCTCTCTCTCTCTCTCTCTTTTGTCTCTCCATAGTCCTTTGAAGCCTTTAGACTCCAACTCATCCTCGTATGCTGCATACCTTTCTAGACTACAATCTCCCGTTTTCTCTTGGTCTTTATGTCTCATTTCAGACTGCCGCGTTTGGAATTCTAAGTCCATAAATTGTTTCCTATGTTTCGTGAATGCAGCTGCCATTTCTAGAAGTTCATCGTACCTTCGAATTGTGGCTCTAACAGATCCTCAGAAGCTATTGACCATGACTCAATGCAGATATGCATAGTTCGATAATTCTACGACCCCTTGATGGCTCTAATGTCTCAGAACTTTAGACCCAGATCAATCAGAATGAATGTTCGAGAATTCACGTACCTTGAAATTGTGGCTCTAATGGTCCTCAGAAGCTTTAGACCCAGACTCAATGCAGATATGAATGTTCGGAGAATTCAACGTACCCCTTGAAATTGTGGCTCTAACGGTCCTCAGAAGCTTTAGACCCAGAATTAATGCAGATATGAATGTTCGGAGAATTCAACGTACCCCTTGAAATTGTGGCTCTAACGGTCCTCAGAAGCTTTAGACCCAGACTCAATGCAGATATGAATATTCGAAGATTTTTCTAGAGATGTAACGGATAGTGATTAAGCCGAATAGCGACCAGATACGAGGCCAAATAATTGAATTTTCGCTGGGGTCATCATGAGGGTCGGGATGGCCCCGAAACTTGTCCATGGTTTGTACCATACAGTCATTGGGTGCCGTGGAGTGAACTACCGCTTTGTTTATACTTCAAGCTAATTCTCAACCTCTACTCAGGGAAAGATATGGATGAAACACAGGATTACATTAGGTTGGGCTTTAGTTAGTTATTCGAACACTTGGTCTTGGTAAATATTGTCCAAAATGTATTCGATTCTAAGGAATTCCGATGGCTTCTACTTCTTCAAACTTGTCTTGTCATCACGCAAAAGTGTCTATAGTTGAAAATTACTATCATTCTAGGCAATGTTTTTACCTCTCCAAAAAAGATCAGGATATTGGAGCAGAAGCCATACTGTAGCAAAAAGCAAATGGCGACTGGACATAATAAGATAAAAATTTACCTTTCGACTCTTGACATGGAAGGGGGAGTGGAGGCAGCTATAAATATTTCTTTAACAAACCCTTCTTCTCGTAAATTTTG
The DNA here is from genome assembly GCA_020466095.1 of Chlorops oryzae. Taxonomy (NCBI): domain Eukaryota; kingdom Metazoa; phylum Arthropoda; class Insecta; order Diptera; family Chloropidae; genus Chlorops; species Chlorops oryzae. Next base: position 162,049,864 of record CM035806.1, read on the forward strand.
TAATCGAAAATTTTATCATTGATGGGGATATGTGTGAGTAAAATTCATTGGTGTATGTTATCTCCTCAATAACCCAGCAGGTTAATATCTCCTGTAGGACAAAGTCATAGGTGACATTTCACATGGGCACACATTGTGAAACATTTTCTAGCATGACAATACTTGGATTTACAATGTCATCCTCAAAGAGTGCGATTCGTGTGCTTCAATCTGATTGGCTACTTAAAATTAAATAGGATAACTGCGTTACGTGATTTCAAGACAGCCAGCTGTGGCCGCCATGGCATAATGAATAGCGTGCACGCTTAACAATCTGAAGGGCTCGGATTCTATTCGGCAGTGAGGAAAAAAATAACTAAAAAAGGATTTCTTAAGATAAAAAAAAATTTCGAAAAACGGAATTCATCCAATTATTTCTAAAAAGCACTTTTAAAGAGAGATGAGTGAGCGCATGCGCAGCTTTCTCAAATGTCTTTTCTGTTTTCGAACTGCCTAGGGTCACACAAAGTCAACCGAGAGATCACTCTTAGTTTATGCACGAAATGTTATGCGTGTTGGATGGATCCAAAGTCACCCTGACGTCATCGATTCTGTCAGGTTGACTTTTCCTGCTAGGAATACAGAGGGACCCAGTGCAAAATGTCCCCCTGACATCATCGATGAAGTCAGGGTGACTTTGGAGTCGGAACGCATGCGATTTCATAGGACATTTTGTATGACATTTGTACAGGCGTTCGAGACAGTGAATTCACCGGTGACATGTCATGCTAGGGGGTGCGATGGCGAAAAAAGCATTTGAGAGCAGCACATTTTCTTATCTCTCTTAATGTTAATTTATACAAAAAACACCAGATGAAAACTCCCTTCTCTTTGTACATTTCGCAAATTTTTAAAAATCTATTTTTAACAATTTTTTTTTTTTCACCTCAGCCAGGAATCGAACCCGCGATCTTCGGATTTTGAGTCGAACACTTATCCTCTACGCCACCTCATGCTAACGTTGAACTGAAGCTAAATCCCTATTTAAATTTCGGTAGCCAATCGGATTCAAGCACATGAACAATACCCCTCTACGACGACATGTCCACCAAGGTGTCATGCATGATACTGTCATCGATGATATCACTCATGACTTTATCATGTATGAGATAATTTCCCGCTGGGGAGATAGGGAATATTTGCGAATAAATGTGTGTGCGTGTGTGTGTGTTCGTACGTGTGTAGAGGAAAATGTCCTCATGCAATTGCAACGAAAACTTTTCTTATGCAATTTAAGGACGTGTCAAAATGTTTTTCCTTCGATTTCGAAGATGCCTTTATTTACAGCTGGCTGGATGGCTCTCCGACTTGCCTTACTGGCACTTCAGTGTACGGTCGTTATTTCTGCCTATTGCGCTCCCCTTCCATCGCCACGTCGCGCAACGCCACGCCACGCCACGCCACGCCTCTTGCCGCTCACTGCCGTGCCGCCTCAGTTCGTTCGTGATTTTCGAACTTGAAATGCGGCACGATGCCTCGTTTGTTAGCTTTGGCTCCTTGTCAATGGCCATAAATCATATCTCTCTGCTTGGGTAAGCTTGCCGAAGCGACGTAAGCGAAAAAGTCGAAAGAAATTTTTTGATTGCAAATCGAAAAAAAAAAACAAAAACAAATCAAAAAGAAAAAAATCATTGTCCCTGCTCTTTCGATTTCGGTTGTATTAAGTCACAATTTAATTTTTCTTCTTTTATTTTTATTCGTTTTTTTTTTGCTCTTTGAAGTACATATTCAAAATTATTTATATATAATTCCCTCCAGTATATTACTACATATAAAATGACTTAATAAACGATGAAAATTCTCGCTTCCCACGCTGTGGCGGCTTAAACGAATTTATTAGTGGAAAATGGCCCAAAAAAAAAGAAAATAAATAAAGAGAGGAATTAAAGAAAAAAAAAAGAAAAAAATAGAGAGAAAAACGATCGACATTCGCTAGGATAATATGGCAATTTCCAACATCAGAATACCATGCAAATTGAGTATGTAAATGTTGCATATTTTCTGGCGACCCGAAGTACCAAATTTTTATTGCGCCATATTTACAGCCAACTAGCAATGAAGCGAATTAAACGCGAATTTAATCGTTTAAATTGTTCAGTGGGATGGTCCGGTCGAAATGAATTGAGATTTTATTATTACTTTTTATTCTCTATCTCTTCTCTCTCTCGCACTCTTGTTCCTCCTTTTAAGGTATTTTTTTTTCGTTGAATACATTTCACGCTTATTAACAATTAGTTTCGGCCTCGACACAGCCTCGAATTTCAGAAATATTCGCACAGTGCACAGTGATTCCAAAAGGAAGGGAAAAGTTTTTCATCAAAAAAAAAAGATTTCAAATTTACCTAGAAGGTACATACCTACATATATGTGTGCACATATTAAGGTGGATCGATTTTGTAACCTCCAATTTCCCTAGCAAAATATTATTCTGTTGCCCACACTCAATAATTATGCCGAAGAAACTATAGGTCCAATGTGAATTTTAACCTTCCGCTTTTGCAAACAAAGGTTTTCGGTTTTATTCGACTTATTTTTATCATAATTTTTGGTAAAAACATCTCAAAAAGCAGAAAAACAATCACTCCTACATCTCTCAAAACTTAAGCCGTGGAAAAAGTTTTATATTTTCTTTAATAACTATTTGAAAATTACCGATTCATGTTGATTCTTTAAGCAAATGTTTATATTTTTCGTATGCCTAAAATTATGCTAAGTATGTGGCTCTGGTATAGCGTAGGGGATGCATGCTATGCTCTTGATCCCAGAGTCCGAGGTTCGATTCCCGGCACAGACGAAACGGAGTGAAATTTTCGAAGACTAGCAATGGGTTTTTCAAAAAATCTCATGTTTGATGCCGAAAGCTGATTTCGCTGATGCGTCATAAAAGCATCTTAAGCAGGGCGGATTAAGACAATTTGCCGCCCAAGGCAGTTGCGATTTTGCCGCCTCAGACAGCAGCCCAATTTTCACCTTTACTAGTATTGATGCATTGAGGGTCCGAATTTTCCGCCCCTGAAAATTTGCCGCCCTAGGCAGCTGCCTATGCTGGCTATAAGGTAAATCCGCCAATGATTTTCAGGGATCTCCATGAATGCCATTGCGGGTAATTTCTTACGACCAAGGCAGATCTCTTTCTATCGGCATTTCTCCCTTTTTTCTTATGACGTTCAAAGACACATGATTTTCTTTTTAAAAGTTACAAATTTGTCTTCCATAAATTGAAATCAAGCAGTTCATTAGCGTATACGTAATGTTACGGCCTATAAAAATTGTTCAAATAACATTGCTCATACGTCGGGTGTTAAAACTAAAAATTGCTAGATGGGACCAAATATTGAGGCATGAAAAATAGATGTTGTCCGATTCTCAGACCTATCCGATATGCACACAAAATTTGATAACAATCGGTTAAGACGATTGGGAGGAGTTTAGGAACAAACACCGCGACACGCGAATATTATATAAAAGAGAAGTTTTTGCCTACGGAATCTGATTCCAGAATAAAGGTATCGAAAACAGCTTTCGAATAATGTCAATCAATAGAACTGATTGTAAGAAAAAATATGAGGTCTCAGAATCGGGATTGTTCTCAATATTTAAATGCATATTTTTAGATTTCGAACCAAACATTTTCGTTTCTTTGCTTAAAAATTATGATTTTCGGATGCTTTTTTTTTATCGTTCTATAAAGAATTTCACTACGTAATCTCTGAATTACTATGCACACTTTACTAAAGCTGCAAAAGAGTTTCGTTTTCGTGGTGAAAAAAATTTTATAAACTATATCTATTCAATATTGGGTTAAATTCTCTTCCAAAAACAAGTGTTAAAAGTATAATTGTTGGGATTTCAGTTGAAAATGGATTAAAAATAATTAAAAAGCCACGAAGGAAACAAAATGATCACAAAATTACAAAAACAAAAAAAAAAATTTTTCTCTCCACTGGATTTTCTTTTTCGGCCCACTGTACAGTGTGGTGATTACGTAAGCAAAGTTGAAATTGCTCGTATTTTTCGGCGTTTTTTTTTTTGTTTTTTTGCTTCTATCGCCAATAATAATTCACCGTAATTTTGCAAAAGGACAAAAAGTCAGGTTTTATGCTTGAATTGCTGTAATTAGCGAACGCTGCCATATATCCTTGCCGGCCGATAAGCTCAAAGCTTTCATGGAAGTACATTTGTGCATTTTTTTAAATTTAAATATATTGTATAACTTTTTTTCATTTAATATATATATATCTATATATATATATACATGTATAAATTTAGTGTTGTGGCTGGGATTATTGGTTTTAAGTCATCCGAATATGGCTTTCTAAAAATCGAAATTTTTCCTCCTTTTAACCAATTGAATTTGAAATTTTATGGTGAAGCGGCAGGGGAACATTACTCCAACACCATGTGCCCCTCTCGCCCCCTTTTGAAGGGCTTGCAATTTTCAATTCGCACACAACACTCTTAGACTAGCGCGCTATGCAAGCATACAATGCGCAACGTGCGACGTGCGACGATTTTGACATTGACGGAACCGAGCGGAACAGACAGACGAGTCCCGTTGCAACCTCCTGCGCGACGTGTTTTGCCGCTCGTTTGATTGCGAAAAACTCACTCAGGCGTCACATTGAAATGCATAGCATAAGCAAACGAAGCTCACGCATCCTCGTATCCATCCCTGTCGCGTCGCGTCTCGCCTCACCTCACCTTGCCACGCCTCGCCTCGCCTCGCATTTCACACCACACCTCGCAATTCGTCGCACAAGTCTCAGGAATGAATGAACAGGAAAAGGAACAGGAACCGCGCCGACTATATGACTCTATATATAGTGCTATATCAAGGGCCGATGTTGCGCTAGCGCTACCGACAGTTGCCCTGTCCTGTCCTGTTCTGTTCTGTTCTGTTCTGTTATGTTCTGTCCTATCCTGTCCACACACCACGTCGGCATAATTGGCCAATCAATTTTGTCATTGTTGGCATTTATAAAACGCGACGTGGCGATTTTTCAACATAATCTTCAGAAAGATTTTCCTGTGTGGTAAGCTACAGCCGGCCATATGGCCTGGACAGGCAGGTCAGACCGAATGGCCGAATGGCTGAATGGCTGAACGTCTGGTTGGCTGGTGAACGAGAATTGATGATGTAGAAGAGAACATGGACATGGATTTTAAGGCTCTCCTTATTCAAAGTTTTTTTTTTTTTAATTTTTCTTTCGTTTCGGTATTTCTCTCTATCGTGTTTTTTTTTTTTTTGTTTTCTTTTTTGCTTAATTGTAATTGTAATTGTTCATCAATTTTGCGATTAAACTGATTAATCAATTTTCAACAGTCAAAGCGAAGGGGCATGCTGAGGTCGTGAAAATACAATTCGTCCTTTGTACAAACGTGCACAGGACATTTCGATTGTACCGAGTTGAAATGGTATGAATTGTTTGCCTTACGATTAAATTGTATTTATTATTTAATTAAGCATGTAATTAATCATACATAAGCTTTTAGAAGGATTCGACTTCCACGGCCGTCGAACGGGAAGGGAAAACACTGAACAGAAGAAAGAAAAAAAAAAAAAGATACCCAAACAATTTATCCATAAGAAAACGGACAATCGAAATCAGATCTTGAAGTACCATAAATGGGGGTCTGTGAACCATCAAAATTCATGAAGATCCTCATCTGAGATTGGAGTCCTCAAATTGGAGAATAAAGAATCGACAAATTTGATAAGCTCTTAGCATAAGGACTTTTAAAATATTCCTTTTTTTTCATCATTTTTTTTCATTTTTTTTTTTTTCATTCTAGCTGCAAATCATCATCGATGATTATCGGCGGGGGGACAAAAGAGACAAATAAAGGGAAATAACTAAAAGTTTCTTCTTTTAAAAAGGATCAAGTTTTTGGAGATTTGAGAGAAAAAAAAAAGAAAGCGCCAAGCGCATTTGGAGCACTGCAGTAATGAGAAGTAGAGGTGGCAGTCTAAGTAGAACTGGAGGTGAAGACGAAGAAGAAGAAGAAGAAGTATTTTGTGGCTGACTGGTCTACATGCCGGCACGCATAATGAAGTGCCTAACAGCTGTCTGAGCGAGTAAGAGAGTATCCTCGGTCTCGTAACTACAGGAAGCCACTGTGCAGCGGGGAGTAATGTTAACACAAGTTTCAAGTTAGTGGTTTGATTGAAGTAAGCGAAGAGAAAGGTCTCGGGAAAACTTTTTCTCCAAGAGTTATAAAATTAATTTCCATTCTAAGTTCGTGCTGAGCGAATGTGTGTGTGTGTCTACCCTGTAGTAAATCCAACTACTCTCGAACTACTCCCCGACTAGTCACAAAAGTACCAGGACTACTCCCTCTTAATTTGCCAACCAATGCTTTGAACTGTCGAACCCCAACCAACGAGGTCGCTAAGCGATAGTCTTAACCGTCCAGCTAACTACCTTTCGGTGGAGCAACGATCAGAATGCGAACTTAAAGCAGACAAAGACAATTTTTTTTTCTACTTCGCAATCAACCCTGTAGGAAGTTGAACTAGTGCAGAAGTATTCTTCGACTACTTCCCAAATAAACAGTTACTACTCGCTCGTAATTTCCCCGCCAATGCATTGAACTGTAAACTTTTACTCTGAGGTGCCATTCGAAAATCGACAGTCGCGTTTGAACTAGTGCAGAAGTAGAGGCAACAGGGCCAATTCAGTAAATTTGCTATACTACGTTGATAGATGGGGGACCGGCCCGCGCTGTCGTAGCTCACAGCGTAGCGCGTGCACCCCGCGATCCGAAGGAGCCAGGTTCAAATCCCGGGCCAAGCGAACGCCGATTTTTTTTTTTTTAATTATTAGAAAAAATTGGAATCCTAAGAGGAATAAAAAGCAAATATATAAAAAAGAAAGGTTTCAAATTGGCAGAAAATGTTGAGCGAATTTGTGCGCAAAGTTGTGAGACAGCATTGGTGAAGACTTGTTTTTCAATCCAATTATTTGAGTTTTTCGAAACATGCCATTCTTCCACATTTTTTCGCCTGCGACAGGAATCGAACTCGAGCCCTTCAGATTCCTAAGTGAATACGCTTTCACTACGCCACGGACCTATCTGACTCACGCGCAGCAAACATATTAGATTAATGTGTGGGCAAAATTGAATTGTTGAATATGCCACTAGTTAGGTACTACTGTCCGTGTCTCTATTCGCGTACTAGTTCTTTTTCCTACACTCGAGAACTACTCGCTGGGGCCCGATTCACCCCACTCTTCCTACAGGGAAAGCAAAAAGCGTAAAGAAATCCTGAAATTTACCCCCCGTAGATCTCCGTAGATACATAAAATACTGTAGATTTTGACTAGTCATATTTCGAGTAACCCCAGAGTACTCCTGTTTGGCAAATTGACCTCTTCATAACTGCAGGGTAGTTACTTCTTTTCACTATGCCTTTTGACAAAATGACAGCTTGCAGAAAGAAAACGCAAGTTTCCAAAAACAAGGCCTACCGTTTTGCTTTCGCCGAATATTTTTTTTACTTAAACAAATTTTTTTTATTCCTTTTTTTTTGTTTCTTGTTTAATGTTAATGCACTCGGCTTGCTCGCCTCGTCTTCCGTCTCTTGAGAGAAGCAACCGCACGGAACTTGTTCGTTTTACCAATTTGGAATAAATGTGATAAAGCAGAGTTATTCTAGCCTGCCTCTTTTTGCGTTCTCGTTCTCGATTTCGTTTTTGTTTTTATTCTTTTATTTCTCTTTGTGTTTCTGTTTCTTTTTCTTCTCCATTTCCTATATTCTATTTTATTTTATTGTATTTTTTTTTAAATATTTTTTTTATTTTTTATTTTATTCACTGTCATCATCAGTACTGTTATTCAGATGAGCCGTCGCGTCGCTCTCCTCGCTCATCGTTCGCTCGATCCGCGCAAATCGGCTGAGGAAGACAAAGTTTTATTTCGTCTCCTGTTTGCCAAGAATTTGCTTTTAGAATTTATTAAAAGTTTTCCTTCTCGTTTAAATATGAAAACTACGCGTTCAAAGAAGATAAATAGTCATCGCAGTAATGAGCAATGAGCAATGAGAATTAAGCGTTAAACATTGAGATATGGGTAAATGTCCTTCGTTCGAGTGTGTAAAAATTTTTTTCGTTCAACGAGCTCAAATTAAAAGTTATTGAAAAATTATTGCCAGCTTTCAGTAACATGTCAGTAAAGGGTTAATAAAACCAAATACGTTGAAGAAAAAAAAAAAAAAACAATTTCCCCCTCTCGTTTAATTGCATCTCGCAGTAAAGGGTTAATAAAACAATTTACAGCGAGAAAAATGTTATTCCTAATTAAACTAGTTTACAGAATTTTTCTCCAGGACATTAAATCCACACAAAAAAAAATATTTCAAAATGTTTTATGGAAGATTTTTTTTTTAAATTAATTTTTAAACAAATAATAACACTTTGCTCGAATTTGGTACTTTTTTTTTACCGACAACATGGAGACATGAATTGTGCAAAAGGAGGAGGGGAAATATTGACCGGATACCTAGATACAGGGTGTTAAACTTTCGGTCCTTTTTGTATTAAAAAAATTCTACGTCTCGCAAATTGGGAAATGAAAAAAATGTGATAAAGGATTTTTATAGATTTTTGTCTGCTCTTTCCGAAAAAAAATATTACAATTCCCAGAAATTATTATTGATGCACAAAAAAACGGTTTTTATTTTTATAAGCAATTTTTCGCCAAATGCGACATTTTTGATATTTTTTAAAATAATTTTAAACGAAAGCTGAGCTTTTTTTCTATAAAATGACATCTTAAACAGGATGTGATCTCCAAAACTAACAACTCAATGTAGGTGTAGAACCCAGCGCGACCCACGCGCCAAGCACGCAGAAGCCGCTATTCAGCTTTATCAACTAGAAAAGTTCAGCAGCCACAGCTGAATAGCGGCGAAGCCCAAAAGGCAAGTTCCAGAAATATATTGTGATTTTGCTTCACAGAAATTTCTTTTCCTCGAACTTGTTTCGATGCCCATTTTATAGAGTGAACGCCTTCTACAAGATTCAAAGTCATTGGAGTGGTATGGAGTTCATCCGGCAAACTGACTCAAGAAAAAATCCGAAATATAAAAAAAAATTGAAGCGGAAAATTTTTGGCTTGAACTTCAGTGCTCTCGATTCCTGAACCTTGTGATTTTCCATTATGCCGTCTTGTCAAATATGAAAATGGAGTCCCAAAATCTAAATTAATTTTTAGGGAAACTAAAATGTTTTGAGTAAAAACAAAATTAAGCTTGCATACTTTTGGGATTAACCTTTAAACGCGAAAATCTCCGTTAACTGAGCCAATCCCTATAAATCAATATCCCTATTATATTCAGCGCATTTTACTTAGTATTTTTAGATATGAACGCGGTCTGTCGGTTTTTTTGAACTAACACAGTGTAATTAAAATAAAAAATGCTCTAGAGAAGTTAGATTTCTCTAATTTAAGGGATAATTTGTTCAAATCGGAAGACGTATTGTCGAGGTTCTGCTCGAAAAAGTTGAAATACCTGCTTTAAAAAATTCCTTTTTAAAGATTAAAGATTTTTTAAAATATTTTATTCGTGTTAAGAAGGCCAAAGTCCATACACAGAGAAAAAAATCAACCAGAAAATGGTTAATTCAAAAGGAAAAAAACATACAAAACTGCTTTAAAATGGAATATTTTTGATTTAAAAAATTTTTCTTGTTGGAAAAAATTAAGATTTTCCTTTTAAATCAACCATATTTCAGGTTGAATTGACATGAAAATTTTCAAAAATCGATTTAAATTTAAATTGTTGAACCAACCACGGACATAGTTCAGGTGACAAGATAATTTTTAAAATAAAATAAAAATACTAAAATATCTATTAAAGAAGAAATGTCAAAACAAATTAAATTAACGTTCAAAGCAAATGGCCACAGAGCCCTCTGCTGGACATAACCTCAAAAATAGCCATCGGATGGACTTCATTCGATTTTGTCACTCCGTTGTCGTGTGACTGCATTCGCAATGCTTAAAAAGTTCTAAGATGAATGAATATCTTATATATCCTATTTTATAACACAAATGAGAATTATACCGAACGAAAAGAAATGTAATTAAACATATTTCCATTCAAATCAACCGAAAATGTTGTTTACTCAACCATTTTGCTTTTGAAATTTTTGTTTGCTCGAAAATCAAAAGGACTGTGAATAACAATGCGCCCTTTAAAAAAAAAAAAATTCATGGCTACGTTCGCTCAGTGTAAGAAAAGTGCATTTAGATGTCCTGGAAAAAACAAAAAAAATTAATTATTTGTAAACTAGTGTTATTTAAAATTTCATATAGTAAAGAAGCTTAGAAGCTTCCAAATGGGAATCAGTTGAGGACCACCCAAAAAGACCGTTGCTGAGTAAAAATTTCAACATAAAAGGTGAGTGTGAAGCCAATGGAGATTCTTTTGATAAGAAATTGAAACTATCAATTCTTATCTTAATATTCTATTTCTCCATAGGTATAGCGAGACTCCCACAAGGGTCAACTACTCCGAACCGGATAAATTATTTCGAGTTCTGCGCTTAGTGTTCTCCGCTTGTCTATTTTGAGGTTCAAGTGCTCCTTTTGTGGTATCTACAACAAGAACACTTGGCGTCAACACCCATATTCATCAATATGTAAATTTATTTCATGAATCTCTAGACCCTCTTCTGACATATGCGATGACCACAGGCGTAGCCATAGCCAGGGGGCTAAGGCCTTCTCTCAGAGATCATGCGAATTTTTAAAAGTGTCCGCTGTGAGATGTTTCGACTCTTGTGATATTTTTCATAATATTTTCCCACCAATCGAAAAGTGACTCTTAAGTCGAATTTCTCTGGAATTTGAAATTGAATTTTTTTTTTTTTTTAGGTCTAAAGAAACCCCATTGGACAGAACTATCATCGATTAGAATTTTAATCCAACGTTTTCTCGAAAAGAAAAAATTTTCATTAAGTTTTTTTGTAAAATTTTTTAAACTTTTTTTTTTTAATTTTCACCAGCTCTGTTGATTCAATTGCTGTGGAGGAGGGAAACTCTTTAAAGAGTTACACTGCAAAAATTATATTGAAACGTCCGGGTCTCGGGGCTCTTCGAACGGGAGTTCGAGTTAACACTGAATTGCATCGACTGGGAGAGGTGGCCCAAGCGGTCACCGGATATTGTTATTTCTTAAGATTGCTTCTCGCCCATTCCTTAAATAATCGCCACGTAGCAACGAAGGAGTGCGCCAAGCAAGAGCAAAAAGCAACAGCCCGAACAACAACCAGCCATTCAACCATTCAACTTAAACGATTTGGCGTTGGTGTTGATAATGCAACGCAAGTGCGCCTTATGCTCGGAAATATATTGTATGTATGTCTGTATAATGTGTGTATATTTTTTCTCTCGTTTGCCTTTATTCTTCTTTATTTTTGATTTTGATTTTGATTTTTTTATTTTTTTTTTTGATTTGTTTTGCCAGGGTTATTGCTGTTGTTGGTACCGACGCTTACGCTGTATGGGATTGATTGCAGGAAGTGTCAACATCATCGATAATATTGCTCGCAGCAATTGCGTCAAGAGAGTCGGGCGGGCAGGCAGGAGCTTGCAAGATGCAGAGTGTAGGTGCCGCACTACAATGCACAGTGCTCGATACAGTGGAGTTCAGTTGATGCTGCATCACTGTCATTATCATCGATAATCGTTATATTGCTCGATAATATTGATGCTGCGGGCGACAAGTAGCAGCAGCAGCATTATCAGTGGAAGCAGCTCGCAGCTCACAGCCCGCAGCTCACAGCGGGTATCAAAAGCTCACGGATATTGCTTTTGCCGTTTCTATTATTATAACTTGGGGTTCATCTCGGCGGCGCTGATGCCTGATGCTTTATGTCTGATGTATGTATGTATGTATGTATGTTTTGGCGCCGCACGAAGGTGAGAAGATGCACCGTTTCGTTGCAAGGAAAATCGCAAAACTGAAAAGACTTGTAAACCTAAATTGGGGAAAATTTATGCACATCTGCAACAACAAAGTGGAAATTGGAAACATCACAATTTAAGCAAAAAAAAAAAAAAATAAATAAATAAATAAAAAAAAAGGACAGACAGGGATATTCTCCTTTAAAAGTTAAGAAGAAGAAGAATATATTATAATTTTCTTTTGCTTTTATTTTGCTCAGCTCTCAACTGACAATAAGTACATATATCCTTAATTCGAAGACAAAAGGAAACAAGAAATTTATTCATAAAGATTTTCAGCTCGAAGGATTAGAGCGATTAATATTGAACGAATATGAATGGAAATTTTCCGCTTGCCTGTTTTTTGCTTTCGTAAACGCAATTTGAAGGGATTTGTGGTGGAGTTTGGGCGATTGGAGCGCCTTGCAAGAATATTTGCCGCAAGGGGATGACATAAAAGAAAACGTTCTAAAACGCTTAGAAATTCCATGTACAAATTAAACGGATGAGTGCATCGAAGCGAGTGACAAACGATAAACACATTTTGTCCTGTAATCATTCGTGTTGGTCTGGCGGCTCTAGGATCTTACTCTATATGAAATTCAATTTGTTTTAGAAAATTCGAAATAACGAAAGTTCGATTTCAAAGACTTTTGTTAATAAAAGTAATACATTTTTATATTGAATGGTGAATAATGAATAGTATGCCACATCACTCCCCCTTTTGGTTAAGGCGAAAGTGTAATTTTGATAGGAATTTCCGCATTTTGATAAGTCGAAATTTCGGCAAGTCACTCAATTCGTGGGAGAAGAGTTGAAACGTGAAGACAGAATAGAAGAGAGCGAGAGAGGGGTAGACGGAAAGGGAGAGTGACGATGAGAGAGGGTGAGAGATAGGCTGAGGGAGAGGGTGAGAGAGAGAATGTGAGAGAGGGCGAGAGAGAGAATGCGAGAGAGAGAAGTGAGAGAGGATGAGAGCGAGGGTGAGAGAGAGGCTGAGAGAGAGGCTGAGAGAGAGAATGCGAGAGAGGCTGAGAGAGAGAATGAGAGAGAGGCTGAGAGAGAGAATGCGAGAGAGAGAATGCGAGAGAGAGAATGTGAGAGAGGCTGAGAGAGAGAATGCGAGAGGGAGAGGAGAGAGAGAATGCGAGAGAGAGAATGTGAGAGAGGGTGAGAGCGAAGGGTGAGAGAGATAGGCTGAGAGGGAGGGTGAGAGAGAGAATGTGAGAGAGGGTGAGAGAGAGAATGCGAGAGAGAGAATGCGAGAGAGAGAATGCGAGAGAGAGAATGCGAGAGAGAGATGCTGAGAGAGAGAGAATGCGAGAGAGAGAATGCGAGAGAGAGAATGCGAGAGAGAGAATGCGAGAGAGAGAATGCGAGAGAGAGAATGCGAGAGAGAGAATGCGAGAGAGAGAATGCGAGAGAGAGAATGCGAGAGAGAGTGGAGAGAGAGAATGAGAGAGAGAGAATGACGAGAGTTAGAGACATGCGGCTTTAGAGAGATGCGAGACTGCATAGATGCAGGGTGAAGGAAGCTGAACGATGAAGAAATTTTGCACAGAGGCTGAGACGTTGAGGAGCAACTTGCGATAATGAGTTGAAAGCGATTCTCCTCGATGACGAGATAGTCTTTTGAGAGGATGTATGAGAGTTAGACTGTAATGTCGAAGAAGATTTAGGAATCTTGTATTGGACTCTTACACTCTAAAAATATTTTCTTTTTACCAGCACCGTTTTGAGTATTACGGAGATTGCAAACCTTCTAAGGAAAGCCCGGACGCCACGACCGCGATATTTCCCAGAAGTACGACAATTAAAAACCAAAAGCTACCCACATGTCGGCTTTGAAGGCAAAGATTCTGATATTCTAAGCACACTGGAAAGGAATATATGGGGAGCAAAAATATCGAACATTTTTGAACAGAGGTTCTGGGAGTTCAGCCTCTGAGGGAACCATCGCTTTTATATCCCACTCTGGATATGGTTTTAAAGCAATTATCTCCTATCTGACGTCAGACATGACTGTCTCTTTGTGCGGAATAAGTTGGATTTAAAATCTTTGAACGAAGATACAGATTTCCTGCTATCCCATTTCCGCTTTCACTTCATTTCATTTGCGTCAATGAGTCCTGTTTCGCCTTGTTTTGTTTTTGTTTTCTTTTTGTTCGTTGCATCTTCTTTTCCGACCTAAACGCATTGAAATGTATTACTTTTAATGATGAGCGAGCAACAAAAGATGAATTGAAATTTGAAAATATAAAACGCACGCATATAAATAACATTTTATGCTGATTTACAATTTTCCTTTCTGGTTGCTCGCTTTCATGAATGAATGAACGACAGCTTCTTCTTCTTCTTCTGTTTTGTCGCTGTTCGTTTTTTGGAGTAAATTGAAAATCTAAACGAAGCGCATTTGAAGTTCCCATTGCGATTGCGATTGCCGTTTCTATTGCTGGAGCAATTTTCGCTTTGGTTTGCTATAATGAAAATAAGATTTTCACAAGGCTATAAGTGAAAACCGGAAGAGCGGAAAAGCGGAAAAGCTATGTGTTTGCAGTATATAGAGTCCTTCATTCGCCTTTTTTTTTTTTTGTTTGGGCTTATAGCTTCAAATTTTATGCTTTTAATAACTTTGAAAGATAAAACCGTCAGACCGTGAAGTATGAAACTAGTGCGAGACCTGTTGATGTCCTTTTTCTAGATGTTGCGTTTGTTGTTGTTGGTTCTGAAAAATAATCACTTTAAACTAAATTCTAATTTTCTTTTCTTACAGCTTACCGAATTTCTAATTATGATTAGTCATCAAATATGTCTATGGTACAAAGTAGACCAAGAAAACTGTAGATCCTTTATCCTTTTAGTATTTTAACTTCCAAATAAGGAAGGGTTTTCTTTTCTCACTAAAACTCACAACATTGGCGCTTAGTTGATGTAGAGGACAAAAGACTGAGATGCTCTCAAATCGGACTCAGTTGACTCAGCATCCAAAGACCGTTGGTGAGTAAAAATTTCAACATAAAAGGTGAATGTGAAGACAATGGAGATTCTTTTGATATGAAATTGAAACTATCAATTCTTATCTTAATATTCTTTTTCTCCACAGGTATATGCAGTAGCGAGACTCCCACTCCCACACTCTCTCCTTTGCCCTCTCTTGGAATATTTCGAAAATTTTTAAAAAGCTATTTTTAACAACTTCTGTTTGCCTCAGAACGGGATCGATCTCGCGATCATCGGATTCTGAGTCGAACACTCATCCACTGCGCCACTTCTTGCTGAGGCTCAACTGATGCTATAACCATGCCAATGAGCCAATGAGATTCAAGCACGTGAACAGATGGCATATGCATGACAATGTCACCTAGATGTCATCGATGACATCACTGGTGACTTTGTCATGCAGGAGATAAATTCCCGCTGGGCTACTTAGGTACTTCTTGGAAGTGCAGCTTACGCTTGGTACGTTAAAGAAACGATTTTGATATTTCACGATAAGCTCTGCATCAACGCCTGATTTGAGCCATGCTACCTGCTGTCTCCGACAATTCCTTACTTCCGCAATAACATTATTTAAAACTCCTTTAAGCTTACATTAACTGAATACAAATTACTTTCCTAACACAAAGGCACAGATGCATTGTGAGTCCTATAAATATAGGACATACTTATGTTCCTCCTCGAAAGCTGTTCGCTCCCGCATTTTTATTTTATAGGTACGCGAGACAATCTGTGTGGCGGGTATATTGCGTTCGTGCGTACGTGTGTAATGTTTTGAATCATTCTGGATCAGAGCTGTTAAGTTTGAATTAAAATTAAAATTTATTAATTTTTTTTTTTCTCAAATCCATAATCATTATTAATTAAACATTTAAGAAGTTTCGAATTACACAGGGCAACAAAACAATTATTTTTTCTGAAATTGAAATCTATCTAGTAATTTTTTTTTTTTTTGTGAATTTTTTACTCAAACTTGAGATATGTATATAAATTTTCGAATTGAGTTGTTTTAGAAATCTGCTTATATCTGGGCAAGAACCCAAGCGACGATGGTGAGATTTGACATACATTTGTAGAATTGATTGTCCTCTAATCTGAGATAGCGATCTACGTAAATCACTAAATACTGGGTGATCTATGTACATTCAAAATTTGAATTTCAAAGTAAAAAAAAAATATGAAAATTTTAGATAAATTTTTTGATTTTCCGACTTTGAGTAGCATTTTAGACCATTAAATTGAAGATTCGTAAGCTATTTTTGGTGTCATATATAAAGAACGAAACATTAGAAATAGAAAACTTTAAAAAAATGTTAAATTTTGTTTTGAGAAAAACGAGTTCCAAAAAACCCATGGTGTCAAAAATTTAGTACGCGATTTTTTTGAAGTTCTGAGCTGGTGGAATTTTTTTCACATTTTTTATTTTTTGGAAAGGCCAATGTTCATACAATTCAGCAAAAATATCTCAGGAAACAGAATTTCTGTTGCGCTGTGTTATTAATGATTAAGATTACGAAATAATTCAAAAATAATGGAGATTATTTTCGATTAATGAAAAAAATCCAAATTATTCAAAAATAATTTTAAAACTAATCTAGATCATTTTTAGATTATTTTGATTTTTTTTTTTGATACTTTTTGATTATTCTTAGATTATTTAAAAAAAAAATTTTTTTTTATTTTATTTTATTTTTTTAATGATTATTTGAATCGTTTTGTAAAAAGTAATCTGACTGTTAATCAATTAATAATGATTATTTAACAGATGTGTTCGGAATAGGCGAGATAAACTGCATAGAAATGATCTGCGTCACCCGGAAAGAGGCGATTTCGCCATATCCACCCCTCTTCCTGATTATCTGTCTGTCTATCTAACTGTCCGTATATAGTTTTCTTACCGTAGGACTTGAACTTTCTTGATGGTAAACGTGTTGACACGCGACTACAGTGGTAAAAACAAGTTCGAATATGAACAGGATCGGACCATTTTTTCGGGATACGTCCACTTCTGGGGTCTGTTATTGAAATTACAAATACTGATCTATAATCTGAATCGGAATTTTATTGAACTTTCAACTTATTTGAAGACCCTTAATTTGGCGATGGGGGGAGGAGTGGCAAAAATTAAGCGAAAATTTCCAAAAATTGCTTACACCCAAATTTGAAATGTGAATACCGATGAAGTTGGCATCTGAGATTATATTATCTGAAGAATTTGTCTAAGTGGGCGTGGACATCGGGCCTGTTGAAGAAAAAATATTGCAGCAAATACGGGTACAGGCTCACCCGACTATAACATCCTAGTTTTTTTTTTTACTTCTTTTTTAATTCGATTTTTCTTCATCTTCCGAGTGTACGTGGAATAAAGGGTTGCTTGCGTTGTGTTGTTCCATTGTTCACTGCACATATCGAACGAGATGCATAAGGTGCAGGAGGCGCCTGGACTCACTCGTAGGGACTCGAATTGAGTGTACTGGCAGTCGTCGCCGTCGCCGTCATCGTCGTCTGCATAATGTTAGAATATGTGAACAAGGTACGCCATTCGTTCACTCGTTCATTCGCTCTTATTTTTTTTTTTATGCTTTTTTAAGCTCAATATTTTCGAAAGGTTGTTAATTTCATAGTTGAATGAGCTTTTAGTACTGGCACTGCTACAACAATTGCTTGTGCCGCTGCTGCTGCTGCTAACAGTACATTGTAGACGCTATCACGACATCGACGTCTCAACATACTTGCAATTATTCTCAGCGATTGGCTGCTATTGAAATCGCACTTAAAATTGAAGAGAAATTGAAGTGTCATAAACTTTCATTTTTTTTTTTTTTTTTTTTGAATTTTCTGAAAATCGAATCTAGAACTTCGAGAAAATTCGAATAGCCAATGGGTACACATATGTATGAAAATTTCCTTTATGGAACCAATCATAAGTATATAGCATTGTTATATAGGGATAGATTTCCTCTCGCTCTCTGTCGATCTCCTGCTTTTTCTGTTGATTTCTCTCTTTTAGGGTGATAGTTACCAAAAATTTTAATGCTAAGGCTAAATCCTAATCTTTCGAAGTAAAAGTGGTCAAATTAAACCGGTCTTAGAGAAATTCGATATTCGAAAATGTGCTACCACATTTTTAAATTTAATTCGAAAAACATATGGGTTTTGCCATTTTCGAACACTCTTTCAAACTAGCAGGCTGATGGAAAAACGTTAAAATTTGAACAAAAGTATTTTTTTTTCTTTTGAATTTTTTTTTAACATATATTTTTCGTTTAGCTTTTTCTGCTCTTTTCGAATTTTCGAACATTTTCATTCTTAAAATTTATGACTGCTTCGATGGGGTAATAAACCAGGTTTAATTGATTTGGTAACTACGAACATTTAAGCGAAAGCAAAGAATTTACTTAAACCGGGCTGGTAACTACCACCCTTAATATGCCCCAAGCTCTCTCTATTCTATCTTTGAGATGCTGGTTTTCTCTGTCGCTCTGTTTCTTCTTCAACTCTCTCTAATTTATCTACCTCTACCTTGCTCTCTCCGTCTATCTTTTCCATCTATTTTATATTTTTCTATTCTATCTCTATTTTGTTGAATTCTTAAACTATGTACATATCTTTCGCACTATTACCCGCAGAATCTTTATATACCTCCCCTCACTTTTAATTTCGTTCTCGATGTATCTTTCTCTCCTCTTTTTCGTTCTCTACTTTTCCATGCTCCCTTTCTCTCTCTTCTTCTTCCTCCTTGTCCTTCTTGTTCTCTTTCTCCCAGTCTTCCTAATCTTTTTCCCTTTCGCTCCTTCATATCTTTCCTTATCCTTTTCTCCTCTTGTTCATATCACCCCTCTCCTAAACCCCTCTCTCCATCTTTCTCTCTCCCTTTCTCTGTTTCTCTCTCCTTTTCTCTCTCCTTTTCTCTCTCTCTCTCTCTCTCTCTCTCTCTATTTCTCTTCGCTCCTCCGTTCTCTCCCTTTCCCTTTCTCTCTCTCTCTCTCCCGTTCTTTCTCTCTCTCCCTCTCTCCTTTTCTCTCTCTCTCTCTCACTTTCTCTCTCCTCTCTCTCCTCTCTCTATCTCTCTTTATCTCTCTCTTTCTCTCACTTTCTTTCTCGCTCTCTATTTCTCTCTCTCCTCATTTCCCTCTCTCCTTATTTCTCTCTCTCTCTCATATCTCTCTTTCCTCATTTCTCTCTCTTTCTCTCGCTCTCTCTTCTCTTCTCTCTCTCTCTCTCTTTCTCTCTCTTCTCTTTCTCTCTCTCTCTCTCTCTCTTCTCTCTTTCTCATCTCTTCTCTTCTCTCTCTCTCTCCTTCTTTCTCTCTCTCCTCTTCTCTCTCTCTCTCTCTCTTTCTCTCTCTTCTCTCTCTTTCTCTCTCTCTCATTTATCTTTCTCTCTCTATCTCTCTCTACCTCTTTATATCTCTCCTCCATTCTCTCTTAAGTAAAGAGCCTTAATATACCTCTCTCAAAATTATCTCCATCACTTTCATTGTACTCCTTCCTCCGTTTCTCTGTCCCGATCTCACTTTAATAACAATTCCAAAAACAAAGAGTCCACGAAAGCAACGAATCTAATTTTCAAATTCATGCGGGAGATGCCGAATGGCACCACTTCCTTTCTTCAATTTAATGTGTCCATTCGAATTGTACGCATCGCACCACACCGCTCCGTATTGCACCTTAAAACCGTCCACGTTAACCGCAATTGTCACTGCTGCATGCCTACGGTCATTTCAATCTGCTTGCCTATCAAAATTGCATATGCAATTGCATTGCACTTCGTTTCATTCACTGGACTCGATGCATTCCTTCTTCGTGTCCTGCCGTCCATTTTTTTTTTTTTTTAATTTTTTATTAGCACCTCTGCCAATTCCGGAGAATTAAGCTCAGTTGTCCGCATGCGGTCGACGCCCGTCCGTCGAAGAACGTCGAGGCAAGCATTATGGAGTCTTACCGAGGGTTTCAGTTAATTTTAACCGAGCAATCGGATCTCATTCTCGAATACCTTGAGCCTTGAGGCTGTATGCATTCCGAGGGCGAAGGAGAGCGGGAGCGAGATAGCGAGAACGAGCGACAGAGAGAGCGAGACAAAGAAAGAGAGAGCCTGCAAGCGTGTGCAAGGATATTATGTTACGTTACGTTACGTTACGGTAAGTAAAAACTTGCTTCAGGGTGTCGAATTGCAGTGGAGGTAATTGGTCATTAGCAGAGCAGAACAAAGCCTGGCAATCGAGAATTGCGTGCTAAGCAGTCCGTGTTAATAAGTAATTGTTCGGATTATTTAAAACTAAACCACTGTGCCGAGGAATCATTGCGTATGGGTATGAAGTTTTGAAGCGAATCGGAGCGGAGTGCGTTGGATGGGATGGAAGTGGATGGGAAGTGAAGGGGCATGCGCAAAGGTGGAGTAACAGTAGTGCACGAGCTCTAATGATGCCTTTAATTGAATCTAATCATCATTAACAAATGTGTGCACTTACGCACATACATGTGTGTGTGTGTGTGTGTGTTTGCGTGTGTGTTTGAGAATGCAGGGCGGATAATATGGACTGATCCAAGAGTAGCCTTCGGTCAGTCCTTCATGTTACCAGTACTAGTCCCCTCATAATTCCACTTCTCATGTATTCAACTGACCCTTTTAACATGGGCTTGTCATTGGAAAGGGACTAGTCCGCAAAACGGCTGAGTTTTTTTTTTGATCATTTGTCGTAATTTTGTCGGTTTTAGGATAATCAAATAAGGAAAATAATGTTTTTCTTAGTTGATGAAAGTGTCATTTACAAACTACCCTTAAACTAATCCATTTATTACCGATCGCTGACTAGCCGAATTCGATGGAACGAACTGCCATAATATAACCGGTAGGATTTGGACCGATCAAAGGCCAGTCCTTCTTAGGTAATTGACCGGCTCATTACTGCGGGGAAGCTTCAGGTAATGAATTGAATTCCCAAAACCGTCGATTCTGGTCCATCGGTCGCTCAGTTGTTGGGCCGTTTGGGTGGTCGTTGGGTGGTCGTTCAGTTGGGCGGTTCGGCATTGGGTCGCATAGTCTGGCTTCTCCTCTTCGAAGACAGAAACCAAACGCCTGTGCTTGTGTGGCCCTTGCACTCTATTAAATGCAAATAATTAAGCCCAAACCATAGTCCGTAGACTTCACTATCACTTGTGGTCGCTGCATGCGGAATAAGAGGGTCTTACTGCTGGTTGACGTTCACCTCCGAAACCAATGTCGCACACAGTGAAAGGTCATTTTTGTGTCTTCTCGCCTGTCTCTATCTCTCTCGCTCTCTCTCTCTCTCTCTCTCTTCTCCCTCTCTTTATCTCTTGATGCCATTATTGTGCCTGCCTGCCTGCGTGTCTGTGTGTGCGTGGCTGTGCGTGAGTGTGTGTCTGTGTGCGTGCTGTTGAAATATTTCCCCAAAGTCAGATCACGTACTTGTCGAAAAGTCTACAATGTGGCGTGACAACGGCATTGGACGCCAACATTCGAGGTATATATGTATGTATATAAGTATGTTTGTATGTATATAAGTACTACTGCTTCGACAATATCATATTGAATCACAATCGACCGGGTAATGCCGGGTAAATCATGAATAGTTAGACATTCGCCCACGATGCATTCATTACAGCGAACGAACCGTGTGTAACGATGGCTGCTGCGGAGGAATGTGCGGAATGTGCACATTGCACTTGGACCGTTACGATAGTGAACGTCCCCAGGTCATAAGTGGCTAATAAATTTGAATATTAAATGTCGAGCACAGTGCTTTAATCCGAGGCGAAAATTGTTTGTGTAACTGTGATTATGACGGTCTCTCGTTACGAGCGTTGCGGGCCGACAACACTGATGACTGCAGATACCCATACTACTACTTTATACGGGCTTGTAAAAAAATGTCCATGTAAATTGGTACATTAAGGTTAAAAACATCTTTTTCAGTCGTCGATATTTTTCGATCTTCCATTTTTCAATATTTTCTTTCAATAATTTTCAGCATTTTCAATCGATTTTTAAATGCGGCAGCGAGACGCTTGGGTCGTTTGAGCTTCCCTCCACACACAGACACGAGAGTTTTATTCAAATGAAACACTGCGTGGGCTGCTAATGGCTTAACTCTTTAAATTGTTATTGACTTGTAATTTGGTAATGAGACGGCGAGTTCTAAGGTGACCAGATTTTTATTTTTTCCTTCACAGCCGGTAATCCGGCCGCTGGCTAATTCGACATTCCCTATAATCCGACATGACTATTATTCAGGGGGTGGAAATCATGGAAATCGACTCGAAGTTTTTGAAAATTTCGAAAGTTGTAATTCAGGCACTTTAGGCTCGGCAAATCTTCCCCAAATCGCTGGCTTTGTGGCTACCTCAAAATGGTTCTAGAGGTAGATCTTCACCTCCATAGGGTATTACACATAGGATTTTTGGTCCAATTGGGCCTATTTAAGACAGCCCAATTAATCTAACTTAATCTAACCTAACCTAAAATAATCTTCTTCTGAGTATAACATATAGAATCTTATCATTGGGATCTGTAATTGTCGGATGACAAGAAATTCCGAACTATCGGGAATTGTTCCAACAAATTCGATGTGAAAATGTTCGTCGGAGCACCGGGCACCGGGGCACCATTATATTGGATATATGAAGATCAAAGCACCTCTGGTGAAAGTTCGATACGCCTAAAAGTATATAAAATTATGCTATTTTCGTTCCATATTTTACCTCTTTTGATGTAATTTTTTGATAATGCTGCTTACATCCAGGAATTTCTAAACTTTTCTTTGGACAACTTGTTACTTTGTCAATTTTCTAACAATTTTTTTCTTTTCCTTTTCCCACCTAATCCATTTAGCTCTTTCGAGTTGAACTCCCAGGAAGACAGGAAAAAAAAATTTATATTTAATTTCAAAATGGTTTTGTGCGAAATAATGGCTCTCCCTCTCTCTCTCTCTCTCTCTCTCTCTCTCTCTCTCTCTCTCTCTCTCTCTGCCGTAAACAAGCAAAGAATAGCTTGAAAATGGATGGGAATTTCTTCTTTAATGCCTTTTTGTAAGTGTCGCATGACCTGTGATTAAATCTATTGCACTCTAAATTGAGAAGATAAAAACAAAAAAAAAAAAAAATATAAAAAAAATGATAGCCTGCGAGTGAGAATGACGGCTTGTTCCGGCCGTTCCGGCTGTTCCGTCTGGAGAGCACCCACACTTTGCATAAGAGCCATTGGAACAATACCAAGCCTTGGCCATAAATCCATCAAGCGAGCAATGAAGCATGTTCCTTTCGGCTTGCAATACACACTCGCCCACAGCTTGCGAATACATACGCACACATATGTCAGTGATGTGGACGAGTTTTGGGGGATGGGCGCCCAGAAAGAGGAGAACGAGGCGGAGGATGTCTTCAAGAGCGTTTCAAATTGTCCTTTTTAAATGGAAATCCTTTTTGTGTGGGTTTAATTTTTAATTTGTTTAATTTTTTTGTTTTAAAGCGTTTCCATTCGCTTTGTATGTATTTTCTAACCCCGATAACCAGAAGCAACAAATTTTTGACACTGACATTAGGGCGTCAGCTGATGGTGCAATAAATTCCAATTGCACAGCTGCAAAATTGCACAATTTAAGTTTGTGCGCTGTGGCAAAAATTTTTTTTGATGCTGTCAAGGCAAGGAAATTTTATTCATTTCGTCATTTCGCCATTCGTATCACCATTTTTTTTTTTTTTTTTCTTTATTACATGCATACCTCTTGGTCACAGAGTGAGAGAGCGAAATTTTCATACGGGGGAAACCTTCGAGCAGCTGTTTCGTGGTGTTTTTTTTTTTTTTTTTTTGAATAATTTCATGTGTGCAGTCACATATGAAAGCCAGACACTGAAAATGAAATATTTAAGGGGAATTATTTAAAACAAAAAAAGAACTCCCACAAAATTAAAATGATTTATTTGAGAAAGTGGAGGAGCAAATTTCGGAAAAATACTTAACTCTTTTAATTTGAGTTATGTGACAGTTGGAAATATATGACCTTATGTGCGCTTCTACATTAGGCGGTAAGCGTCTTGATAGACTGCCTATTTTGGAAACAAGGAACGGCCGGGGATGATCAGAAGATCACGCGCCGACTAGAAGGTTCCTCCAAAATTCTTTATACATATGTATGTATGTATTGCCCAAAAATATTTCGGATGTGATCTTGCATTTTTCACGAATGTACCGCAAGAGGTCCGGAAAATTGTTATCACTCGAAATATTGCAAGTGCTTAATATGAGCTCAATGTGAAATATTTCAAAAAGCTACATATTTACGTCCTATTGAGCAAATATTGAGCTACTCGAAATTCGCCATTTATATTGATCTTAAATTAATCTCACATTAATACGTCCTAATATTGATTATATGTGATCTGCATGTAGATCTTATGTGGACCTCAATTAATGCGACTGATCTAATATCGATCTCATATTAAACGTCCCTAATTGATCTTATATTGATACTTCACAAGATCTCATATTACCTCAGTATTGATCTTATAAAATTTCATTGATCTCATATCAATATGACTGATCTTATATTGATCTCATATTAATATGTCCTTATATTGATCTTATATTGATCTCCCATAGATCTCATATTGACCTCAGATTGATGCTGTATAATTTCACATTGATACTCATATCAATATGACTGATCCTTATATTGATCTTATATTGATCTCACATAGATCTCATATTGACCTGAATTGATCATATATTAATTCACATTGATCTCATATTTATCTCATATTGACAATATGACATAGATCTTATATTGATCTCACATATTATATGTCCTCAATTGATCTTATATAATGATCTCAATTCATTGACCTGATTATTGTCTTATATTAATATCTCACATTGACTCTCAAATTGATTATATATTCATTGATCTTATATCAATATGAGTGATCTTATATTGATCTCATATTAATATGTCCTCATATTGATCTTATATTGATCTCACATAGATCTCATATTGACCTCAGATTGATCTTATAATAATTTCACATTGATCTCATATCAATATGACTGATCTTAAATTGATCTCATATTAATATGTCCTCATATTGATCTTATATTGATCTCACATAGATCACATATTGACCTGAAATTGATCATAAATTAATTTCACTTTGATCTCATATTTATGTCATATCAATATGACTGATCTTAAATTGATCTCATATTAATATGTCCTCATATTGATCTTATATTGATCTCACATAGATCTCATATTGACCTCAGATTGATCTTATAATAATTTCACATTGATCTCATATCAATATGACTGATCTTATATTAATCTTATATTAATATGTCCTTATATTGTTCTTACATTGATCTCACATAGATCTCATATTGACCTTAAATTGATCATATATTAATTTCACTTTGATCTCATATTTATGTCATATCAATATGACTGATCTTAAATTGATCTCATATTAATATGTCCTTATATTGATCTTATATTGATCTCATATTGACCTGAGATTGATCTTATATTAATTTCACATTGCTCTCAAATTGAATTAATATATATCTTATATCAATATGAGTGATCTATATTGATCTCATATTAATATGTCCTCATATTGATCTTATATTGATCTCATGTAGATCTTATGTGGACCTCATATTAATGCGACTGATCTAATATCGATCTCATATTAATACGTCCCTATATTGATCTTATATTGATCTCACATAGATCTCATATTGACCTGAAATTGATCATATATTAATTTCACATTGATCTCATATTTATGTCATATCAATATGACTGATCTTAAATTGATCTCATATTAATACGTCCCTATATTGATCTTATATTGATCTCACATAGATCTCATATTGATCTTATATTGGTCTCACAGACTTCAGAATTTTAATGAAACCCTTTTTAAACCACAACTAACTCATATTAAGCTCACTTTGGGCCGTGATTTTTAAATGGAGCAGCAAATACATAAACATTTCCAACTCTAGGTGCCTACATAGGTGGTCTATTTTTCTTCCAGGTATTCCCAAAGGGTTTAAAAACTTCTAAATAGATCATACAATGACATTGCTTTCCACCTAAAAACCGCGTAAAATTTGATTTGTGTCTTTTTTGAATTTCATGTTCTATGTACGATGTGCTTTGAATCACTCGCCTATTTTCAATCTGATTGAAAATCGAAAAATCAATTTTCAGAGGATTCACCCCAAAATCTTCAATTGTCCAAAGGTCCCTCTCAGTTATAACGAAAGGAAAACAAGTAAAAATAATGAAGGTGAGATAGAATGGGGCGGGGGGAAAAATCTTTTGTTCTTCTGCCAAAGTCAATGAATGTACATAAAAAAGAGGAAAAGAAGAATAAATATTTTGTTTTTTCTTCCTTAAATCTTATTGCCAATTTTTCTTGTTGTTTCCTCACCACGGTCTGCGTATGTATATGTCAAGATTTTTCCATTGTGCCATCGTGCCAGAAGAAAGTCTTGCCATCTTAAGAGTCCAAAAAGGATTCCATTTCTTCTTTAGTTGAATTGGATGTAATGCTCTCTAATCGGTGCTATCAACAACGCTTCAATCTCTCTGAACAAAAGTCAAGAAGAGGTCAAATGAATTGCTGGATTGGTAGAATGACGGCTGTGCATGGAGGCTATTCAGAAAGGAAAGAACCAGCATATAAGATAGAGAGAGAGAGAGGGAGCGGGAGGAGCGGGAGGGAGAGGGCGAAATATTGTTCGCTTTTTCATTTGTTCTTGAAGCGTTGAAGAAATATTTACAATTACATACAATTACACCTCATTTTTGGCCCCATTCCGTTTGTCGTCCTCTCGTCCTGTCGTTGCCACATCTCGGCGTCAGTTCTCTTTGACTCGATCCTTTGTGTGCGCAAATCTTTATAAGCGCGAATAATTGGTTTCCTCATTTAATGTGAGTCGTTCTGTGAATTCTGGGTAGGCAGTGGCTGAGGCTGATGCTGATGCTGATGCTGGAGGCAGAGGCCGAAGCCGAGGCATTTGAAGCTCAAGCCGTAACAGGAAACAGCAGGAGTCATCATAATATTGCTATTGCTGCAATGAAAATAAAGAGCAAAACATTTTAGCTGCAACATCAGCATCGGCTTCAATAACAGCAGCAGAAGCAGCAGGCAGCAATACCTACAGCAATGGCAGGAACCGGAGCTGAAACCGGAGCTGTAGCCGTAGCCGGAGCAAGAGGAGCTAAACGGGAGCAGCTAAAGCAATAGTAATGGCGATGGCAAAAGAAATTGCTGGAAAAATTAATTGCATTTTCATTTTGCTTTCGAGCGATGGGAGAAGGTGTTGCTGTAGTTAAAGCTGTTGTTGTTGTTGTTGTTGTTGGTTGCTGTCATGAGGCGGCAGAACGAGTGATGGGTAACTGCCGCATCAATTGTGCTCGGTCCGACTATATATATATATATATATATATATAGGATATATGTATGTATATATATTTTTTTCTCCATTTTTTTCAGGCTTAACTACTGCTTCCGGTGCTGTTCAATAATGTGTGGGTTGAGTGGCCTTCGGAGTTGGCGGCTCGTGGATATCCTATCGTTTAGCAACGTTGTGTCTGCAGTATTGAAGAGTGTACTTAACAGCATACCGCCCATCCTCCAGCATACGTATGCTCCAAAGCAAACTAATGCCGCAAAAAAACAAAAAAAAAACGCGGTCTTCTGAGTGTGAAATGCGAACGAGTGTGAAGCGCAACACAGCATTTGGAATAGACATTTACGACGTGACGTAACGTGACGTGACGTGACGTCTTTAGGCGTTGCGTTACGTGGCGTGATAAACTTAATCACTTTAGACGCACACATGTGTACACGGCTGTGTCTATTCATGTGTCATACAATAAATGCCACCCAACTGGATAAATCGCCTCGCCGTGCGCCCAGAGTCCTTTTAAATTTCGTTCCAAGGGAACACGTTCGCCGGAGGAGAGTTCATTCTTAATATACCCATTTTTTCGCATAAGCTTGCTCCAAAGATTATTGGGTAAAATAGTTTTGAGGCGTTTTTTAAGAGTTTTTTTTCCAATTTTTTCCAAACAAAAATCTTCCACATTCGTGAGATGTTTTGAGTCTTACGTTAAACTTCAACTTTTACACTTTTCGAGATATTAATGGGCTCTGCGCAGATATGCAGTAAGTAAATTTCCTATACTAAACACATGCAAAAAAAAACCAAGAAGTACTTTGAGTTACTTCTAATACTTCAACGAATACGCAGATTAAAGCAATCGGACATTCAGGGTTGCATTTAAATCATACATTTTCTATACTTCTGTCGACATCATAAATTTCAACTCTGATTTCCTTTTTCACAAGAGGCTCTATACTTCTTACATACTGTGAGCATAAGGCACTAGTAAACGGAAGAGATGCATTGAAGTTTTATTTTCATTTAAAAAAAAAATTTTTTTTTTTAATTTCAAAAGTCTTCAAAAGGAGGCTTCATAACTTCTAAACTTTATATGAACTTGGGGAAAGGTAACGATGAATGTTTCAACGAGAATTAAATACTTATTAATTAGAATTATTACTCTCGTTATTTCATTATTAGAAACATTATTAGGAACAAAATTTGTTGCATACTTTAAGGTTCCAAATTTTAATTTTCATTCCTTACATTTCCTTTAATCCATCATTTATAAAATTATAGTTTTGCCATTTATGCATAGATTTTGAAAACTAATATCTTATTTTGTTGGGTAAGGAAGCGACTTTAAATAAAAAATGCAAAAATTTAGAATTTTTTTCTGCTTGCGATCGATTTTTTTGATGCCGATGAAGGGAAAAATTTAATGAATATTTTCCAAAAAAATATGTGTTTTTCTAAATGTCTTTAAAGGTCTCCAGACTCTTATTTTCTTGACCAATCTGAAAAATATTTGAGAAAAAGTGTTGAACTGGTTAATTTTCTTTAATTGTAGAGATAATTTGTTTAAATCGGATGATGCATTGTCGAGTCCCGCTCGAAAAGGCTGCACTTATCCCTTTTAAAAAATTATTTTTTTCAAAAATTTCAACATAAAAACAATTAAGAAAGCTAAAGTCGGTCAAGCCTGACTTTCATATAGCTAGCATCCCGACAATATTAACGCACTATATTTGGCCTGTCCTTATGGAATTTACAAACCAATTAATGTTTGTGGACTTGAAAATGGGGCGGAACACATCAAATTTTCTCCTAAACGTTTCATTCGTCTGGGTCAACCTATGTTTCGACCTTGTACTACGGAAGTTACGGAAACTCCTCATTTGCGGGGGCATGGAATTGGGCGGATTGTTCTCGGGGCGCAACATACCCAACATTCGATGTGATTGGTCCAGCCTTGTGGAAGAAGATCCGACAACGGACGAACAGACAGACGACCAGCATAATTCAGTTTTCGATCACGATCAAGAATATATCTGTGATAATATGGAATAGTAGCTTAAGTCGACGTACGCGAGAAATGAGTTAACGGCATTGGAAGTATAAGGAAGCCCGGGCGCTAAGGTGTGTTGAATCCATTTTTTTAATTATCATGATTATGTAAGAATTTATTTGCATTTGCTTTTTACCATATGTATGTATGTATATTGTAAAACTTTGGCTTTAGACACATCTTATGTGCACTTAATTTTGATAATATACTCCGAAATTTCCGGCGTTGGCTCGGGGGATAGTGTATATGCTTCCGAGCCAGAAGTATGTGTGTGAATCCCGCTCGACGCAAAAACCTTCAAACGTTTTTTCAGTTAATCCTCAAGATACGGAAACCAATGGTCGGTCGGTTGGTTCCTGGCAAGTCCATCGATGAAGCTAAAAATTTGTCTATAAAAAAAGCTTCTTTAAAAAGAAATTCCCCGTTCGGAGTCGGCGCTAAACTGTAGGTCCTCATTCTTCCTACTAGAGTGATACAGACAGCGACAGGCCAAGCGACAGGTGGACTGTAAGAAAAATTTCGTCGCATCATTAAGACCACAAAGCGTAACCCATTGTAAACGGGACTAATAATTATAATCGCTAAGAGAGAGAATCCTGCTTACGCTGGGTATAAAAACGCTTCCAAAAATATTGTTTTCGAGCTTAGAAGGCCAAAGTCAATAACCCAGCAAAACAAATACTCGTATTAAAGTAGTTTAAAACCCGTATCGATACGCGTATTCTCTCAGTCAAACGTAAATGGGCGAATATAGATTTATAGTTGTTTATCTTGTGTACGGATAGCAGCTCTCACACTCTCTCGACTAATATCATTAGCATGTGTGAGTGTACACACACTTACGAAACATCATGATACACTCACACATGCTAATGATTTTATTCAACAGAGTGCGACAGCTGGTACACGTACACAAGATAAACAAGTACAAATCTATATTCGCCCATTTACGTTTGACTGAGAGAATACGCGTATCGATACGGGTTTTAAACCACTTTAATACGAGTATCCGTCTTGCAGGGTGTAGCATGATTTTTTTTAAATGTGTGAGTGCAAACAAGTATCGTGCTTTGACTGGGGAGTGTTTACAGTGTTTTTCGGTGGTAGCTATCCAAAACGAAAAGATAAAAATTTGAAAACCCTTTTAGAGGGCCGATTGCCTTCCTAACCCGGCAAGATCCTTTATACTAAATAACATTCTTGACCAATTTTTCATTGGCATTGATTTTCGACGGAAAATTTCAGCCATGCTAATAAGATTTTTTCGCCATACCCTCATATTATATACTATAAATTGCAAACACGAGTTTAGAATCTCAGAATATTCTGATTTTTTGTCCACTTTTGGTCCATAGATAATGTCCGAAAATAGACTTTTTTTTATCATGCCTAAATAACGTAGAAAGAAAGTTCTTCGATAATTTGCGTTCCTATGGTTGAAACACCACACGTATCTACATGTTTTGGATTTCTTTTTTTTTTTTTTAATCAATTTATCAAAGTTTAATTTTTAAGGACTCAAATTGATTCGATTTGCGATTTCTCTGGAAATTCTCAGAATTCAATTTTCAAATGATTTTTATTTTTCGAGAAATTTCCAATTGCTGAACTCAAAATTTGACAACCACAACGAAAGGAATCAAAAAAGAAAAGAAAAAAATAGTAATAAAAAATAAATTTTTTGGTAAAATCCTTGCTCGAGAAAATCAGCTTCATCCTTCATCCATATACATATATTCAGAGGAATCTCTGCAAATGCAAAGATAAACTGCAATGCTTAAGCGCTTTCAAACTAAAATATTTTAATAGTATATGCAATCCTCACACTTTCATGCTTCAAGGACTTCTCGTACATCCGTGTACACGTACACAAAACACAAATCTACGGCATGTCCATGTCGATGTCGATGTCGATTTCGATGTCGAACACGAAAATTGTTGTTATTGTATGTTAAATTGACAGTCAGTGGACTGTCCTGATGGCCGGCCAACACGCCTTCGAACCTGCCTCTGGCCATTCCACCGCACTCCTGCACCGTTAACATCCTTAGCTCGCCTATGGAAACTATTGTATATTTGTTTTTAGAGGCATTATCACTCCCATGCCGCCCACTTGCATCTTACGTTACACGAATTCAATTCAATTCAATTCAATTGGATTGGAGCGATGCAGTGCGGTGCGGTGCGGTGCGGTGCATGCGGTGCAGTGCGGAGGGCAGCAGCTACGACAGAGCGGTTTGAAGCGGATTGGCATGAACGTACGTGATGTGTATAATTGATTTTACATACAGTTATACGTCCATGTTAATTTTGATTAAATATGCAAATCATCGTCAACGTTCGCAATCTACCTCCGGCTCCACGTATTCCACTCTGTACCTTCACTCTTCTCCTCCTTGCGTTTATCTTCTCATCATTTTCGCTCCTGTATTTTGTTATTCGATCAAAACCGCGCCACAGAAATAGAACGACAAGAACGGCGAGCGGTCGGGGGGGGGGCCATTAGAAGTTATGAATAACGATACAGAAAAAATATATAAAAAATATAAAAAAATTTCAAATAAAAGGAGTCCAAATATGCAAAACAGCTTAGCGGATGTCCTTTTACCCATGCACGCCTTAAACAATGCAATTTGATTTCGAGTTACGGGCAGGTCCATGCAAAGTTATCGTGATGAAATTTCGTTGAAAGTGTATATTTTTTTTGTCTCCCATTAAAATATGCATTTTATTTATGCATAAACTGTCTATATATGTATATGAGTGCAAACGTACAATATGAATGTATGTATATATGTTCGTGTGTGTAAAGAAAATCATTAATTTAAGCTCTTGAACTGAGAAAGTTCAAGTTTAAAGTAAAGAGCATAATGCACTCTACGTCACGTCGTTTAGACCTCCTCTCCAAGCCGGCCACAGTAGCTCGCAGCACAGTGGAATCGCTGCATTCGTTTCAGTGCCAAAAACTATAAGCAGTACTCGTAGAATAATGAAACTTGGCATCGAACTTTTTATATACCCGACATACTCTGTGTCGAGGGTATATTGCGTTTGTGTGGTTGTGTGTAACACCCAGAACCAGTCGAGATAGACCATACAAAATATATATAGAAATGATCAGCGTCCCCAGGAGATTCGATTTAGACATGTCCGTCTGTCTGTCTGTCTGTTTATATACAGATTTCTTGTCGAAGAAGTTGAGCTATCTTAACGTAGTTTGGTATGCGTATGCGTGTTCACGGGGACATGAGTAAGAACAAGGATTTTTTTAGGGGTACCTCCAGTACTAGGGTCTGTCACGAAAATCCCAAAACTGCCACAAAATCAAACTTTTTCGAAAATTTTCAATGAAATTTGGAATTTGAGCATATATTTAAGCCTCCGATTAGAATTCAAAAAATTCGGAAAATTGGGCGTGGCAAAGGTTCGGTATATAGTGTCCGTTATGGCCATAAAAACCTCTTGAATATTCTTTCTTAATGGACCTGTTTTTTAGGCACGTTTTAAAAATTTTTAAACATGTCTGCTTGTGTAGTCAGGGTCGCTTGACTATAACGCCGTTACTTGTTCTTTTTTTTTTATATTTTGTATTGGTATTTTGGAACGAAAGAATGATGGTAGATTATTTTTGGTTTCTTATACGCGAATCAAATAGCGAAGAGAACAAAAGACAAAAGAAAACATCAAACTATTTCTAATTTTCGTTTGCTTCATTGATTTTGATAGCTTAAAAAATGTAAAGCATACTTTATTGAGTAAAATAAATAAAGAGACTTTCATAATTTTTAAAATGTTAAAGCATACTCGTTGGTGTAAACGAAAGAAGCACTTTGAAAGTTGCACATAAATGGTCATAACTTCAATATTAACCCATAGATTTTATTCGTGGTATCACGTTTTCTTCACAAGGGTTCATTTTATACGTGTGGTTTTAAAAAAAAAAATACAGTCTTAGGATTTGTATTTTTTTTAAATTTAAACATGATATTTTTTTCTTAACTTTGAATTGAAAAAAATATTTTTTTGAACTTTTGGCTTATGTTACATTGACACTGTACCATAATATCATAAAAAAGGGACATATTTTGATTTAAAATTTTATATTCTTTAAGTTAGTACATCATTTAACTAGGTAGTTTGCTTCTATCTCAAGATATGATCCATCAAATGAAAGTACTTTTGAAAAAAAAAAGAGCCAAAATTTCAAATGGTCATATCTCAAAAACCAATCCATTCAAAAAATTTGTGATGGGGTTTTCGGATTCAGGGACCCAAAATCTATGGAGCGGGATCAACTGTACATTTATTTTTTTTAATTTTGCAAAAAATTCAAAATATTCAAAAAATTCACAGTAAAAAATTCCAAATTAATTCGACTTAGTATGCCTATTAAAATGTTGAATTGTCAAATTAACAAAAATGCCTACTTCAGTGAATAAAATATTCAAAAAGCACAATTAAATGCAAAAAGAATTCAAAACATTCAAAATCCGAGCTCTAATCATTACATTTTTGAATTCCGGTTTTCGAAAATTTAAAAAAAAAAAAATTTCAACTCGTTATCCCACTGTGCGTCGTTAAGATCTCTCCAAGCCGAACAAGCGCTGCATATGTGTATTTAAAATGCATGCGAATCGGCTAAGGTGTTCACAATGCTGGCGTGTTTTCGTCGCTGGGATCGGCGAACATTTTTGAATATGCTTTCTTCGAAAGGATTTTTTTGTTTTCTGTTAGAGCGCTGTTCTTTTGGACAGAGTGTTTGAAATTTGTGGCAATGCTGGATTAATTTGTCCCCATTGTTTTTTGGATGGACGTTCTATTTTAATACCCTATGAAGGTTAAGTTTTCAAAAAAAAAAAAAAAACTTATTTTTTTAATTTCCCGTTCCTAAAAAGTATTTTATTTTGCCCCGATTCATATTGTTCAGCAGTGGGGAAAAATGAATTGAAATTCGGAAGAACTTTGTTCGGAGTACACGGAGATACACTCGGCCACATTCGACCGCATGGCCAACCCGTGCAGGTATTCGTGCATGCAGTCGTACTGTCGCTCTTAAGCCTCAATCATGCTTCGTTGGAGTATTTTGCTAAAACCATTTCAACCGAAATCACACCAAATTCCTGTGGTCTGGTCTCAACGTTCGTTTTGTAAAGATTTTTATTTGGCTTAGGCTTTATTCGGTTGTGCTCAGTTTTCGTATTGCCATTGGTATTGGTATTTGGGCATTTGGTGCTCGAGACAATCTCGAATTGGGTGTTGGGCACTGGAAGCGGAAGTGGGAGTCAGAGTTGAGAATCGAGCCGAAGAGGATAGAAAATATTTATGCAGATTTGTCGGTGCCGCAATTACAATCGATGTTTATTCGAGTCATGGTTGCAAAAGGCTATAGCGTAACACATATCGTATCGTACCGTAACGTACGTAACGTAACGTAACGTGAACGTAACGTAAACGCAATGAAATGCAATGCAATGCAATGCAACAACGGGACGGGACGGGACGGAATGTAACGAAAAGGGAATGGGCCCTCCATGCATTTTATTTACGTATTTAGCGAGTATTTATGTCCTCGTGTGTGTGTGCTCAATAACAACAAGAACAACAAAATACAACAAGAACAGTGCTAGATTTCCAACACGTATCCATATCCGTATAATTTGCAAGGATAACGTGCATAAATATTGGCAGGATTTGCCTAAATATGCACGAGCAAATGGCAGTTGAGAAGAAAAACAAAAAAGAAAAAAAAAACAGAAACGAAAGGAAGAAAAACAACAAAAACAACATAGAAAATCTTTAACATTTCGAAATCAGAATTGCGTAAATTGAAATCAGCTCGCTTGAGAGGGCATACATATTCATGATGCGAAATGATGCGAGCTCAAGAGGAGCCGATGGACGAGCAATTTCACACACGACATTGCAGATGCACAAATGTATGCATGTACCTACATTCGTTCCGTTGCCTGTACGCAAGAAATGCATTAATCGGGAGAAGAAACGTCCAATAAAATAAGCCAAAGCCATTCTTAGCCTCTTCACAATCTGACTTTGGAGTGCAAACTAATTGAAACGTTAACGTCCGGCGTTGCGGCAAGGGAATTACGCCATGAGGGCGCATCGAGTGAGTGTGAGACGTATGCCTATCGGAACGATGGGGCGTAGGTGGTGGAGGTTGTGGTGGTTATGCGTCATGTGAGCGATTTAAGATTTAAATAGAATTAAGGTTTGAACTTTATGGTTTGGATTTGTTTTGAATTTATGTTCCAATTCTTTTTTTTATATTGAATTTCAAATACATTCTTAAAATATAAATTCTCTTAAACGTTTAAAAAAAAAAAAAAATGGCAACGTCAGACACTGAAGGGTTAAAAGTTGTGTCCCCACCTAAGTTTAAAAATTTATAGCAATGTTTTAAGTAGTAAATGCTATAAATCGTTTAAATGATATGCGGGAAAAATATTTCGCTTATGCGTTAAAGGGTTAAGAGAGACGATTGCCTGGTAGAAATATAAACACGGAAGAGATCATCCAATATTATAACAGAAGAATTGTTCAGCCGCCTAAAATAGTTGTTCACAGAAATCGGAATGAATCTGTTAACCCTTCACTGTCCGATGTTGGTTTTTTTTTTTTTTTTGTAAATAATCCAGGTAGACACATTTCGTCAACAATGAATGCTACCCTTTGCAATACAAAAAAATAAAAGATCATTCGATACTACTCAAATTTATCTTAACCCTTTAACGCATACGAGCCCATATATGTTTTCTGACTGGAAAACGGAATTATTTCTTGATGGGAAACGATATAAGTTTAACTACTTTTGAAGCCCTAATAAAACCATTTACTGTGGTGAAAAATATTTTTGCCACTTTTTTAATATATTACGCAGTAAAAGGGTTAGCAAAAACAATGGCAGCGAAAAAATTTTTTTCTCAACAATTTAAATCTCATGCAGAAAAAAGGGGTTAATAAAACTATTTATAGCGATAAAGAATTTTCCCCAATAATTTATATTTCATGTCCAAAAGGGTTAAGATACAGGTCCTTTTGTCAAAACGAAAAATTTACGTGCAGTATTTTTGAATTATTTTCCCGCCGAGCTCTATCAGCGACAGTGCTGTCGAAATGCTACTATAGTAGTTTTTTTTTTACTACTTTTCGTCTTGTCGTACTACTTAACTGTGGCAAACCTTCGAAAACTTTTTTATTCGCATACGTTTATCTGTTTTTAGCATTCAAAAACAACTAGGGCATTTAATCAAAAGTGAAAAGATTGAAAAAGCAAAAAAAAGTACAATATTTCATGCTTACATAAAATTTTTAGCCTTCTTGATTTGCGAGTTTTCGAGGTTGTCGAAGGAAAAGTCGTTTTTCTTTTGCTTCTAATGCTTAAAAGGTACTTTTTTTTTTAAATATACTCCTATTAATTTATAAAATAATACCTTTTTAAAAGCATTTTGGTACTTTCTAAGATACAAACAAAAAATGATAGCACTGATCAGCGACACCTTAAATCAGAGAACAACACCTACGCAATAACACATATGCATTTGCGCTTTCTTACTGCGGTTCTTGTCTCAGTCACAAATTTTAATTCGATCAGTGAACACCGATCCGCGAACGCTCTTTTGTTTTCTTCGAAATTACTCGAAACTAATTCCGAAAACTGAACCGCGTGCGCGTAAAACAAGCCGGCTTTGCCAGGTATAACTATAGCGATCATTTCCATTCTCCCGTCTATCATCTGGTGGCGCATCCTCATCGGAAAGCAAAGGTACGTGGCCACTTAACTCTATATTTTGTCGAAATATAAGTATTATTCGTGGAGGAACGAACACCTTGCAATCGCCTTGCTCTCGTTTACTAAACCGATCTAGGAAGAGTGAGGTAGGTTCTTATCTACATAAAACAATTATACATACCTATATCTACATACAAATAGGTTTATTTCCGAATTTCATTTCCACATCGAAGGCTTAACCCTTTTGAACCGGAAAGAATCAAGCAGTTAAATTTATCATTTCTTGCCATATACCTACATAGGTAGTTTGAAGTGGCTGCCACTTAGGCCATAGGCCCCCATTGTTATACCAAGGAGGTTTCCTTGTGTTTGTGCTTAGTAGTGTATGTATTATTATGTAGTGTGCGCCCCTAACATGCGATTTTTTGAAAAACCAGTGCTAGGCTTGGAACACTACACTCCATTTCGCCAGTGTCGGGAATCGAAACTCGGACCCTAGGATCAAGAGCATAGCCCTCATCCCCTACGCTTTCCCAGAGCCACGTTTTTGTAAAACATTAGAATGCCTAAAAGTGAAAGGACGTAAAATGTATGTAGGTATGTACAATTCCGCATGGTTTTAAGTTGATCACTTAGTACAACGTAATTTTATAATATGTACTTAAAATAAAAGTAATACTCTCTATGTGTTAAAACGAAAAAATAAAAGTTATGTCCGAAGGTCTAAATTCGCGTTATATCCTAACGGGAGATCTATTTTTCGAAAGCTTGAAATACTTTTCCATAGAAGTTAAATCATCGTGGCTTCCTTTTATTCGAACACATAAATTGGTTTAAAAGGAACCACAGTGAAACCTCCATTTATCCAATGCCAAGTAAATACAGTGAACTACGGATAAATGCAACACGAATAAATGCAAAAACGTCATAATTGCAAGGTGCCTTGAAGCCTTTTTTATGAGTTCCCATGAAAATATGCACGGATTAATGCAAAGATAGCATAAGTGCACAAGAATTCGAGCAAAAAACGTGTTGCATTTATCCGTACTCTACTGTATTATTCAAAAATGTATTCCCGCCTTCATTGATTTTCCCATTAGGTCACTTCAAAATCGTGAGATAAAGGACCCACTGTATTGCCATTGACTTTGATACAACTGACAGCTTGGACACTTCGTGGTGCGTCGGCTCCCAGTAGTCAGCGGAGCCACCACAACACTAGCGATTTCACTAGTCACTGGGTGTCAGGGATCGGTCCCTTTCCTATCCAAGACGCTGGCGAATTTAACATTACGATCTCATTACCGGGGACAGGTCGTCCTTTTATGCGCCACCTTTAACCAGTCATTTCGCTAGCGAAAAGGGCAGGAAAATGGCCTAGCACCAGCGACTGAGAAAAAAGAAAAATTTCATTTTTTGTTTTGACTTTTTTAAATTTATTTATTTTATTAATTATTATATTTTTTTGTTTATCTATTTTTTTATTTTAAATCTTTTTTATTTACTTCTCTTAAAATTTCTCGCCTTCACCGAGCTCGAACCGCTGACCACCAGATAGCTGGGCGAACGCCTTAACCATTACGCTAAACGAACGAATTGAACTTCTTGGTCAAAATGCTCATTGTTAGCGTTGCTCAGATTTTGGGAAAGTATTTAACGATTTTATATTTTTCACTAAACCTAATTAAATTTGCTTCCTATGAACTATGACATTTAAAAAAAAACTCTAATTTATAAAAAAAGTAAAAAATTTAGGAAAAATTCTCGCCGCCCGCAGGGATTGAACCCCGACCCTCCCGGCTATCGAGTCATAGTTTGAACCACTGAGCTATCGAACGCTTGACGGACAAATGATCAGAATGCGTAAAAGCAGACAACAGCAAATACAATCATACGCAGCGAATAGGGAAATGTGAGCTGAGGCCTATCTACTCTTTCAGGTTCATGTGGTAGGTGAAATGGCTAGTCATCAAGGACTGGCACTTTGGCATGTCACAAATATCGGGGGCGGCCTACTGACTACTGGGCTATCATTCTTTGTGTGTGTGTGTGTGTGCGTGTGTGTGCTTATCCATACCCAGCAGCAAAAGCGAGAACTTTAAGAGTAAGCTTCAAGTACTCCCAAAAGGAGTGCAAGTGCTCCCTTCTTAGGGAACGTGTCCAAACTACGTGACCCTTAAAGGGGGGGGAGGGGGGTCCTGAAAGTACTACACTTGGACAAATTGGTCACTTAAATTACTCTACGGATTGTCACCGAGGGGGGGGGGGGGGGGGGGGTAAAAAGTAGTAAAAAATGGTTCACGTAGTTTGGACACGTTCCCTTATTTGCTTTTGCATGTGATGAGCTGTATTTTTTGACATTTTGATGGCATTGAAAAACCACTACTCGCTATTTAGGTACAAAACGGAGTACTTCTGGGAGTATATTTACCTCAAAGGAAGTTAGTTGATTTTTTTTTTTTTTTTTTTTTTTTAATAAGATGTACATAAGTAATAATAAAATATGTAGATGGTTTTTCTTGAATAGGCAATTTCCTCAAATTTTCACGAAGCGAACGCTGCTTTTGTTTCACATTTAAATTCTCTTCTTCTCCTCCTCTTTGCCTCTTATCAGTCAAAGTAAGCAAAGCAGCAAGCGTTCATTAATGAACGAACTAATCCACCTACGACCTCAAAGAGAATAAATATAAGTATACTCACCTTTCATATCTGGATCTGTATTATTTTGAGTACTCCGGTATGGAGTATTTCTAAAGTACTCGCATTTGGGTTAATGACTCGCATTTACGCTGCTGGGTAGCTCACACTGAATTCATCCGGGAGAAGGAGCAGGACCCTTGTTTTAACCTTTTCATTTGGTTATTTCAATTGTCGTTTATTTAGAAAGTATAATTTTCATGTTCGACAATGGGAGAGTGGAAGTGAGAGAGAGCGAAAGAGAGAGAGAGAGAGAGAGAGAGCGAGAGAGAGTGCCAGTGAGAAAGAGAAAACAATGAAAACACGCCGCCTCCATTCGTACTTCATCTAGTGTATCGTAGCAAATAATCATTCCTTGGCAAATAAATGCTGGCTTAAAAGTCAAACCAAAGAAAACCATCGAAAACGGATTGAGAGAATGGGTCGAAATTCTTCCAAGTAAAGTGATGTACAAAAAGCAAGGATGGAAAACCAGGCTGAAAAAATATTCTGTTTTGATTTTCATTTCATTTTACTCTCTCGCTTAGTGAATTCTACCAACATTTATACAATTTCGAGCTTAAGCCAAGCAGACAGTAAACAGCAAACAAAAATTTTGTGGTATTCAAAAGGACGAGAACGATGAACGAATGAACGCATCTCGTCTCGTTACTTAAAATTTTGCATAAAACTGAAGACATGATGCCTTACCGCCTGAAAGCCTGAAAGCTTTCAAGCCTGTGTAAGCCTTATATCCTGCCCTACCGCTCCTAACCCCAACGCCCGCCGCCCACCGCCCACCGCTCCCACTCGCATTTCTTCATCACATTTCAATTGAGTAAACAATTTCTAAGTGGAGTTCAACCAAGTGTCGTGTCGTGTCGTTCTTCAGTTCGTCAGCTCTTTAGCTTCTCGGTTCTTCAGCAGCTTCTTTAGCTTTTCAACTTTTCAATTCTTCAATTCTTCAATTCTTCAGTTCTTCAGTGCTTCAGTGCTTCAGCTGTAAACAGATAATGCTCTTAAATCAGACCGAGAAGCCGCCTGATGCCAAAGAGCAGCGAGACGTTGAGTCTTCTATTTGATATCCTAACTAAATTGCAAACCAAATTTAAACTAAATTCAGATAAAACAGAATTCCTTCGAAAATTCTTCGAGTGTCTGTCTCTCTCACTCTCTGTTTCTCTCTTCATACGGTTGCACTTAAGTCTTTCAACACTTAAATCACTCTGAGAATTTAATAAGCGAGCAAGTCCAACGTGATTGAATCGGTAAATATCAGAGGTCATTTGGCCTTCAGATTTTAATGGGATTAAATAAGATATTGAAAAATCTTTGCTGGAATACAGTAAAGATTTTTTGTGCTGTAATACAGTAAAGACTCCAAATATGGTCAATGAGCATAGCGGATGGAGATATTAGGGGCCATTAGCAGGTACATTATTGTCATTTAGGATTTTCGAAAATGGTATTGAGCCGATATTTAAGATAAACATTTTAAAATGAAATTTAGATTGGACTGAAGCAGTCCAGGACCTTTGAAAAACTAAAAAATTGATATTTTCAATCCATCGAATATTTAATCTTATGATGTTTAGAAAAGAATCGACATTAGGAAATAAAATACCTACATATGTATGTATGTACCTGAACTGGGAATAGTCTAGATATTTTTCCCTTAGCTTTTCATCTGAATAAATGTGAAATTTATTCCGTATTCTTCAGGTTCTACATCAGCGTTGCCAGAAGACTGACTTTTCGGGTCAAACTAGATTTTTTCAAAATTTTTCAAAAAAAATCCCAAATTTTTTAAAACATTTTCGAGAAGAAAATAATTGTAAATATCTACCTTAGGTGATTAATGGACAGCCCCTTATGCCCCAGCGGAACATATAATTTATATAAATATAAATATAAAATATAAATTTCAGTCCAAAAAACGGGACGTCTGGCAATACTAGATGAAAATGGGAACCATATAGTACTTTAGATGGCACTTGGCAAAAAACGTGTGTTGAAGTAGGCCTCCTGTGCATGGATTCTTAAGGAAAAATCAAAACCGTAGCACGACCCCTGAAAATTCCGGTTCCGGTCTAACAAATATTTTATAATCTTATAACATGAACTAAAATTTTTGTTCAAAATCAGCTATATATTTATAAGTGTTAATCAATGGTTTTTCATAAGAACTCATTTTATTTTTCAGCAAAATATGTTATTTTTATAAAATCAAAAACAATTAGATAAAAATTTGTTCATATTATTGAGGAACGATAAAGCAGAGTACTCATGCGTCGAATATGACCGATTCTCAAAAAGTTTGAATTCCACCACAGAACAGCTGATATGAAATATTCAGTGATATCATAACTAAAATTGCTCGATACATAATTAATGGCTCAAGTACTTATTACATATCATGATAAATAGAATGCAGAAACTATATATTTTTGGATCTCTTCTGAATGAAAAGGGTACAGAATTGCATAAACTATCATAAAAAAAAACTTGAAAAGTTTTACATTAAAAAGAAAACATAAAAAAAATGTAAACGCAAGTATGTTTAGTTACAAAATTGAGTGAATACTCCAAAAATTATAGCATCACTAGTTCACCACGGAATTCGGTTGTTGTTGTAAGTGTCCCCTATATTACTATATGATGGGAACTTTAGATTTATTAATCTCTTAGTGAATATCATAAAACATGAGCGTATTAACAGAGTTGGGTGGTCTCAATATAAATCGTAAGAAGCATCAAGAAACAGAAAAAGTGATCCCAAATCTTTTTCCAAAATATAAAAGGAAACTTAAAATTCAAATAAAATAAACTATGCACCTCAGACCCACACTCCCGCCACTGAAATTCTACCCTGCAGTAAATGTGGTGCAAATTGACCCCATCGTCACCACTGTCATTCTATAGACATGGTCAACGAGGAGGTCCACAGTTCAATTTCCTAGAGCATTCATCTTATGAATTTGCTGCGCGAAAATCAGAAGGCTTCGTAGCGTAATGGTTAGCATGTCC
Source organism: Chlorops oryzae (assembly GCA_020466095.1). Classification (NCBI taxonomy): domain Eukaryota; kingdom Metazoa; phylum Arthropoda; class Insecta; order Diptera; family Chloropidae; genus Chlorops; species Chlorops oryzae. The sequence goes on from CM035806.1 coordinate 162,092,781, forward strand.
GATCATCATCCCGAAGGTTCGTGTTCGAATCCCAGGGCAGGCGAGCAAAAGTGAAAACATTGTAAAATTCGGAGGATTATTCTCATGGATTCTTATGGGTGAGAAGAGAAAAAGAAAAGTCTCCATTCTGAATTCTCGTAAATGCTTTCACAGTTCGAGCGACAATTGCCATTAATTATATTTTCAAATAATTAATTTAATTTTTTAAATTTTTTCTCACAAAAATATTTTTCTAAGCCTTTTAAGTACCTATAATATTATCCACTCGCCCGCGTGAGATTCGAACTCGGGTCTTCAGGTCGAAAGGCCAGACTCTTCACACTGAGCCATCCGAACCCTGCGCGCGGCGCTTTCCATTTACGTACTATAGCTAATGAGCTGCCTCTTCAGCATCATATGCTCATACAAAGTGTCAATAGGAGAATACAATGGCACGGGTACAGTTGGTCACTAGTACCGGTGACGGAGGAACTAGTGATAGATTGAATCAGTCACTAGGGACAATTACTGCAGGGTAGTTATGCCCATGCTATACATAAATAATTACATATAGGCTTACAAGGAACCTGTAATGAATGGAAAATAAGTGGAAAACAACTTTTACTGGTTCTTGCGAACGGAACTGTTCCTCGATACCACGAATAGGAAATTGTGAAATTGTGTTTGATCCCATCGATTTCAAGAAATATAAAAATATCCACACAAAAATTCTGACAAAAGCAAATATGTAGCTAGCTACAAATCGTTGCACGTTCGCTGAAGATGCTATTTACATGGTTGCTTTTCAGCAAAAGAAAAACATTTTTTTTATAAAAATTAGATAAGAGCGTTAACAATGCTAGGAATAAGTATGTGAAAAATTCCGACAACAAGGACAGACCTCTTCTGTCTTTTCGTGAAAAGGCAAAAACTTTGGTTTTTAATTAAAACTCCGAACGTTAGGTCACCCTATTTCATGTCGCTCTAACTGTAAGCGCCTGTAAAAACTGAATGCTCAAAGCAACTCGTACACTCTTCTCCAAGAAATAACTTCTTCCAAGGAGCTTCAGAAAAAAAATACTCTCAAAGCAGAAGATTTTATGAAATGCAATCAACTAAAGCCGAAAAGAAAATGCCTTCCACAAGTGCCAAGCCCCCCTCCATCCGCAATCGTCGACACCGCCAGCACTTACAATTGACTTTTACTGTTTTTCAGCAGGATTTTTTTTTCCTTTGATTCTTAACCGTTTTTTGAGCGAAAAGTTGTTCCGTTCCTTGTGTTTTCTTATGTCTCTTCATTCGAGTTTTCTTTTTGTTTTGTTTTGTTGTGTGTCTATTTATTTTTATTTCTTTTTCTATTTCGTTTTTTTTTTTGTTTTTATATTTCTTTTATATATATTTTTTTTTTATATATTTTTTTCCAAATCACAACTGACGTAGAAACTTTTTCTATAATGCCATACAAAGCTGAAGTGAAGTCATATCGGCTTGGCTCTCGGTGCGGCAAGTGCAATACAAAGTGACACATATCCTGATATATGAGCGCAACGAGCAAAGGAGCTTACATGCAATTCCGACGTCAAATGGAAGGAGACAGGCCAATCGGGCACCCGCATACATAAATTGCTCAAATGCTCAAAAATTTTTTGCGCCTTATGGCGGACAGCAAGAGACCCATATCCATGCACCTTTTGCAATGTCCGATGTGTGCGATCATGTCGCACGATGGACGCCGAGTGTTAGTCGGTTGGTTCGGTGGATGGATGGTTCGGTCGGTCGTCGACTTGACTTTGTTCATTAAAACAGATACGATTGCGCCCCTTTGAAAGAAATGACGGAACGGAACTTTTACATTTGGCACCGTCTTTATCAATGAGTCGTCCCCCTTGTGGTGCGGGCGCGTGTGTAGGGGTCATAAGATTGAAGTTTATTTTCATCACTGGGGCACGCGTCCTGTCCTGTCCTGTCGCGTCGCGTCGCGTCGTCAGTACTCAGACTTGCAGTCGCCTTCGAGAAAATATCTAAAGTCCATTTAGGTGGATGGACTGACCACGATATGTGAGATTTGTGTGGATGGGAGAAACTTCAAGTGCTTTCATTTTTTACACACAAATTTTATGTATACAAAAAAATAAAAACACTTAAATGGAAAACAGGATATCATAGGACTGCAGTCAATCTAAATACAAAGGAGAAACAATTTATAAGAACGCGAGAAATTAATAACAAACGAGACTTAATTATTCAAAAAAAAAAAATATAAAAAAATAAAAAAAATAAATACAGTAAACTCCTGTGTCTGCTTGGGGACACTCTTCTTGAGCGGACATTGTTTCGGACCCGTAGGTGTCCACTTAAGAGAGAGTACGTTGTAATTGCTTTTTTTTTAAATTGAAGTTTTTATCAATAAAAAGAGGTTCTGGTATAGATAACCCACCCATATAAGCGCACTCTCTAATTGGGGGAAAAACCGATAATAAAAATAGCCCTGCCGAGAGAGGGGATGTCGAAAAGAGGACTCCCAAGGGTCACGGCTTTTGGAAGAAGACTCCTTTGCAATCACGCTTTTTCTTTGACCGTACTTTTATTTTCTGGTAAGGGAGCCCCGGCTGCGGAAAGGTACATCTCAATACCGATATATCCCTAGGTGAGAGACTAGCGACCTTCTTTCTGTAAATTTTCAGGTCGCGTAGCCCGTAGAAAGGAAAACCGGCCGGTCCCCAAACTTCATTTGACGAATAGAGTGCTATCAAATTTAGCTCAAGAAAAAGTTGTACCAATGAAATTGTCTTCTCCTGTGAGATAATGGAGGATGTGGATTCGCTTATTAACTATAGGATACTTCTATTCCAGAGCAAAAAGGGGGAAACTCGGGGTTGCTTCCCATCGTGTCCGGCTTCTGAAACGGGCTCATAACTTCCCCCCAACTGTCAGCAAATGGATTGATGACCTTGTTTTGTGACTCAGTCTTTTTGTTTTGAGGGATCTCTAAATTACGATAAGATGATTGAGGGTAGGGCAAGAAGAAGTTCGAGAATGGACCCGATCGGACCATTTTTTAGGGGTACGGTCTGTTACACAAATCACAAAAACTGCTCTAAAATCGACGTTTTTCAAGATATTTTGATAAAATTTGGTATTTGAACATGTTTAAAAGCAAGTAATATGATATCCAAAAATGGGAAAGGTAGGCGTGGCAGAAGCGAGTTTTTCGGAAATAGTCTCCTACACCGGAAAATCAAATGGGACTTAAACGAAATTTAGCATTTATGCTTGCTTTGTAGCCATAAACATCCTCCAAAAAAATTTCCTTGGTCGGTCCTTTATTAAGAGTACCTCCAGTACTAGGGTCTGTCACAAAAATCCCGATACTGCCTAAAAATCGGACTTTTTCGAAACTAAAAATTTGAGCGTATATTTAAGCCTCTTATTAGAATTCAAAAAAATTGGAAAAGTGGGCGTGGCAAAGGGGCGGTTTTCATAAAAAAAATTTGACAAAAGTCGGCATATGGGGCCCCTAATGGCCTTAAAACCCTGTTGAATATTCTTTCTTATAGGTGCTGTTTTTTGGGCGTGGTTGATAAATTATTTAAACATGTGTGTCTGTGACAGGTATTTTATTGTCAGGCTCACCTGACTATAACACCCTTGCTTGTTTTTTTTTTTTTGTTTTTTAATTTCAAATATAGCATTGTGAACAAATATCACAAAAATGATGCTTCAGGATACGAGAGTACAGCGTTTCAAAGAGGATTGTCTGAAGTTGAATTTCTTTAGGAAAACTCTGCGAAAACGTGCCTGTTTTTCGGTTACTAGTCCATATCCTAAATCTCTCGAATATTCCCCTTGGCCTTTGATATGTACGTTTTTTCCAGATCTATAGGAAATTCTCATGCTATAGGATTTTTGAACAGTTTTTTTTTTAGTTGGCGCTGACTATTCGACTGCATCTCTACCGTTTCAAATGCTCCAGCAAATACTTAGAAGAAAAAAAAACAAAAAATAATTCATATATTATATACTTAGGTACAGTATTCACCAGATGAAAGCAAACTCGTTGTTATGTGCGAGGAAGCTTTATATTAAAAAAAAAATTCAATAGGTTGAAGCATGACAATAGCACCAGTTTCGATGTTCTTGAGCGGGGAGTACTCTTATTCGGGGAGCATATATTCGAGGACACCTTATATAAACGGACACGGACACTTTTTGAGAATGCTCAAGTGTTCTTGTTTCACAAAAATTTTCCTTCGAACAACAAGTTCGGACGCCTCTGTTGAGCTGACATATTTTTCGGCCTCGTAAGTGTCCGCTTAAGAGAGAGAGTACACTGTACAGCAGTGCTGTCAGTATTTTGGTGGTACTATTCCCTCGGATATTGGAAAAAAAAAATCCCTTTCTTGCTGCTTTCTATAGAAAAATGATCGGAAAAAATCCCTATTAGATATTTGAAGTGGTTTTTGGTTAAAAGTAAAATCCAAAAATTCCCGTAAAATTGGAAAAATCCCTCGATCACTGCTGTACTATACTATCAATATATCGGAAATCGATACTGTAAATCCAATACCGGAATCTTTAAAATCCAATGCGAATGGGGATCAGATGAGATTCCCTCGGATGCAGTTCAACTTACGTTTGCAACCACGGTAATACAATATGCCTATTTTAAATTTTCTCCTTTTTTTTACTTCTCAATTCTTAAATGGCTTTTATTTTTTGAATTTCTCCATATAAAAACTTAGATTCTGTTTTGGGCTCCTTCAAATTTTAGGGGCTCTCTCCAGTTCTGTCAGAAATAAAAAAACTTCATATAAAAAAACGCTTCAGAAATGAATCAGAATTTTTCTGAAGCGTTTTTTTATATGAAGTTTTTCATTTCTGTTTCATTTCTGACAGAACTGGAGAGAGCCCCTTAAGATAAATAGGGATTGTATGTAGGAACTACATAATATCCATTTTAAAAAAGTGAAAAGGTATTTTTCTCAACAAACGAATGCACAAAAAATGGTCGAAATATCGATACATCGATATATTTTTGCGATAAATACTTTAGATAGAGGCCATTTACACGTTAAGACATTTCGATAACGAAACACACTTTTTGTGGGCTAGGGAAGCACGGGGATGTGGTATGGTAGTATTTTTCTCTCTTCCCCCTGCCTCCCTTGCCGTTGAAAATTTGTTTCATTATCGAAATGTCTTAACGTGCAAATAGCGTAATCAGTAGATCTCAGTCCGCCAATGGTACGTAGTTATCTTAAGCCGACTAGCGTTCAATTAATTTGGGCGTATACTTTTCTCCATCCCGTAATTTCATTCTTGCCATTTTTCCTAAATGCAACTCTGATTTCATGCTGTATGAACTAGATCCAAGACAAAGAGTATCGTCAAATCAGTATACGTAGACTTAGTACAAATTCGATCGAAGCGTCAACTTTGCAAAATAGAGTTTGTTGCAGCGAGTTGATCTTATGTAATATATCTTTTAAATCCCATTAAATAGAAGCAGCTATGATTGCAAACATCTATTTATGTCATGAGCTAGCATCTCTACAAAAGAGTTTGCGTACAAGTAATCAGTTCGCTGAACTAGTGATTCTGACAAACATAGCTTTTGCTTCTACTAGTGCACCGATGTATAGAATCAATTCTATACTTCTCTTTGCGTATGCCCACCCTATCCAGTCTGCAATGCAACTCTGATTTTGCGTCTGAACTAGATCCCTACAGCAAGAGTTTGCGTCTCAGTATATCAGTTCGCGTCTAAGCTAAGGTCTTACAAAAAAGTTTTTTTACAGCCACAGAGTATAGAATTGATTCTATACATCTTTGTAACCTATTAAGAACAGCCTTGTTTGTCAAACATGCCTAGTTCATGTCTGAGCTAGATCTCTACAACAAGAGTTTGCGTACAAGGTAGATCAGTTCGCGTCTGAACTAGGGAGGTTTGACAAACAAGGCTGTGTCTTTACTACGGCTGCACAAAGAGTATAGAATAGATTCTATACTTATGCTTTGCGTATGGGATATGTCGGTCGCTTGAATTTGATAAGTACCTACAACAACGATAAATGTCGCGTCTTAGCTAGGTCTGTACACCAAAAATTTTACAGAAAAAGAATTGAAAATTAAATCATTTAAGTAATATTTAACATTTAATTAATGATCTAATCATTAGTTTTAATTGTGTTTTTTTTTTTTTTTATTGCACTCAACTTGCGATCAAAACTGCATTTAACCGTCTACCGGGCCTGAGACAGGCAAATCTTTTTTTGAGCCTATATAAAGTCAGGACTTCAAAAATTCAAAGGATAGGGAAAACAAACTTAGCTAGAATAGTGTCCCTTTTCTCTGGCCACTGCCGACTAAGAAACCAGGTCCACAAGATGTACCTAGTAGGAGACTCAGAGTGTAGACTTTGTTTTGAGGACTTGAGGAGACTTCATTCCCTATAATGGGCGAATGTATTGGTATTTTTGTGACTAGTCGGAAAATTCAGCTGGGAGGCATATCGAGCAAGTCAAAATTGTAGTGCAAGACAAAGCTGTATTGAATGTGTAGGCTAAGACTCAGTCTTCAGCAAACAAATCCTAACTCACGAGACATATCTGGAAGTCCTCTCATTCATAAGAAAGGTAGGGGGCATAATAAAACATTTAAACAAACTTGGAACAATTGCCACAACAGATCTAAAATAAAGGTCTCAAAGTCTCCATTTCGCCAAAGGACGAAACCCATATTAAAAAAAAAAAACCCGTCTCCGGCTGACGTCGTAGTCCGAAATACCCCGCGGAACTAAAAATCCGAAGTTACGATACTTGTTCTCTCTTAAAAAATACCTATCATATAAAATTTTTATCCATTTTTGGGTTGAAAACTTTTTTCTCTTATAAGAAATAAGGCCAAAAACACGTCAGTCGGGAATTTGTAGATGAAAATCAGTTTAGAGATGAGATGTTTATCAGTTACAATGTTAAATTAGATCACGTCAGCTGCAGAGGGTTAAATGTGAGCAAATAAGGCAAATTAAATACATTTAAAAAAGAAATAGAGCCTCGATATTGCGATTAATCCACGTAATATGAGCTTGCTGTAGCATTTGTTGTTGTTTGTGACAGCTTTAAAGATGAAAAATGTTGTCCCAGAAGGTAAAGCAATTTCAGATCTGGTATAAATATTTTAATAAAGAAGACTTATCAATTCCTTGTAATCGTCCTTTGATAGAAGCATGTTCGACTGAAAAATATCTGATAGAAAAAGCAGAATGCAAGTTTGAAGGAATAACGAGCTAGCTTCAGAGAATCACTTATTTGCTTGTGCGTTCGTTTCAACAGTTATTCTGAGAATTTTTTATTCAACTATACAACATTTTAAGAGTATACCTATATTGTGTAAAAAATTCAAGGAAATCGTGCTAGCGGATATGCAGAATCAGCGTTTCAAAGCGATTCACCCAACTGCATTTGTACGGAGGGGGGAAAAAAACTTTAAATCGATTTTGTGGAAAACGACTTTGTTCAGTCCTTGAAACACGATGCTGCAAATCTACTTGACCTATCGCTTTAAAATTTTTTTAATTTTTTCTACTCATAAATAGACTGGTAACTACGTGGCCCTTATTATTTGATTTTTTTTTTTCCTATTAAAAAAAAAAAATACCAATCTCAATTTTTAAGCAGAAATCGCTTTTTATACCCGACATACTCTGTGACGAGGGTATATTGCGTTTGTGTGGTTGTGTGTAACACCCAGAACCAGTCGAGATAGACCATACAAAATATATATAGAAATGATCACCGTCACCAGGAGATTTGATTTAGCCATGTCCGTCTGTCTGTATACAGTTTTCTTATCGAAGGAGTTGAGCTATCTTGACAAAATTTGGTATGCGTGCTCACGGGGACATGAGTAAGAACAAGAATGGACCCGATCAGATCATTTTTAGGGGTACCTCCAGTACTAGGGTCTGTCACAAAAATCCTAAAACTGCCTCAAAATCTGACTTTTTCAACATATTTCAATTAAATATAGAATTTGAGTGTATATCTAAGCGTCCGATTAGAATTGCCAAAAAAAAAAAAAATGGAAAAGTGGGCGTGGAAAAGGGGCGGTTTTCATAAAGAAATTTAACAAACGTCGGTATATGGGGTCCCTAATGGCCTTAAAATCTTCTTGAATATTCTTACGCAGTCCTGGTCCTGTTTTTTGGGCGTGGTTCAAAAATTATTTAAATATGTGTGTCTGTGTCGGGTATTTTATTGTCAGGCTCTCCTGACTATAACACCCTTACTTGTTTTTTACAAGAATTCATATCAAAATTAAGAAGTTACATTCTTAACTTTTCGGTGCAGTGTTAAACTATACCAAATATATCCAATTGGTTCCCTCAGCACCAGAACAGCTATAGTTCAAAATTGAACTGGTGATTTCCCGCCCTCACGCAATGTTAATATGTGCAATATGTCTATAGTGCAATGCATTGGCAGGGGTATAAAAAAGAACTAGTACTGGTGAAATTTGCACTAGAAAAACGTTAGAGATGAACTATTCGTATGTCCTGAAGGGAAGCAATACAGATCCTTCTTCCCTTCGCTACCACATATATTTGTGCGTCCGGCATTTCATACTACACATCAACAAAAATGAAATCCCGCAGCAAACTCAATATTAAACCTGATAGTTATTCGGCTCCAACTATCATCGATAGCACCGGACATAAATGCGATTTGTGAGAAAAAGAAACAATTTCATTCTTCACATTAAATAGTTTTTCAATAATTTTTAATGTTTTGTTTAACTTATTGTTTCTAAACAGAAAAATGTTTTAAGCTTTTCATTATTTTGTTGGTCATTGTTACAAATAATTGAACTTTTAAAATTAAAAATGTAATCCTTATTTTATTTCGTTATACATTTTCATTATCAATGCCACGAAGGTCCCAATTGTATGGGAACTATTTATTGCCGGTGAATAGTGCCATATGTAACAAATTAGGCTGGGGCTCCTCAAAATTTTTTATGTCTTTTAAGGGCTCCGCATCCGAAAAAGTTTGGGACGTTAGGCTATAAGATGAATATGAAATAAATACACCAACATTATTCATGCCTCCACAAGAAATCATGAAAACATGCATTTCTTTCGGCTTTAAAACTATACCATCGCCTTAAGGAGGGAGGTACCCGGTATTTTTTCTTCCGAAAATACGCATCTACCTTAAACAAACCATATTCAGGAAGAAATAGCATGCTGGAAAAAAATTTGATTTAAGTCGTTTTTGAAATGACGGATTCGAATAATTTTTAATCAGTCGGATAACATTTCGGATCTAAATTTTAGAGCAGAAACTACAATGTTTCATGAAGCATTTTTTCTTAAATAAAGGGTAGTAGCTTTTTGTGAGTATATACATATATTGATTTGAAAAAATTCCAAAATATTTTCAATTATTTATTTGTATTAACAATAAATAATTCTATTTATAATAAAAAGTAATTTTCATAGCAATTTTAAGCTCTTATTCTTTTGACGTACATTTGGAAAGGTCGAGTGGTTTTAAATTTGATTTCGTATACTTTCTTAAACTTGTATGTTGATTGACGTCATATAAATGCATACATAGTTTAAAAAAAAAACAAACAAAAACAACGAAAAAACCCACCCCTAAAAAAGCCACAAAATGCATCGATACCAAGAGTACTTTTCCGCAATTTAACGCACTTTAGTACACATTTGAAATTTGCAAAAAGGAAATTGTAAAGAGGAAAACGAATGAGGAAACATTTGAATGCTAAGCAAAAGGGAATTTAAATTGTTGCTCAAATCATGTAAAGAGGTTTTCCTGTGCTGAGATATTTTGATGAAACAGAAAATTGCTAATCTGGTCGATTCCTTTCCTGCTGGGCTCACTGCGTTGTGAATATCGTACGATTCGGCTTTATTACTATGCATTTACACTGGGCTAAGATCATAGCGGACGCACTAACCCCCATTTGCACCGAAAAAAAAAACAACCTTCCGCACATTTCTTGTAACAAAACGAGTTATTCCAATCTTTAAATGTTAATTTGCTGAGATTTATATTCATTTATTATTTTTAAGGTGACAGCAAAAAAATGTTTACGTAAAAAGAAAAACTTCAGCATGATTTAACGTTTTTTTTATTATTTATTTATTTTATTATATTTCCAGCGGATTCCATTATATGACCCCAAAAATACACCTAAATCATAATTGAGCTCATAAAATTTTCCTTTTTATTTACTTCTTCTGTCAAATTTCCTCTCAGAAAGAACGATAAATTTTATATTTCTGCTCAGAGCTTGGGATAACGTGTTCAGATTACACAAAAAATAAAAAGGAGGTGCAAAACAAGAAATATTTTTATAATGAGCTGGACTCTGTCAACATAAATTTTTATGGCCAGTAGTATCGAAAAATTTTTTTATTATCTTAATTTAGATATAAATGAAGAATTTAATGTTAAAAATTCCAGATAGATTGTGGTATCTAAAAAGGTTTCAGTTTTTCATTATTTAGGTACTTTTGAAAGCAAAACTTTTACTATTTAGGGCTCTATGCTCTGAAAAAAAAAAAACAAGTGAATTTCCGATACCAAACACAAAACGAAGAAGTGCTTGGGCTTGCTTTCGCTACTTGAAGGCATATCCTTATTACAAGTACATAATCGAACTTGTTTACCTCACAATATCAGTGATAATGGTCATTCTTTGACCGAAGTAAATCGAAATCAGTTATACGCAATGGATTTAAATGAACAATTCAAAATTCTTACCGTGAAAATTAAATATCTTTTATTGAGTTTGAGTCGGCCTGTCATCGGAAATTCGGGTCAAATTTACTTTAACAGCGTCGAGCTCTTTACGAACAAGATGTTTGCAACAACGCTTCATTTGCTACCCCGTGTAAATGGCCAGTTATTGAATGGTTGTAAAACGCTACGTACGATTTAAGGAGATACATGAAAAAGTACAAAATAACTGTCGTCGGCAGCACTGGTGCCGAGTGTATAAATACCGTTGCATCGGTCCAACTGCATCATTGTTCATCGTGCTCTCGACATCTTCAGTCCTTGGGATGGAGCAGCTGCCAAAGTTTAAATTTAAAATTGTGAAATTGTGTGAAAGTGTTTCAAGGATGGCTTCCAACGTGCAACAACATGTTGCATGTGGAGGCTAAGTACAATCTACATAAAGAACAATCCTATCCAAAGAACTATATACATATACTGAGATCAAAAACTATACCTTTTGTGCAAGCCGTTACGGGTAAATAAAAAATTAAAAATTTTGTGTGTGATTTTAGGCATAGTTAAAAATAATTAAGTGAATTTTAATTCTTAAGTGATGGGTTGGTTTTGGGACATGAAATATTAAATGCTAATGGCTTTTTGTGAATTATTTATAAGAATTTAATAATTAAAATGTATGTTTAAAACAGAAAAAAAAAAAAAATATACAAAGATAAGTAGAAAAGGGAAGGTAGATGAAGAAAATCACAAGGCTGAGCTGGAACGAATTTTATTAGAAGAAGAGCCTAAAATGCTGCTTTTTGAGAAAGACAAATGATGTTACATTTCTGATGTGCTAATTGGAGTGATCGACCAAACCGAGTGAATTCCAATTGGAACGAAATTATTGAAGAGCAACGAAATCTTTTGAATATTGCATATAAATGGCGCGCTTTAAAATCAGTTTTTAAAACCTAAGGCATGAAAGAGATCAGCAACACATTAACATTATAAGATATAAGTATATTTTTTTATTTCGAAGAAGCTTAATTCAATTTTAAGCGTACATATAGCTCTAAGTATAAATTAAAATTTTCATGATATTGCTTCTATTCTAATCGAGCTTTTAAGGTTAAGACTATAAATTCGAATTATTATTTAAAATTATATATATCATAGTTGTTGCTTTTTTTTGCTTAGTTTAAGGCTTTTATTTAAGTTAGAAAATAAAGCAACATAAAATTGTTGGACTTAGCACCTAAGCGTATGCAAAAAAATATAATTATTTTGATATTAAAAAACTTAATCATTCTTGAAAGTGTGTACATACAGATCTATTTATATCCTTAGATCCTTAAATCAGGTGTCGACTAAAGCGTTATTTTTTGAGGTAGAAAATTGTGTGTAGTGTGTAGAGATTCTAAATTGTTTGTGTATACTGTAGACCGTCTCTAAAATTCTGCTACAACTCTACGTAGTGCTGCGGTCGACACATTTAGAGTAGAGCTCTATTATGTGCTCTACACTGCAAACGAATTTTCCTCTACTATAGAAACGTAAAAATTTAAATTTTTTCGTCAATATTCAAAGGCATACTTTTAGATGTAGAATTCAACTATTTTATCCTGCCCTTATCTAATCCAAATATTAAATAGATACTAAGATTGTAGTAAAAAATGAAAATAAATACAAAAAACGAATATAATATATATGAAATATTAAAGAAAATGAATTTGAAACCAAAGTCGCTTACAGAAAATATGAACCTACAATATCTACTTGCATTTAAGAAAAGTAATTTATTTTCATATTATTAAAATATGTAATTTATACTCTAACTTCCACCATAAAACCTTCCCGCAGGGACATATTTAATTATGCCAGTCGAAAATGTACATTTTATTTCACCAAACATAAGCTTTAACACACAGAAACTTTACGATTTATGTTCTTTATGAACGTTTGTATACACATATGTATGTTTAAATGTAATGACCAACGTCGAATAGAATAATTTACCCATTCAAATTGGCAATTTAGGAGCAGTGTCGCGTCATACGTCGCGCCGTAAATTATACGTCGAAAGAATTTTAAGCGTTTCAATTGTCAGGCGCGAACGAACGAAAGGAAAATAAAAACAAGCAAACAGGTGTGTGCTTGTTCTTTGGGGGTTGCATATACGGCGGCATGCTTTGTACATATGACCCTGCTGAAATTGATTGACTAGACGTGGACTACTCTACTGGGATGAATGTGCCAAAATCGTAAATGTTACATAAAAAAAAAAAAAAATCTACTGTACGGACTCTCCATCAGGGCGTTTCAGACGTGATAAAATTTTTGTAGCTCACTTTAAGGCGTTTTTTTAAAAACTCTTTCTAAAAAACATGAATTTTTCTTTTTACCTTACGTTTTTTTACACCATGCCCTCGGTGTCCGATTTTCAAAAAAATTTCTTATGCCAGAAACGCTTATTTTCCCCATTGTCAGAAAAAAAAAACAAATTGAGGAGGATTCGAATGGTGATGTGCGAGCGAACGAAAGCACTTAATCCCTTTAAATTGACCATGAGAGTTCAAGTCTTGGAGCAGTAGAGCATAATACATTGCCTAACAAATTTTTGCAGTCATGCATTTTTTTCATTAATGTGTCCCAAAAAAAACTCAATTTTTTCTGAAACCTCATGAGCTAAAGTATTCTTGAGATTTTTTATCAGTTTTCCTCCCAAAAAAAATGTCTTCAAACTCTGAGACATTTTGAGTCCTTATGCAACATTTTTCGAGAAATTGAGGCTTAAGTCGAAAGAAAAATATCCATATTCATAATTTTATTAGTCTTTTGGGCGTCATTAAACCGTTTTTTTTTTTTTTTTTTTTTGAAAATTTCAGAAGACTCAAAAAAAAGCTTCATATTTTTCTAAATTTTATAAAAAATGGGGCGTGGTAATGATTAGAGCGTGTATTTTTAAGCATTTATAAATTTGAAGTATACTTTGTGGGGGGGATATTCTTTTTCTTATCACCATTTTGGAAATAAGTAGCGAATTTGAACTTCAAGGGGATTTCCTAGCTTTAAAAAATTCTTAAATAGGCTAAAAATCGATTTGAATCTTAACTTTATGTAAATTGAACAAATTTTTTGCCCCATAAAGTACGCTTCAATTTTATAAATGCTTAAAAATACACGCTCTAGTAATGATGCTGTGCCAAATATAGTGAAGTCGTTATTACTTTTCTATTCGAAATAAGCCTTTAACTCTTGTGCCTCTAAACCTATGTCCCATTACACAGTGTAACAGTGATTCTGAACTTTTAAAGTGACCCAGTAGAGATTGTTCATCTGGTCGAATATAACACAAAACCGTGTTTAAAACATTTTTAACACCCTAAAACTCTTAAGTCACGGTTAAAAACCCGATTTTACGTAACTTTGAGCAGTTTTTAGATTATAACTTATGAAGGTTATTATCAACTGATTTTCATTTGCTTACCGGATATAGAAAGTAGAAAGGTCCGCATTTCCATTAATGTATATATTTTTAAAGGAAACTTTAAAAAAAAAACTCGGTACTTTTGTCTGTCAAACACAAAATTTTTATGATTTTTTCTTAATTTCTCAACTTTGGCAATGGTTTTAAGCACTATTTTATAAAGAAGGTCTGCCAGGTGTGAATTCATTATAAAAGAACGTTAAGCAGCCAGTAAAAAAAAAATTAAAAAAATTTGGTATTTTTCAAAAATTTGTTTTGTTTGTATGATAAATTCACACCATTTTTTATAAAATAGTGCTTAAAACCATCGCATTTTGTGTTTGATTGACAAAAATGCCGAGTTTTTTTTTTAAAGTTTCCTTCAAAAATATATACATCAATGGAAAGGCCGACCTTTCTACTTTCTATATCCGGTAAGCAAATGAAAATCACTTGATAATAACCTACATAAGTTATTGTATAAAATTTGCTTAACGTTACGTAAAATCGGGTTTTTAACAGTGACTTAAGAGTTTTAGGGTGTTATAAAATTTTAAGCACGGTTTTGTGTTATACTTATTCGACCAGATGAACAATCTCTACTGGGTCACTTTAAAAGTTAATTAATTTTTTTTTGTATTTTGCAGCACTGTGTAATTAGGGCAACAGAAAATGTTTAAATTCAGCACCCAAAAGTATGCATTTAATCATGATGAATATTTCTTTTAGTGAGGAATTCGTAAAACCTTGTCGGGGCATGTCCATTTAAAATAAATTTTGAACTAGGACTTTGTGTAAACCCTTTTAAAGCCACTATGAACCTCCGTTCGCGTGGCTCAAAATTTTACAAATTGAATTTTAAATATTTGAATGCATACTCTTAGGTGTATTTTTTGAAATGTTTTCGGTTAACCTATCCACAATCTTAAAAATAAGCACTTGCGAAAAATGTGTTGCATACTTAAAGGCTTCAATTTGTAATGTCTTAGGGACACTAATGTTCATACGAGTATGTGAATAGTCGGGGAGCAGACGCATTTGCTGCAGGGTGTGTCAGGAAAATGTGGAAGTCTCCACATTTAACCCTCTAATTCCTGGCTACGTCTCGAGACGGACTGTATTCGAATAAATTACAAAAAAAAAAAAAAAAAACTTTAAAAAATTCATTTCAGATTCGTTTTTCTCCACCTGAAATTAATTATACCCGACAGACTTTGTGTCGAGGGTATATTGCGTTTGTTGGGTTGTGTGTAACACCCAGAACCAGTCGAGATAGACCATACAAATGTATATAGAAATGATCAGCGTCACCAGGAGATTCGATTTAGACATGTCCGTCTGTCTGTCTGTCCGTCTGTCTGTATACAGTTATCTTATCGAAGGAGTTGAGCTATCTTGACAAAATTTGGTATGCGTGCTCACGGGGACATGAGTAAGAACAAGTTCGAGAATGGACCCGATCGGACCATTTTTAGGGGTACCTTCAGTACTAGAGTCTGTTATGAAAATCACAAAAACTGCTCTAAAACCTGAGTTTTTCAAGATATTTTGATGAAACTTGGTATTTGAACATGTTTAAAGGCAAGTAATATGATTTAAAAAAATTTGAAAAGTGGGCGTGGCATAGGGGCGTTTTTCGAAAATTGTCTCCTACACCCGAAATACAAATGGGACTTGAACGAAAGTTGACACGTATGCTTCCTTGATAGCCAGTAACGTCCTCCCCAAAATTTTTTTCGATCGAACCATTATTAAGGGTACCTCTTGTACTAGGGTCTGTCACAAAAATCCCAAAAATGCCTCAAAAGCTGACTTTATTGAAATATTTCAATGAAACTTAGAATTTAAGCGTATATATAAGGGTCCGATTAGAATCCCAAAAAAATTGAAAAATTGGGCGTGGAAAATGGGCGGGTTTTATAAAGAAATTTAACAAAAGTCGGTATGTGGGCCCAATATGTCCTTAAACACCTCTTGATATTAAAGATTATTCGAAACTAAAGTGTCTGTGTCGGGTATTATATTGTCAGGCTCGCCTGACTATAACACCCTTACTTGTTTTATCTGGTTTTATCATTAAAAAAAAAAATATTCTTATTTTATGGAATTAGACGGTTAAATAAATTATAAAAGTATTTTTATTTTGAAGCTATTCGATGAGACTGTTCATTGATCCCAAAAATAGAATACTGAAAGAAAGAGATAACAAGAAAAAAAATCCATTTTTTTTATGAGATACCAAGGGAAACACAATTATTGATCCTTGTAATGGAAAATGTTGTTAAGAACTTAACGCTTCGTTCGATAACGTTGTCATCAAAGAGAGCGTTTTTCGACATCCTGAAATCCATTCAGTCCCAACAATCAGCAGGAAATATTCCTATCTAAGTATAGAGCCAGCGCAAGGTATTTAAATATTATATTTCCCTCTTGGACATCCTTTCACCAGTCAAGTGCAAAAGAGCAGTCTTGTACGATGATGAAGGCACTCAGTTCAGTTCGATGCCGGCAAATCGATATTCAAATAAATAGAAATGCGCGTTAAAAAAGAAGGAAAAGAAATGCAAAGCGAAGGAGCTTCAAAAATGACTTCGACGGCAGACTAAAACGCGAAACGAATACTTAGAGGCCATTAGAGAATTATTTTAAGAAATTTTCCAATCAGCCAGCAGGGAAAATAGAGTTTAAGGCTACTTACGTATTTATATACTTGTATACATATATATATGATGTAATTTTTCCTTTTTTGTGCAGTTTAAAGCGCGAGGAAAAGGTAAAAAATAATTATAAAAAATATTGCTGAAATGGAAATATGAACGGCTGCATTGAGAGAAATGGCATTTTACATATATTTGGTAATCCTCGTGCTTTGCTTTGGAAGAACGTTGCTATCGGATGGTGCTATCTGGGATGCATATCCGAAAAGACAACAGAATCGGATATCCACATCTCCGCCTGATCCATTGTCATCGCATCAAGATCCCAATACAGATTACCTTTTCGATGCAAGCTTCGAATGGATCAAACGCGATTACGTGAGCTATGGCGACGGCACAGCCAGTGACGATGGCGATGACGATGACGATGACGTTGGTGATAGCGTTGGCGGCGAAATCACCGCTTACTATGGCAATATGAATGGAGAAGAATCCGAAGGACATACTTATAAACGTGACGTTGAATCGTACCGTCCGACCACCATGGACGATGATGATGATGACAACAACTATGAGTCACGTTATATCAATTCAAATTCCCCTTCTATAAATGAAGAATTATGCAATAGTTATTATAAAGAAAATATCGCATGCTTCTGTCAGCCGCATCATATTAAAGATGAAATCGATACGGTCCAATGTTGGATTATCTCAAAGGAATTGAATTTCGATAGCCCGGAATGGGATGCATTTCATTTCCGGAAACATGTCAATACAGTGATAATATCCGTTCAGAAGTTCGGCTGTTTGGATTTTTTACCCACGAAAATATTTAAAAACCTACCGAATCTGCATATTTTTGCCCTCCGTCGTGGGGACATTCGACGTCTAGATTCGACAAGTGTACCTGCTATACTAGATTATCTAGAGGTGCTGGAAATCTCCACATCCAATATTACTGTAATTGAAAAAAATTTTGTTACGAAATTCCCACGATTAAAACAGCTCAATTTTGCGGGCAATAAAATTTATAAAATCGAGACGGGCGCATTGAGAAATCTACCCGTTCTGGAACAACTGCTTTTGAAGCGAAATCGTTTAAAGAAAATACCTGACCACCTCTTCTCCAACTTTCCAACACTAATATACCTTGATCTATCGAATAATTTAATTGAGGAAATATCAAGCGAATCCTTTCAAGAACTGGAGAATCTTGAATACCTACGATTGGATTTGAATCGATTGACTGTAATTTATGATAAGACTTTCGTCTATTTATGGTGTCTCATTGAGCTGAATTTGGACAGTAATCAAATCACGGTGAGTTCCTTCTATTCAAAGATAAGTCTCGAACGCCAATAAATAGATAGCATTTATGTACATACGAGTTTGCGAAGAAAGTCCGGTTTCGCGGGGTGATTTTTCTAGGAGCAATTGTGAAAAGCCAAAACAGAAGCAAAAATATATCCCTCGAGATGACTCAAGGCAGATTAAAGCATTCACGTAATAATATCACTTATTGGTTCCAAGCTCTGGTCTGATACAAAAGAACGTGGTGTTACGGGGTGGCGCGTCCGTGTTTATTATGTAAAAAAATATATTTAAAATATTGCGACTTTCATTGAGTCAACGTATGAACTACATACATATATGTATACCATACATACATACCCGGCTGGAAATTGCCTAGAGAAATCTAAATACTATCTAGAGCCTAGCCAGCGCCTAGCTAGATTTGCCCGACTAGATAAATTAAGACTGGCGCTAGCGAGGGCCTAACTAGAACCGAGAGAGAAAATTTGGACCAAAATTTTTTTTCTAATTCTCACTTAGTTTAAAATCGTGGAAATATAAATCGTGTACTTTTTGTGTTAAGCGTCAGCTTTGCCGTCTAGACTTTTCTAGCTAAGCCCAAGATACAAACTAGCTAGCGACTATCTAGCGCCAAGTTAGAATTTCCACCCGAGTATATACATACTACGCAGGACCGTAGAGAGGAATATCAAGCCCGTGGGCTGGAGCGGGTAGATTGTTTCCTTCTGGCCTCTTTGAGGATTAAAAAAAAAACAACCCAACAGTGGAAATGTAATAAGACAGGATTGCAGTGAATCAAAAGAACTCGGCGCCGACAGGGAATTTCAGCGGCCCATCGAGAGCAATGAAGTACAAGTTCTGTTAGAGATTTTCCACAAAAATTTTCCATCTGTCTCCTCTACCAACATGGCTGTATCTACATATGTGATTCTATATGTATGTACATGTAAATATATATGTTCATTAGCCCTTGAGGCATAAATCATAAATCCTCCTGTGACATTCTTTTCTTTAGAAAAGGCCACTTTTCGCTTTCGAAACATGTGAAAAAATTCGCTAACTGCCATGATTTAAATCCATTAAACTAATAAATGGTTTCTCGCAGGCTTTTTAATGGCTATTTTCATGTGCACGCTATTTCCAGTGTCTCCCCATGTGGCCTTTTCAATTGATTGAGCCAATCCCTGTATGTTAAGTAAAAGCTTCGCAGTTAGTAATAGTCGTGCTTCTATGGTTAGGACAATTCAATTGTAAATATGGTGCGCATGGGTTAACCGGGAAATGCTTATAATAAAAATAAAAAAAAATAAAAAAAAGGAATGAAATTGGGCCATGCCTCAATAATTTTTTTCTCATTTGAATTCTTCCAGAACATCTCAAATCGTGCTTTCGATGGTTTGAACAAACTACGTACACTCAGCTTACGTAACAATAGTCTCAACACTCTCGGCGATGGTATATTCCGCGGAACTGCGGCTCTCAATTTCGTTTATTTGCAACGAAATAGCCTCGAGAGTCTTTCATTTGAAACTTTTCTACCCATGCTAGCTAACTTGAATAAATATCCTGGAGCCATTAAAGTCTCAGGTGAGTTAAAAAAAAAAAAAAAAAAATTGAAATTTACCTAAGCAAATTGTTGCCGAACATTCATGACGTCACATACATAGAGACACGCGAAGGGTGAAGCTGGATGCATAAGAAAGCTTCGAAATGAAAAGAGAAGATCCTGTAAAGTATGCAATAAAATGGTCCAATTATGAAAAATTCATATTACTGGGGTCGTCCAGTGGTCAAAATTCGTACATATCGCACACTAATCACTAAACCGGCACAATCCAAAAATATTTCAATCATTTTTTTCATGTTCGCCAACACTTTACTGCAGGAAAAGGAGCACTCGGAAAATTCAGATTTATATTTATTGATTCTGCAGTTAATTAAGAATAATATAAAATTAAAAAAAAAAAAATTGATTTTACAAGCGTCGAGAGTTATAGGCTCTTTGCCCGAGAAATGCAAAATTTTGAGTTGTGCCGATTTAGTGATTCCTGTGCGATATACATACTTATATACTGTTGTGTATTTCTCGCCTATCTCTTTCTCTTATCTGAATCGAAATATTAATGTTATTTTAACGGGGAGTACCTTTATAAGGGATTTGATTTGGTATATTTTTAGGGGTCATAACCATCCGATTTCTAAAAAAAAAAAAAAAAAAAAAAAAAAAAAAAAAAAAAAAAACTTGAATGTACGTCCTTTTTCCTACGAAGGTGATGCGGTTGGATGTGTGGCCGTGACTTGAAGCGGGCGACTTATAGTCTTTGAGCTAATAACCCTGCAGGAAATGTCAATAGTGAATCTATACTCTTTCTTTACTGACTGCGTCAACAGTACTACTGACCAGTTATACCCTTCGCAATGCTTTGCGTTATTGACAATTAACATTGAATTGTCATTGAATGTCAACAGTAGACCGAAAAACTATTGACGAACTATTGACGTCGGTACTATTATAGTAGACAAAAGGATTACTCTTACGCTTTATAAGGAGACACGTTGTTGACATGGTCAATAAAGATGAACTATACCTCTTGACAGTACAATTTTTCTAATGACAGTGCCTATAAATACTGTTGACGTTGGAACTAGTTCTCTTGTCTATATTGACGTCAATATAGACATGGAGCCATATGGCATACAGGCTTCCGGCAGAGAAAGTTCATTGTAACTTCATTTGTATTTGTCGGGAAATGGGGGCGCTAACATTCTACACGTATTGATTTGATTTGCGGGCATGAGGGTATACGGTTTCAAGTCTTTTTCAATTGCATATGATCATTCTTGAGTTCAAACGTGAGCGAACGTGGTCCATATAAGTGAGGAGAAAAACCAACCACAGACAGACAGCCATACATATGTAGCTTGATTAACTTTGCTTTCGATTCAGATGAAGAATATATATATTGTATATAAATATTGCTCTTACTGAATAAAACATAAAACGATTAGATTATATCCTGTTAAAGCTGGGTATACAAATCAAAAGGCATAAATAGAAAGAATTTCTAAAGTGGGCGTGGTCAGATGTTTACCTCCACAGTTCTAATCATAATTTATTTCTATAGTTATTCAAAAATTCTCAAAGGAAATTGCGTAACAGAACAGAAGAACAGAAGGCAACAGAAAAAAACGAAAAAAAAAAACCAGAACAACATGGGGTACCTGTGAAATGGACAGAAAAGCTTGAAAAGTAACTTTCTCATTTTGTTGTTATTTTATCGTTAGGCGCTTGCCGACCCACTTTTACCTACTGCTCCCGTGTGTTTTGTCGCCTTATGTGCGTGTGTGTGTTGGTTGGTTTTTTCCGCCTTGTTTTCATTTTTTATATTTTCCTTTTTTTTGGTTACGTAAAATGTCATTTCGAGATTATGAGGACAAGTCAGCGAGCGGGAGTACCGAATGTATATGCAAATGAAACTACAAAATCCCTGCGAATGTCTCATTTGCTAAATTTCATTAAATTTATTGCACGCACACACTCGCACACACAATTATAAACATATGCATTTGCTGATTAACATAAATGAGATGGAGTTGGAGATGGAAGCTGTAGCTGGAGCTCGTTGCCCGGTCTGGTATGCATCGCTCCTGCGGAATAATTCTCCATTTGCGCCCAGCTTCATTTTCCATTTAGGCCTTTATGGCTGTCGTTGGCTCAGCCAGCTCAGTAACTGGCTGACTTCATTTCATTATCATATCTCCTGTTACGAGTAGGCATCCGGAAACTTTGAAATCCATCTTACTGAAGTCATTGTTCCAAGAGCATTTCTCGCTTAGCGGTATCGATTGAGTGCTACCGCCGCGTCATAGATCCCCTAAGCCATTAAAACGGCTTTAAGAAGATATGAAGAATATTTTCTGAAAAAAAAAAAAAAAATAAAAAAATTTAATAAATTCAAAAGTTTGTATAACCGACATACTCTGTCTGGAGGATATAATACGTTTGTTCGTACATCGGTACAATGTTTGCGATTTATTGCTTCGATAACACTAGGTACTGCAAAAGAACAAGTAAGGGTGTTATAGCCAGGCGAGCCTGAAAAATAGAATACCCGACACAGACACACATGTTCAAATAATTTTTAATATCAAGAGGTGTTTAGGGCCATTAGGGGCCCCATATACCGACTTTTGATAGATTTCTTTATGAAAACCGCGCTTTTGTCACGCCCACTTTTCCAATTTTTTTTTTTTTTTTTTATTCTAATCGAAGGCTTAAATATACGCTCAAATTCTAAGTTTCATTGAAATATTTCGAAAAAGTCAGATTTTGAGGCAATTTCGGGATTTCTGTAACAGACCCTAGTACTGGACGTACCCTTAAAAATGGGCTGATCGGTTCCATTCTCGAACTTGTTCTTACTCATGTCCCTGTGAGTACGCATACCAAATCGAGATAACTCAACTCCTTCGATAAGAAAACTGTATACAGACAGACGGACAGACAGACGGACATGTCTAAATCGAATCTCCTGGTGACGCTGATCATTTCTATATACATTTTGTATGGTCTATCTCGACTGGTTCTGGGTATTACACACAACCACACAAACGCAATATACCCTCGACACAGAGTGTGTCGGGTATAAAAAGCGGTTTTGTTTTAGCTGAATTGCGTCATTTTACCAGCAGTTTTAATCAAAATTGGCTCAAAAATAGGTTATAAAATAGGTTATAAAATAGGTTAAAAAAGGTCATAATACAAAACAATCGATTCTACACAGAAATGATGTATCAAATGTCGAGGATATGAGAAATTTTGAAAATTTGTGGCTTAGTGTAATGCGTCTTGTTTATATCACAATCACAATAAATTCTGATCACGTTTGAAAGTCGAAGAAATGCTCAAGAATCATTGAAGGAAAATTTCATTTTCTACGCTTAACGCATTTAATTCTCTGTTGACAGCAAATTTGAAAAAGAAATCGAATAAAATCAGTAAACTGATTGCGATAATATGGGAAAAACGATGAACGAAGAATGGGGAATGAGGAATTAGATTTTGCAATCGAAAATCAAAATGCCGAATCAATTTCACCGCATATGAATTTTTTATTTTTTCATTATTTACGGAAGGGAATACCCTAAAGGGTGAAAATTGAAAAAATTGAAAAATTCGAAAAGTGTCGAATTTTTCATACAAAATTTCATTCATTCATTTTTTTACGAGACATTGAATTTCGAGATAATTAAACGTTTAAGGCAACACCCCTAATATATTTCTGCTTAATGTATTTTAATTTTCCACACGAAAATCCAGAATAGTCGACGGCTTTTATCGGAAGATGGCTTTCATCGTCGGATTGAGACACGAATTTCGAACACTGCGGATAATATTAGTTAGCGAAATTTGCGATCTTTGCGTGGATAGAGGAATTTTTTGTATTTCACTAGTCTACAATAAAATTAAACTTACTTGAGGTCGTCGATTACTATTCATTTTTCAAAAAAAAAAAAAAAATAATAATAATAACAGATAAATAAAGTTTTGAGTTCTATCCTGAGTTGTTGACCTTCAGCTGGAATAAAAAAGAATATTAAAAACCGGCAAAGGTAACAACAATACATATCGAATAATATATAAAAAATTATGGGGGCTTTCCCTTAGACGTATTTGGCTCAAAGACTTCGAAAACTCTTCGAAAAAAATGGGCTTAGAAAATATTGAATGAAGTTTTGTATGAAAATTTTTTACATTTTTCCGCTTTTTCGATCTTTTCACGTTTAAAGGGCCCTCTCCAGCTCTGTCAGAAATGAAAAACTTCATATAAAAAAAAGCTTAAGAAATGCTGAAGGAATTTTTGTGTCAGAAATTTTCTCTTAACAGTATCCAGTTCGTCAAAAAGTACACAGAGAAAAAAGAGTACATAATAAATACCTAATAAAATAGAACAAAATTAATGGCTTTTTTTTTCAAGAAGAAAGTCTCATTATTGTAATAAGGAAAACCTTTTTGAATAAGTCAAGAAGAAAACTTGTTGCTATTATTATGAATTCTTATTGATTTTTTTCAAAAAGGTTTTCCTTATTAAATATATTAAGAAGATTGCTTACCCATAATCTTACAGGAACCTAATGAAATCAATAAGAATACCTTTTTGAAAAAATCAAGAAGATAGCCCAATGAAATCAATAAGAAATCCAATTTGAATACAATTCAGTATAAAACCAAATGGAATCAAGAAGTCTTTCTCTATGGATTGTTTTTTTTTTTGGTGCCAAAAATAACGGAAATTGAGTGCAAAAAATTGTGAATAACTAGTTTTCTTCTTGATTTCATGTGTTTCCCTTCTTGATAAAATTAAAAAGAATTTACCACATTAAAATAATAAGGAATCTCTTTGGAAAAATCTTCTCTTCTTTCTGCTGGGGTACCCCTTAGCCTAAAAACGTTTCATAGAGAAAATCTTCTTGAATCTATTAGGCAGTTTTGGCTCTGTGTAGTTTCTGTTTTCGCTCCTTTTTTTTGCTGTAAATAAAACACGGTAACACAGATTTTTCTGTTAGAAATATTGAATTTTCCGTTCTTCCTGGAAGGATTTTTGACAGAAGAGGCAAGTTAAATGGATTTAACAAGGTTCGATGTGTAATTTTCAGAAATGGATAAATGAAAAAAAAAAATTTGCGATTATAAGAAACGTCTTAACGTAAAATATCTAGATATATAGATTGTCACTATTGCATTAAAAAATAAAATTATGCTACGTTATTTCCTTTAAGGAATATCAAGAAAATTCCTGCTGAGATTCCTTACAGAGCTGGACAGGGCCCTTAAAGCTAAGGCCTCAGTTCGGCTAGGAATGAAACATTCCATATAAAAAAAAGCTTCAGAAAATTCCTGTCAGAAATTTCACGCGGCAATTCTGATGGCTGGCCGCAGTTCAGTAAAAAAGTATCATGATATGTATTTTAGTGTTTTTTTTTTTTTTTTTTTTGCCTTAAAAATGCACATCGAAACCCAGGCTTTCCTCTAGCAGAAATAATTGAAATTAAATTGTTTCTCGCCGGAAAAGCGACAGTTGATGTCAAAATAGTTTGAAGGTCGCTTAAAAATACTTACAAAAAAAGTTTCCATTTCGAAATTCAAACTCAAATTGAAATTTAAGTAACTTTTAGCCATCACTGTTTAGAATTATTTTATGATACCTTTTTTTCCTCGGCGAAATAGCCTAGGAATTTCCGCGGGTATTTCTTACCGAACTGAGGCGAAGCCTTAAGGGAAGACCTCTTATATAAAACGTCCAGAAATAAAATAAATTCAAAATTAATTAACAAAATAATAAATATATAAAAAATAAATTTATTCAAAATCAACAAAAAATAAAATTAAAAAAAATTAACTGCAATAAAAAAATTAAAAATAAATAAATTCTTACACTGGGCAGACCAAAACTGTTTTGATGATCCCAAAAAAAAAAAAAAAAAAAAAATCGAAAAATTATTTAGCAAAGGGAAATAAGCAATTTGCGTTGCGAAAATTGAAAAAAATGCTAAGCAGTCCGCAACCGTTTCTTTTTATCCCTTCGTCTGGTTATCCAATATTTTTTCAATAAAAGAAGAAAGCAAAAGATAAGATCTCATCATACGCGTTGTGATTAGACGTTCCTATTTCGAAATTGAACAAAACTTTTCGCTTCAGGAAAAAAGAATTCATCCATCCGAACCACGAAAGACGAACGACGACGACAACAACAACAACAACAACAACAATAAAATCAGTTAATCTTTATGGAGACGTTTGCTTTTTGCTTCGATTCTCGTCTTGTTCGCAAATAAAATAATTCCAGCAATAAGTACGTTGAGACCCACCGCCACGCACGTGCAGGATACCCTTTCTATAAACGCTGAGATCATGCACGTTGAAACGTGAGCCGAGGAATCGCATGTGCGATTTCCCAGCCATTTCCACCCTTTACCATCATTCCAAGTCAAAATCCCACATTTGCAATCCCACCCGAAGGCTGCTTGTCCTAGTCGGCTTAAAAAAAAAACAGTACGATTTCCTTCACATGAGGAGAAAAATGAAAATGTATGTATTAAAAAAAAGGCACTCAAAATCGGGCGGAAAGGAGGAAGATGCTCGAATGGAATTGGGAAAACTCAGAGAGCTTCCCGAAGCTTTTGCTCAAACATAATTCGAAAACGCTCTATTGAATTAAATATTCATTTGGAAATAAAAACGTTAAAAAAAAAAAAAAAACGGTTGGACAAAAGGTGGGCGTATTCAATTTCACATCGCATATGTCGCATTTCTTAGTGCTTAATATGCGATACACCTTGCGTAGAGAATATACACATAACGTTTGTGCATCCGACTGTAACGTCCAGGATTACTCGAGAATCTCGAGTCTCGAGGTACAAAGATTATTAAAAAAATATGAAAAGAGTCAAAGAGTCTGTCATTCTCTGTGGCTTCTTAGAACAGCTCTTAGTTTTTTTTTCTTTGGCGAGGAAAATAAGTTCCTAATAGAAATAATCGGGGGAAATAATCGTGGCGTACACAACACCGGGAAGAATACGAAATTCAAAAAAAAAAAAAAAAATTTAAAAAAATTCCATAAATTAAATTTATAAAAAAAAAACCTGAAAAACTTTTCCCCCATTTTGATTGAATTTTTTTCTTTTATATTTTGCAGCCAACACATTTAAGTGTGACTGTGGACTTAAATGGATAGTCCAGCTGAGCAAAGATTACGAAGCCGAGATCTATCCAGACGTATTGAAGAAGGCATTCGACAATTTCAATTGTTCACTGAACTATCCAAAAGTTACAGACTTTATCCAACCAATTCCTGAGTATATAATTCATTTTATCGAAAATCATGACCGCCCGAAGGTCAATGCATTAAACAACACTGACGACATAAGCTCACTGCCATCATCCATTGTCGAAGGGCCAAAACGCGAGGCTCGTGTGAGCATTGAGGTTCCATTTTTCTCACTCCGCAAGGAAGCGCTCCGCAACTGTGAGCCAGAAATCGTTGAACCCGAAACTGAATTTCCACCGATGCCCGGCACTAATGGATCGAATGGGTGTCTTTTCAATTCAATCCCTATATCCTACATCGTTGTCATCATTTACCTTGGATTTTATATATTTTGCACTGCATTGGCATTTTATCTGCAATAATGGCCTCAAGGTAATTAATATCTTTTAAGATTAAGATTTTTTGTTTTGTTTTCTTTTTTTTCAGTCTCAGAGAGACCGTCCATTAGTCCGTTAGTTTATTTATCAGTGTATCAGTCTGTGGGTCGGTCACAGTAAGTCCGTGTTAGACCGTAAGGACTCTATAAAAACATGATTTTAAGATTTGTCTCTAAGACGTGTGCTTAATTTGATTGACTTGACACTTGTTTAATTTTAAGATAGAAGCCATTCTGTTGTCCGGCGTACGTACGTACACCCCATATACCTCCATATACATTCAATCACGGACGATATGATGCCGTATAAATTTATTGAACTGAATTTTTTTTTGTGTTAATTAAGTATGTCAAGCAATTTTCAAAAAGGAAGTTCCTTCGATTTATTTTTTGAGAAATTGCTCATTTTTAGGCAATCATTTTCTACACTAGCTTCGACTAGAGGTTTCAAATATCTAAAAAAAAAAAAAAAAAAAAACAACCTGAACCTACACATATACATACAAAAACTTTGCACAATAAAATGTACATTTTTTAAATTAAAAAAAAAAAAAAATTAAAAAAAAAAATTAAAAAATATGAAAGAATACTACATAAGGAATAACTTAAACGAATTAAAGCAGCAAATCCCAATGGGTAATTTCAACTGGACTTCAGATAATATGCAAATCGATAATAATTGACACTATCCATATTCACTCTCTACAGTGGCGTGTCCAGAGAAAGAGTGCTTCGATAGTTCTTATATTTTCCGCAGTGGTATATTGAACAATTATAAGACATTGGCCCAAAAAAATTTGGGGGGGGGGGGGGGTGGGGGTGGTGGAAATAGAGGAAGTTTAGAGAGTTATGGACCAAAAACCAAAAAAAATCCGAAAAAATTCATGCCGTCCGATTTGGATGAAAATTTATATATAGAATAAGTGAAAAATTCTAAGAATTTTGGCGTCAAAATTTTTTCAAGAAACGGATTACCAAAAAGGACCAGTTTTTTTAAAAAAATTTTAGTACCAACATTCTTATAATTTTTTACTTATTCTATATATAAAATTTCATCCAAATCGGACGGCATGAATTTTTCGGATTTTTTTTGGTTTTTGGTCCATAACTCTCTAAACTTCCTCTAGCCCCATCCAAATTTTTTTGGGCTAATGTCATATAATTGTTCAATATACCACTGAGGAAAATATAAGCACTATCAAGGCACTCTTTCTCTGGACACGCCACTGACTCTCTATTATCTTCTTCAATATATCCATAGCCCTTATTGTTGCTTGCAATTTGACATCCTTCGACTGCAATCGAATCCGATTTTCCAAATATACCTGCTAAGGACTAAATTTCAATACATAAAATTATCCAAAAACATATAAAAATTGATAAAAAAAATTTCTTCAAAAACATTTGACGAAAGAATGCCTTTCTCGTTAGGCTCCAAGTCATACTACTTTGAATTTTCGCCCTTCCACCCTTCCACCAAAGGGTGAAGTTTCTTATCTAGAATAGAATACACAAAAAAGAGTGGCCTGTCCCTTCTAAAGTTTTTTTGGTGTGCTTGAAAATTAACCGTGACCTTTATTTTTGCCTCAACACCAATCAGATATACAAACAACCCCCCCCCCCCCTCCCCCACCACGAAAGGAGGACATTCGTAAAATACATAAGAAATCGATTTTTTTTTTGAATTCATGTTCAAATTTTCCCTCTAAACCTCTCATAAGCCCCTCCGCAAAGGGTGCGATTTCTATAAAATATACGAAATTGAAAGACGTGTCATACCCAACGTTATTTTTTTGGGGGGCGCTGAACACGCATCTAATTAAAAATCGATTTCTTATGTATTTTAAAAGTGTCCTCCTTTCGTGGTGGGGGAAGGGGGGGGGGGGGTATGGGGGTTATTCTGAGGGGTGTCGAGGCAAAAATCAGGCACGTTGGTACATTCCGACCTCAGAATCCGATACGTCTTTCAATTTCTTATATTTTATAGAGATCGCACCCTTTGCGGAGGGCTTTTTTTTATGTATTCTAGAAACTTCACCCTTTGGTATATGGAAATACGTCTTCAGATTCATGTTCAGGGCATCCCCCTACCTCCCCCTCCCCCCGTTCCCCCGCTCCTTTTTTTTTTTTTTTTTTTTTTTTTGGGTGCCTGTGTTATAATTCTTAAATAACACACTGTGAAACATTTTTGAGGTCATCGAATGTTAAGGAAATTGAAACCGCAGGTTCCGAAATATTTATGATATACTTATATGTGAACCCCTTATACATATTTGGTTTTTTTTTTTTTTGATGGGCTACAGGTCGATTTTAAATCGATCTCAAAAAGTATGGCTGAGAATTAAGTTGCTCAGTTTTTTCTTTTATTTTACTCATCGCTACATCTCATTAACCGTTTGATATTTTATTTTCCTGTCTATTAAAAAAAAAAAAAATTTGCCTTAGACATGGAGAAAAGAAGACTACCTAATAACTGGTCGGAGGATGTCTAAAGGGCAAATTTTAGTCTCTTCTCTTGATTTCGGATAAAAAAATTTTCAACTTTTCAATACCAAAATGGTATCAATTCAAGATTTCTGCAATTTCTACCACCTAAATGAAATTCTTTCGAGTCAGACATTATGCAAGTCCTCAATTCTCTTAATTCCCAATGTCTAAAGCTAAAACTTTCTTATAGACACGAAAATAATAAACTTAATTCTCGGCCATGCTTTTCGAGATTGACTTAAAATCGACCTGTAGCCAATCAAGGTAAACTAAATATAGGGATTTTCTAAATTGATCAAGTAATTTCAGGAATTGCAGCAAAACCTCAAATATGTTGCACAATGTAAGTTTCCCTTGGGATATAAAACAAGAATATTTCGAAAAATTCCTTTCGATTGCTGTTTCGTAAATGCCAAAACAATTTATTCCTTGAGGTATTTTAAGTATTACAATTCAATAAATACCAAAAAAAAAAAAAAAAAAACGAACACCCATCGAACTTCAATTTGTTTTGAAACGTAAATAATTTATTTAAAAAAAAAAAACAAAAAAAAACACGTATACGTATACATACTCACATACCACACATTAACTAAATACACACTCAGCTAAACACGTTATTGTAACCACCACAGAAAACATCAAAATTATAATTTTTTGAATAAAATCAACATAAAGTCGTTAATTTAACGCGAAAGACAAACAAAAAAAAATAATTAAAGAAAAACATAAATTTGAAATTGAAAATTTTGAGCTTCTTGCTGAAAATTAAACAATTATTTAAAAAAAAAAAAAAAAAAAAAAAAA
The DNA here is from genome assembly GCA_020466095.1 of Chlorops oryzae. Lineage (NCBI taxonomy): Eukaryota > Metazoa > Arthropoda > Insecta > Diptera > Chloropidae > Chlorops > Chlorops oryzae. The sequence continues at coordinate 162,123,446 of CM035806.1, forward strand.
CAACTCACAACCGGTTGTGAGAATATTGCAAAATTTCTTGGTGTACCCTTAAGTGTGAATCTTTTAAAGGCTCCTTCATTTAGTTCTTAAGATTTTGTGATTTTTTAAACATTTTACAGATTGAAACGAAAAGTCTTGAATATTTATAAAAATGTGTGGCTCAACGTCTACCATTTAAAACAAAATTACAATAATAATCTTTTTGAATCGGGTTGTTAAAATGACAATGATTAGGTTTTTAATTTAATTGAAATATTGTTTATGTATTCGAATTTTTGTTCAAAATTAAGACTACTAGGAGTAGGAAATAAAAAATTTTAAATTATACACCATTGAAATTTATGTACTTGAAATTTATTTCTACATACATATATATTTAAATATCTTGATGTGCTCAAAAAAGAACATACATACATGCAACGTTGTATGTATATCAGTTTCAAAGAGTTTAAATAAAACTTTCATTGTAACTTCATTGTAAAATAAGGGTAGCTGCAAAAAAACATGGACACATGGACGACACAGTCCATGCATACACGCACAACATCGCGTTGCATTTTTTTTGGAATTTAGTGTAGTGGCCGCTTAATTGCTATTCACTGTTTTAATTAACGATCAATTATTATCTTATAACGTGCTGTCAATTGTGCGTTACGCTTCCTCTACCTTAAGACTGAGTGCACTTTCATTTCAAGTGCATTAGATTGAGCGAGCTTTTTGCTATTTTGTTCCAACTGAATTCAATAGCTTTTAAGGGTCAATACTAGTGATGCCAGAAATAGTGAAGAGTTAGCCGAATACCGGATACCGAATGTTCGCTCAATCTTTCGGGACGAATAACGAATATTCGGCATCCGGCAACTTGGGCCTTGGGCCTACTCGCGACCTACATACATATGTATATGGTGTCAAGATTAAGGCTGCCACTGAAAAATTTACCTTCGTTTTTTAATGTTTTCAGAGAAAATTCAGAAAAATCTATTACAAATTAAATATTTCTAAAGATTCAAAGGCAAATGTGCTGCAATTTCTCGTTATTCAAATTTTTTTTTTTAACTTTATTATGAGAAAAATTAAAATTTTAGTTACTGCTGATTTTTTTAAAATAACTTATTTGTACTATTCGGTATTCGGCCGAATATTTTAACTATTCGGCCGAATACCGAATATTGAAAAAAGAGGCCTAATACCAAATAGTGTCCAAATATTCGTGGCATCACTAGATAATACAGTTACTCAACAAAAAAAAAAAAAAAAGAAGTCCATATAAATAACATCATAAAATCGCGGCAAATAATATTGAAAAAATAAAATCCGAAAAAAATTTGAAAAGAAAAGAAATATGAACAGAAGTAAAGTAAAAATCAAGAAAGCAAGCAGTTTACAATTTATGGTACCCTTAGCAGAGAAGAAATTTTTAGAACAACCCATATTTACAATGGAGATATTTTCAGAAGACGTCTTTTGTCTCTAAAAGCATGAAAGCTGAAAAAACAATTTTTTTTAAACTCATTTTGATTTAAAAATAAAATATTTAACCGTTATTTTAATATCTGAGTGTGTTACACCAACACTGATGTCATTGTAAATGGATTAATAAATAACAAGAGAAAATCACAAAAAAAAATAAGTTTAAATATTTATCGAATGTCTATTACCAATATTTACCAATTTAAAATACTTACATAATCAAATATATTATCATATTCCAAATAAATATTCCAAAATAATCGAAAAAAAAAAACAATACAAATAAGAGACTCATCACCATTAAAAAAAATTTGCTCTCATACTGAGAGCATAAAATAAAGACTACGTAAAATCCAAAAAAAAATAGAAAAACAAAAGAAAAAAAATGGGCGATGAAAAATGAAAGCAAAATATTTCCACCTTCAACAATATTGCGTCCTTCATGTTTGACAACAGAAAAATTTCAAATCATACCACAAACAACCCCGGGTTGTTTCTTCATTTATTAAAACACAAAGAAATAAGACAGGCCTTCAGCAGCAGATTCACTTTGTTGCCTTGTACCTATCGTCCCCTCAGAAAATGACTGTCGTATGTCCCATAAGAAATACATGCGACATACGTCAGTCGTTTTCTGAGGGGACGCTATGTGTACAAACACACACACACACACACACAAACACACGTGTACACAAGAAGTCATACAGAAATCTACACACACCCTGCAGTAATTCAGAACACTCCGTGGAGTAGTACCAGTTTGGTTAACTAGCACTGAGTCCATTTCGAATGACTTTTGTAAGAGATCAATTGACGCGTTTAACACATTTGGCAGTCAATAAAAGATATCTAGCCCAACATGGACTTGAATATGGAGTAGCTTTCATTAAAATTTCAAAATAACGAAGATTTTCTTTCCTCCGATTTCTGTTTTTTTTTTTTTGTTACAACAGACTCACCTAAAGCCATAGCTCCAGTTCTTTAAGACATGCCGTCTAAAATTCCTAGCGCATTTCTAAAGGTAAAAAAGTATCATATTTTTTGTCGGCTGCCATTCTTCCCCACTATAATGTCAAATAATCAATTTACTTACATTTATACTATATCTTATTATATATATATATATATTTATATAAGATATGAAAAATTATTTTTGAACCTAATCTGGGTTACCATTAAATTTTTTTTTTTTTTTTAGAAAAAAGTGTCTCAAAAGAAGTGAATACTTTTTTACCTGAACTGGAGCTAGCCTTCACTAGTTTCTATTGGAGGCTTTTTTTCATATGGATTTTTTCATATCATACCTATCATAAGCTGAAAAAAGTAAATTTTAATTAAATAATTCAGTTTGAAATTGTCATTGGAAAAATTTTAACCAAAATTTAAGAATTTTAACAATATTTAACTTCTTCGCAAGCAAAGCAAAGAGGGTTGACGAGGCTAGACCAGTTTTTTTGTGTTTTGTTTTTTATTATCTTTCCATTTTTCCATATCTCATAACGTACTAGTCCATATCGGGTCGCAATGTTAATGATGAATTTTTGCAGTCTTACTACAGGGTAAATCATTTTGAAGGAAACACTTTTCAAAAACAATTCCATTCAACATAAAATTTTTTTCAAATATAATAATCTAAATAATCTTAAAAATAAATTATTAAATATTAATTATAGACGTTCATTCAAATTACAAATTCAATTAAATCAAATTAAATTAAATTAAGAACAAAAGAAACAAAAAAAAAAAAAACTAACTTATATGCACACATCGAGCGTTCACATGACAAAAGAAGCAGCATAAAAAAAGCTGAAGAATATATTGTATGCTAAATTTTCCGGAAAATAATCAAATAAATTTGATTAAATTTTCAAACTTCTTCATTTAAAATTACAGTTCTGTTGAATAAAATAGCAGCATTCCAGTTCAAAGCAAAAAAGCAACATACTATTTTAGTACGTTTATATGTAAGTAAAATGCGTATCGAAACGAGCATTGCCAGATGGGTTTTCTTGCGCAGCGGGATTTTTTTTTAAATCAATTCTCTGCCATTTCTGACATAAATAACGGCGGAAAATATTCTAAACAGCCCTGGTGGCATAAACAGCTGATTTAAATTTAAATTTAATTTTGAATCACATTCACATTTTCTGCGAGTTTCAATTTAACTGCAATTCCTTATGCTAATAGGAAAGCCAGGGTTTCGATGTGCATTTTTAGGTAAAAAAAAACAAGCACTAAAATATAATAATACTTTTTTACTGAACTTCGGTCGGCCGTCAGATATGCCGCGTGCAATTTCTGACATGAATTTTCTGAAGTTTTTTTTTTTTTTTATATGGAGATCTTTTCATTCCTAGCTGAACTCAGGGCTGGATTCGCTAGAAGTGGAAAGATCTCATTAAAAAAAAAAAAATTTTTTTTTTAATGAGCAAATCCGCTCGGATTCTCTTTGACATATTCGACTTGAAGAAAAAAAAAATTGAGACCAAAATCGAAATTATTTCACTTTTTCTTCTTCTTGCATTTTAGCAAATTTCACTGCTTTTCCATTATTTCAAAAGAGAAATTCCGATAGGGAATTTTTATTATTCTTCTTGCCATTTAAATCATCCAATCAGATAAAAAAAAAGGTTTGCTGACATTTATGAGAAATTATGAAGAGAAAGCTCAACTAGAAAGTCGGATAGAATTTTATGGGTTTTTCAATTTAAGTCCTATTTTATTGAACAGAACTGTAAGCATTGACATATCTTTTTGGACATAATTTTTGGATGAAATTATGGTATGAAAAAAATGGTACTCACGGTAAATGGCATGAATAATAATCGAATCAATTAAAATGAATGTGCATGGCACCTGATATCTGTGCGCCGTCGAGTCAAGAATGAGATTTTACCATAGTTAGGAGTATGATTGTCCAGTATTCCACGTCATGTGATTCGCAAAATTAAAACAAAAAAAAGAAAAAGAAAAAAAATAAAAACGAAAAGAAAAAAGGAAAGAAATGAAAAGTAAAAAAGAAAGAAATGGAAAGAAATGAAAAGAAAATACAGTTAATGATTTTGCTCTCAAATTTAATCGAAAACATAATTATATAGTATTAAATATTCAACTTTTAATGTGTACTCACACAATATAACAATATATATATATATCTATCATATACGTACGAACATATTAGCCAAAAAAAAAAAAAACGCAATTCCCATGTATGAAGGATTTTTTAATTTTTTTTATTTTTAAAAAATACTTTCGAAAATTAAAGACGGTTATCTTTTTTTTTAAATTTTAAAAATCATTTGAAATGTTCAAGTTTTTGCAATTTTTTAATATTTTTCCCTTTTTAACATGCATTTTTTTTTGCATTATTCTAAACAAATATTAACCAAAAAAAAAAAAAATAATAATTTAAAAAAGTATTTAAGGTTTTGTTTGAGATTTTATAAATTTCATCATCGCTCTTTGTTTTCCTGTGGATTCTCTGGCTGTAGTAGAATGTAAAAACCTCTTTTACAGAAATAAAATCCACTAAACTTTATAACTAACACACGGAGTTGCAAGTAGTTGCAATTTGTATTTCAATATCCCAGCTAGCATTTGCTGAAATTTTTGATCAAAAGCGAGTCTTTTTCGAGTCGCCTCTCTGATTAAAAAGATCACATATGCGCTCGTTTTCTGTTCAAAAATGATACTTTTGTCGAGAGGAAACCTAGTCGCGATTCTTCTTGGCAAGTCATTTTTGAGTCATATTTGTCATCATATTCGAGTCTTTTTTGACTCATGTTTGTGATCATTTTCGGAGTCTTCTACGACTCATATTTGATTTTTCGTTTTCGTTTCTCGACACCGCGCGTTTGCCAAATTGAAAGGCATGGATTTTTTCGTTTAGAACTTTAAAGTCAAAATCCATTCATGTCAATTTTGAGTCAAACATTGAGTGAAATTTAAGATAGTAACATTTTGGATGATCATATTTCAATCCCCTATGTGATTGATTGACGATTGCTCTTTATATCGTTTTTTTACTTTCAATACGAATTGCTTTCGAAACATATAGAAGAGTCGTTTTAGAATCTTCTTTTATTCTTTCGAAAAATACTTTTATCGGGCATGTGACAGAAATCGAATACGACAGAAAAAGTTCGATTTCGCTTACATTTGTATGAAAATTTAACCGAAATCGAACGTTTTCTGTCGTATTCGATTTCTGTCACATGCCCGTATATGAATATTCTTATAAAGCAGTCTTCCAAGTGCTAGCTGGAATATGGTTTAGAACACTTTTAGCTATGAAATATGAAAAAATTGGAGAAGTATTTTTTTTTTTGGTACTTTCTTTTTAATTTTGAAAATGAGTTTTAAGTTTTTTTTTTTTGTATACATTTTGAAGTTGCTCACTTTGATTTAACAGAAAATCGTACATATTTTAAACATGCACAAAATGTTAAAAATACCTTAAAACACAGAGTGCATATTAAATTTTGACATTGTATAAATCATTATTTTTGGACCATAATCAACCAAAATATCGCATTTTAAAAATTGACAATTTTATGAGGTTTGGCAAAAAAAAAAAAAAAAAAAAGGACGGACAAATTTTGAAAATCGCAACTTAAGGGGCGTGGTACGCTTAAACGGCTTAACAAATTAAGATAGTTCTTTTTGATTTCTCTTAGTCCAAGTATTGACTATTTAAAACAGTAAAAAATTTTTAAGCATTTCCAATCTTCACTTTTGGCATTTTTAGCCACACTCGGAGACACATCCCAGCAAAACTGGATACTTGTTTGCACTCACACATTTACAAAACATCATGCAAGCCGGATGCGCGTATTAAAGTGGTTTAAAACCCGTATCGATACGCGTATTCTCTCAGGCAAACGTAAATGGGCGAATTGGCGCATATAGATTTATACTTGTTTATCTTGTGTACGTGTACCACTCTGTTGAATACAATTATTAGCATGTGTAAGTGTAGCACGATGTTTCGTATGTGTATGAGTGCAATCGAGTATCGTGCTTTAGTGGACACCCTTACACATGCTAATGATTTTATTCAACAGAGTTTCACAGCTGGTACACGTACACAAGATAAACAAGTATAAATCTATATTCGCCAATTTACGTTTAACTGAGAGCATACGCGTATCGATACGGGTTTTAAACCACTTTAATACGAGTATCCGTCTTGCAGGGGTGTAGCATGATGTTTTGTAAATTTTTGAGTGCAAACAATTATCGTGTTTTGCTGGGATGTGTCTCCGGCGACTGTCGAGCAGTATGGAACGGGACACACTCTAGCCCAAGCATGCTCTAGAAAAATCCCATTAGGTATGTTCTTGTACTGCACGCAACTGTTCAAAGCTGCCCAATTAAAAAAAATAAACTGTATGAAAATTGAACAATATTGAGCAGTTTCGTCTGTTCCCGTACTGCCGAAAACTGCCCAATTTTTTTTTTAACTGTATGAAAATTTGGCAGTTTTGTGCAGTCCCGGAACAAACCAATATTTTGAAATTTGTTTCATTTTTGATTTTCAACCTTGGGGCAATCTCAAGCTCTGTCAGAAATTAAATACTTAATATAAAAAAAAATGCTTCAGAAACAAGGCTGAATTTTTCTGAAATGTTTTGTTGTATTAAGCTTTTTATATCAGTCGCATTTCTGACAGAACGGGATATAGCCACGTGCAATGAAAATTTTCGAACCGCAAAAAGATATAGGAAAGAAGAAAAGACCGAAAATGAAATTGAAAAATTTAGCAAAAACATTTCGTATTTACTATATCAATTCTTATTAGTCCGGCCGAAAAAAAAAATGCCGAAAAGAAAATTTATTTAAAAAAAATAATAAAAAAATTTTGTGTCCATCCATAAATAACATTAAAAATTTATGAAAATTATTCAATTCATTATACTTTATGATCTTTATACCTACTTTATGAATTTCTCCGTATTGTATATGGGAATTGCTTTTATTTAGTAATAAATATTAACTTCTTCAATATGCAAAAATAAACAAGACCGCCTTTTATTTCCTTTGCTATCAGCCGTAAGTAAGTAAGGTACGTGGTGGGCATTGGCATGCCTCAATTTCGAATCGAATTAATTCTATAACTTAGGATGTTAGTTGAAGCACAGAAAAGGAAGGAGTGAACACGAAATTTGGACAATTTATAATTGTATCGAAGGGAAGGCTGTATCTGTAAAATCTCTGCATAGGGAATTTGATACAAAAACAAAAGAGAAAAATATGATTTGCATAGCATATCAAAAGATTATTGTTTGCTATTATCCATAGAACGCTGTCCATAGGCATTCATTTTGGTTGAAACTCAATATTCCAAGCCGGAATTCATGTTTCAACACAGCATTTCATCGATTTTTGATTCGGAAATAAAATGTCACTGGATGCAATATTCGAATTGCTTCGTATTTGCAGTGATAGGTCTTCTGGAGGAGAAGTGGTGGCGATCTCCCATTAATTGTAGGAGCTTATGTGTATTAAAGTATGGTATGCAGGGGTGGCTCTGGGATATGCGTAGGGGATGCGCGTCTACCCAAGCGACACAGATATCATAATTTGGAGAGTATTCTTAGACATAAAACTCCTTTGTAATGCTCTCCTGTAGTTAAGTTCCATTTGAAATAACTTCCAAATGTCTTTGAAAACTCTCTGACAAAGTATAATTAAAACTTTAACAGAAATATCGTGATCTTGCAAAAAACTCTTTCAAACGTCTTAGAATACTTCAAAATCGGATGTCTTAGAAAGCTCTCAATAAACTCTTGAACAGCGTCGAAGACCGATTTCCGATAGCTTTTTTTAACTCTCGGAACTTATTGATTTAAAAGCTAACACATTCAATTAGAAAACTCTTCAAAACACATTAATTTCACTTAACTTTTTTTGAATAAATTAGGTTTTTTTTTTTTTTTGTTAAAAAAAAGAAAAAAATCGGGTTTTAACAAAAAACAATTTTATTTAGTAAATTGAACCTTTAAATTTTTTAAAACAAATTTTTTTTAAATTTAATAAAGAAACAAATTTTTAAAATTAAAAAGAAAAATTTAAAAATTTTAATAAATTTTTAAATATTTAAAAATTGGATCACTTTTTTTAAATTTATTTTTTTTTTATCTTTTAAATTCAATATTTTTTTAAAAAAAAAGTTTAAATTTTCCAATTTAAAATAATTAATTAAATAATGGCGAGAAACTATTTTTAGTTAAAATCCAGCATACCCGCTTTTTCGCTTTTTTGAGCTCAATAAGTTTTAATATTTTAATTATCTTGACTACGTTAAGCATTTTTGGTATTTTATAGGGTCAGTTCATTCCGCTTGTTTCCTGCCGTTTTGATGGAGACCATACTAACGACCGTCCCTTTTGAATAACAATTCTGATGTCCTTGTTCAATCGCACAGGTAAATATTCATTTCAAGGCCCTCAAAAAATTTCGTATCTTGCGGATACAGCATGTACTTTTTCGGGAACATCTTTTGTGTAATTCGCAGTTTTGACAGAACGGGAGATCGCCACTTGCAATGAAAATTTTCGAACCGCAAAAAGATATAGGAAAGAAGAAAAGACCGAAAATGAAATTGAAAAATTTTGCAAAAACATTTCGTATTTACTATATCAATTCTTATTAGTCCGGCCGAAAAAAAAAAATGCCGAAAAGAAAATTTATTTTAAAAAAATAATAAAAAATTTTGTGTCCATCCATAAATAACATTAAAAATTTATGAAAATTTATTCAATTCATTATACTTTATGATCTTTATACCTACTTTATGAATTTCTCCGTATTGTATATGGGAATTGCTTTTATTTAGTAATAAATATTAACTTCTTCAATATGCAAAAATAAACAAGACCGCCTTTTATTTCCTTTGCTATCAGCCGTAAGTAAGTAAGGTACGTGGTGGGCATTGGCATGCCTCAATTTCGAATCGAATTAATTCTATAACTTAGGATGTTAGTTGAAGCACTGAAAGGAAGGAGTGAACACGAAATTTGGACAATTTATAATTGTATCGAAGGGAAGGCTGTATGTGTAAAATCTCTGCATAGGGAATTTGATACAAAAACAAAAGAGAAAATTATTGTTTGCCATTATCCATACACTCAAAAAACAGAACTACTACTTGCTTGCTATAAACTATAGCAACGGCGTTATTACTGCATTTGCTATATTTTATATGAATTTCAGCTAGCGAAATGTCTTGATTTCAAACAAAACATAGCCAACATAGCTATATTTTGTTAGTAAATGAATATAGCTGTAGGAGAATGATTTTAAAGCATCTGCGGCTATTTGCATAGCATATGCAGCTACTTATTATAGCTGAGAATGATTGTAATGCATCTGCCGCTATTTACATAGCATATGCAGCTATAATGAGTAAATTATATTCATTTCAATCTCTCTCTATTCAAATTCGCTCTCGTTTACTCTCTCTCGCTCTCTACTATGCCTTGAAATGTGCTCTCATTTTCGCCATTCTCCCTTTTATCTGCTCCTCCCTGTCGACTGCTTTAAGTTCGCATTCTGATCAACTCCCCGAAAAGCGTTTGATAGCTTGGTGGTCCAAACTATAAACTAACAGTCGAGATCGCATAGTTGGCGGCGGGGATATTCCCTAAATTTTTTTTTTTTTTTGTACTTTATTTTATAAATTACAGTTTTTTTTTTTGTTCAAAGTTCAGTTGTTTGGGAAGACAAAAATTTTCCCCAAATTTTTGATGGTTACTATTATTATTTTTTTTGTAATGGGTTTATTTTCAAGTAATTAATTTTTGGAGTGAAAAAAATTTATAAGCACGTTTCCCAAGACCTGAGCAACCATAAACTCAAGTGAGCATTTTGACCAAGACATTAAATTCGTTCGTTTAGCGTAATGGTTAAGACATTCGCCCAGCAAACTGGTGGTCAGCGGTTCGAGGCACGGTGGAGGCGAGAAAATTTAAGGAGATATAAGATAAAAAAAATTTAAAATAAAAAAAAGATAAACAAAAAAAAAAATATATAATAAATTAATTAAAATAAATAAATAAAAAACTCAAAACACAAAATAAAATTTTTCTTTTTTCTCAGTCGCTTGTGCTAGGCCAGTTACCAAATGCTATAGCACGGAGAAGCTATATTTTATATCTGTAGATATTATGTTCATATAGCAAAAACTATGACCAATAATAGCATAAACTGCTATTGGTGTAGCACGGGTTATTTTAAATTATAGCAATAGCAGCTATTAAAGTTTCGTATAAAATATAGCAGACGCAGTAACAAAGATCTACTATCCCATTTTCTACTATAGTTATAACAATTAGCGCTCACAAAATATAGCACATGGTGCTATAATTTTTTTCAGTGTAGATACCTGTCCAAGGCACATTTTGGTTGAAACTCAATATTCCAAGCCGAAATTCATGTTCCCAGATTTCATCGATTTTGATTCGGAAATAAAATGTCACTGGATGCAAATTCGAATTGCTTTCTATGCAGTGATAGGTCTTCTGGGAGGGAAGCGGGTGGGCGATCTCCCCATAATTGTAGGAGCTTTTGTGTTTAAAGTATGGTATGCAGGGGTGGCTCTGGGATAGCGTAGGGGATGCGCGCTATGCTTTTGATCACGGGGTCCGAGGTTCGATTCCCGGCTCTTCGGTTCTCCCCGGTTCGGCTCCCGGTTTTTCGGATCTTCGGGCGCACGCGCTACCCAGTGACCTACGACAAGCCGGACCGCGCTCCCCTTTCTATGAACGAACTATATCAAATGTACTGAATTGGTCCCGTTGTCTCAACTTCTGCACCAGGTTCAAACGCGTGTGTCGATGTTCGAAGGGCACCTCAGAGAAAAAATTTACAGTTCAATGCATTGGCGGGGAAATTACGAGCGAGTAGTAGTAACTGTTGATTCGGGGAGAAGTCGAAGAGTACTTTTGATGTAGTTCAATTTTCTGCAGGTTTTATATAAAACGCCCCTATTTAGAAAAACGTAAGTGCATAGAGATAGATGCTCTCAGTAGACAGGTACGATGGTTTGGTTCACTTTCGGGTTTTATTGCTTTGTTTACATATTTCATAGATTAGTTGTTTTGCATTTTTTATTTGGGTTAGATTTTTCAGTGGAATTAGGGAATATTTGGACTGCGGTTAGATTTTTCTGCACGATTAAGCAATTTTTTATTATTCTTTGTTGTTTGTTACACAAATTCACATGATATGACTATCCGGAAAAATCATATTGATGCATATCAATCACAGGTATACCCGAGAAGTATGCAACATTTTTTTTAACTTGTCATTTTTAAAGATGTTGCACCCGCCTGAGCGTATTGAAATCTAGCATACTTAATCGTGGTATAAAATTCTATTTTCGAGAATTTTAATTAAGCTAGTAGCATACTTCGAACAACAAAAAAATCGTCATGGAAAGATATCCTTCCACGGGAGCATGTATTGGTTTTAGCAAAATTGCCTGAAAAATATTTTTGTAATATTTTCTGAGTATTTTTTTATATATCGGCTTTTGAATGAACATTCTATTTTTATAATTGTCTTAGATATGATTTTTCTAAAAGTTTTCCCATAAAAAACCCCCTTTTTCAAGGATATTCAAGGACTATAGGAGATCGAGAGCGAAAACTTCGCGAAAATTAAATGTTTTGCATTGACCTAAAAGTTGAAATCGGCTTCTGGGGCCGAATCATTATGCTTATAGTGCTATACACTTTCTTTGCGGTCTTTGTTTTCAACAAAGCGAAATCAAGGAACAAGGACAAGAAAAATATATGATTATTTTCGATTCTTGGTGAAGACAGCTGGTGGTAATTTCATTGAACGAGATTGGTTTTTCTAAAAATGATTGTTCTTTGAAAAAATGTAAGGTTTTCTATGGTATGGTTTTCTCTTAGCTTTTCTATTTCAATTTTAAGCATCATAGTAGGGGAGCCCGAGATGCTAAATTTGCAGTTATTTAAGCGTCATGGACGCTTATTGGATTGGGAAGTTTAAGTTGAAAAATGAAAAAAAAGTCTATGTAAAGTTTTTCATTTTAATGGGAACAATAGAAGGGGGTATAAGTCCTCTTATAATGGTTCAAAAATATTTTTTAAAAAAAGACACGTTTTAAGTTTAGAGGTCTCGAGCGCGTCAGATTTTTATGCAGAGGAATCAACTTGATGTCTCTATGGCGTCCTGGACTGATAACACTAGCTTACGAAAAATCTAACCTGTACCATCTGATGGCCATTTCGTAAGTAAAAGTTTTTGTTCAATCCGAATATGTAGTCATATAATTTTTAAGTAGAACAATTTTTGAGATATATGCTGTTTTCCATTTTTTGAGTTTTGGAAAAAAGTATGGTTGATATATTCCAATTATGTCCGGACATACTTAACCGCTTTCTAAGCTATAAAATTAAGGGTAATTGAAATCCCTATCGACAATGCCTAGAACACCTGTCGATCAAACCATTGGCTTAGAAGCTATTAATTAACTTTTCGGGAAATTTGTTTCATTTTTAAAAAAAGTTTCCTTTAAAAAATCACTTTTAGTCTAAATTACACCATGAAAACATTTTTTTTTATTTTGGTTTCTTACTTTGACATCAAAGAATTAAATGTGGCATATATATAAAACAGTTATGTAAAAATACTCAAATCTTAATTTTACCAAAAGTACTAATTGCACAGGCGAATAAAAAATAAAGGTCTTGATACAGAAAGATGAATTTCTCTACCCTACGTTTTTTGGGGCTGCTGAACACGAATCTGAAGTCAAATTTCACCCATCAGCCTCAAATTTCGTCCGAGCAACCCCCAGCACCAACCAAAGGGTGAAGTTTCTAAAATACATTTAAAAAAAGCATTTTCCCTTCCGATCCTACGTTCTTTGGTATTTGCTAAATACGAAGCTAAAGTCAAAATATACCAACGTCCCTTCATTTTCCCTTATAGCCCTTCAGAAGCAACCGCTCAAAGGGTGCCCCAAGTAGCACAAGTTTTCTTAACACATTCTTATCAAATTCTAGAATAGAATATGCTATTCTTAACAAACGCCTAAAGAAACCTATAAGAACATGATAATGCATAAAGGGCCACCAATTTATTCCCATGCATTTTCTCAATAAGTTCTTAATGAACTCTATAAGTTATTTTATATCCTTTAGTACGAATAAGATGAGAGTTCTTCTCCAATTCCTACACAGTTATTAAAGACTACATGGCAGCTGGGAATATTGAATTACAGCCAAGAAGTGCCTTGAGAAAGCATCTTTCAAAATTTCCAGGCTATAAAAGGTTTTAAGGGCCTTGTCTCAAAGGAATGATTGCAAAAAAATGAGGCTTTCATATATTGGGAGAATTTTAAGACATGCACAATAGGATTGGAATAGGATAGGATCTGCAGAAAGCTCCTAAATGGGCATGGGTGTGGACGTGGTTTTAGGATTAGATTAGGTAAATGTGGCTGCCACCAAGGATGACACACTAAGGCACCAAATAGGCCCGTTGTGATACCACGAAAACAAAGAAAAACAGGTACTGAAAAAACGACACAAACATCCACGACCTCAGCTGGGAGTCGAATCCAGGGTCTCTCGCTTCATAAATTAGCATCTCAGCCAACAACTGCTCAGAGGCTGACGCATATAGAACTATAGCTGCTATAACTTCGGCCAAATTTTGGCGCGTTATGGCATGATTTGGTGAAAAAGTTCAACTGTGGTGAACCACGCCACTCAGTGGTCCCTCAGAAATTCTATGCGTCCAAAAATCTGAATTTTGGCACATGGGGGTTTTCAAAGGCGCTGAATCCATTTTTTGAATAATTTTGGGGCTAACCCTAAAAGGGGGTCCTGGGGGTGGGGGTAAATATCGAAAAATGTCCAAAAATATCATGTGGGGTATCAAAATATATGTTTTCAAACCTCCGTAATTCATTTCTGCCATCTATTTAACCCAAAACCGTAAAGGGGCCCCTGGGGGTGGGGGGTAAGTATCGTGAAATCTCCAAAAAATCATGTGGGGTATCAAAATATATGTTTTCGAACCTCCCAAATTCATTGCACATATCAGTTTTACCCAAAGTCCAAAAGGGCAGTCCGGGGGTGGGGTCAAAATTCGAATTTTTTTCAAAAAATCATGTGGGGTATCCAAATATATGTTTTAGAGCCTCCCAAATTCATTGCAGATATCAATTCAAAATCAAAAAAGAGTCCAAACCTCTTTGTTTGTAGTATAGTAATCAATTGTTTTATTTAAATTTGTAAATGCCTTAATAAGTAGAAAATTTTGAGGAAAAATCGCTGATTTGCCCTTTTAAAGCTTATTTTACGACACATTTTTAGTGTTTTTTGCAAAACGGGCAAAAACGGGCAGCAGGTAACAACTGGTGGTCAATATACACACCCCCAGGAATAAATGTGCGATTTTGGTTTTTTTAGCAAACTTTCACCTTTTTTTATAAAGTCACTTTTGTAAAAAATAAAATGTGAAAAAACTACTTACTTTAAGTGCTTAGTATTTGGGTTCCAAAATATAAAAAAAAAACATATATAGATTTGAAATTTTTTTTTGTATTTTTATTTTTTTTTTTTGTTAAAAAATAAGGCTTCCAAATCCAACTCCTAGGAATTTTTCCACGAAAGCCCTTTTAATTTCTATTATTAATCTCTTATTTTTATCCATTGGAGCACATTTTTGTGAACTTTAACTTTTTTCCACTTTTTCTTGCCTGCCCGGAGGTTCGAACTCGGGCCTTCCGACTGCTAGCTCAGACACTTTCCACTGCATCATCGCCACCTCTGATTAAAAGGCAAGAAATACAATATTTTATAAAATATTGCAGACAATATTAGCAAGGATAATCTATTACAAGAATGCTTTCGGTAATGCATTTTGTCGGAGCAGCCCATTAAGCAGTGCGCCGCTGGGCAGCTGTGTTTCTTCTTTGACAGTTCGTCTCGCTCAACAATCGCGCAAAATTTACGGGCTACTTTTTCAATTTTTCTAATATTTCTGATTAAAAAAACTTAAAATTCCAAATAGATTTCACTTCTTAATTACATATTTCGTCTAAATTACGTCCTTTTTGCTTCAAAAATATTCCTTTATCGCAAGAGTTACCTGCGAAAGGAAATCTTTTTGTTCCTCAATTTCTGGCCACACTCAAAAAATTCCGTCGTAGAATCTACGATATCCGACGTAGAATCTATTATATCCGCAATTGATATAGGTCCAATTGCAAGATATCATAGATTCTACGACCGCTTTGCAGTAGTTTCTGCGATGAGGAATGTCAATGATTTCAACGATATATAAAGTAGATTTAACGATATTCCATCTTAGGAACTATGATGTTATTTCATAGGAACTACGATATCAAATCGTAGGAACTACGGTTTCAAATCTTGAAGTACATTTCGATAACTTCTTAATTTTGATATGAATTCTTGTCGGCGGGTTCGATCCCTGCTCCAGCGAGCGTATTTTTTTTGTTTTTTTGAAAAGTAGATAATTTAACATTTACATTATTTAAAAAACTGAGAAATTAAAGATTTTACCAAAATTTGTATGCTTAAAAAATTTAAAAAAAGATTCTATAGGAATTTCTTGAAAGAGCTTGTTCGTGATATTTTGGAAGGCGCAATGAAAGCAATCCTATTAATTATTATAAAGCTCCGAATCATACGTCTGAAAAGAGCCTAATGTAAGAGCGTTTTATGAGTAAACACATAAAATGGAGCGTTTTCGGATCATCCGGAAATCCTCTTTAAGCATGCAGCATGTTGAATGTTGTTCAAAATTGATGTTAGCAAGCTAATTATTAACACCATTCCGGTTGCTTTCATTTTTTGCAATTTGTGACGTCTCAACAATAACATGCTTAACATTTTTTTCTGGTCATTTTCCATTTTGCAGCTTTTGCATGAAACAAATGCTCCAGACTGTGAAAAGTTGTTCGAAAATCAATCCAAAACAAAAAACAGCTGTTTGAAGTCGTAAATTCATAAACGGACAGTCTGAAAGGGTTTTTGATAAATTCAACTTAAGGAGCTAAATTCAGATTTTAAATTCATAGTCTGAAAAGCCTATGAAGCAGGAATAGGAAATTCAACAAATTCGAGAAATTCACCAAAAAGCTACCAACAACAATACGGGTAGACAAAAAGTGGCGCTATGATGCCACTTGCAAGAAAATTTTCAAAGAAACACGACGTCGCACAGTGCTTCGATCCCATGCATTCGATGGACAAAAATAGAAAGAAGTGTTGTAGGGCAATGAAATTTGGCACAAGTCTTAATTAAGAAAATTTCGAAGTTTCAACAAAATTAAACCTTCCCACCACCCACCGCCCATACCCCCCAAAGTTATTTTCGGCTATAAAAATGAATCTATTGCTACAAACTTCATAAAATTTGAGGAAAGAGCATATATGGTATATGGGCATTTCCACAGAAAGGTCTACCGGAAATGAAAATGCCCCAGTTCCTTAAAACAATTTTTGGGTATGTACTATCATAGTAACACATCTGAATTCCACTATTTAAGAAGATTGGTGGTTATAATCAGCCCTCATTTCTGTAAAACATAGGTAAAGGCTTATTTTGTTGTATTTGTATTTCTTAAATTACCTTTAAAAGTGCTTTATCTATGAAATTTGGGCCATTTTAGTAACCTGATCAATGGAAGTTATCGTCCTTAATAATTCCATTCAGAAGAATCAACCAAAACAACAACAACAAAAATTCTTTAACGAATAAGTTGATAATTATCTTCTAATTACGCAAGCTCAATTAAATATTGTTTTTGATAAAATTTATTATTGGCCCTTCTATTTATAATACCAGAATTTATGAATTAAAAGGAAAAAAGGTTAAAATAAAAGACTATTTTCATGACTAAAACCCTTTTGAAATTTTAGTAACGTAACGCCAGGTAACGTAACGCCAGGTAATTAAGGCCAATAAAAAACGAACGACAAACGATTTTACAATTTTAAAACTTGGAAAATGAACTCTTATATTTTCCAATCTTATTCCTATAAGTTTAATACGAAAAGTTTTGCGAAATTAGCAGAGTTTTGCAATCTTGTAATCTAAGTCAAAAACCCACTTCTGTTTTTCGTAACGAAACGCTAGGACACTTTTTTGCTTCAATACTCAAATCCTTATGGTCTATTGGTCTAATTTTTTTACTGAACATAGTGCAACTTTATTAGTATGCAAATATTAAAAAACTTTTTTTAAATTTGCAATTCTTCATTTAAAAAAAATTTTGTTTTTTGTTCGAATGTCACGTCACGTCAAAATGGAAATGCCCATATGCGATCTTATCAAAAAATAATATTTCATTGATTTCTGTCACATGCCCGTATGTCATCGTTGTTGCGGTGCGAATTCCGCGACCCCCCACCCCCTGAATATATGAAACTCACATCAAATTATGAGGCCCTTCTCAGCGAGTGCCTGATAAACTTCGAAGAGACATTACTGAAGTGCCCCAAAGGCGGAGATCGATTTTCCACCGATCATGCAACTTTCAATTTGTACATCTACTAAAGTGTGGCCAGTCTGACGTGTTACACTTTTTTCTAAGAATGACCAAGCATATTATCTAGTAGTTAATGTAACCCAGCGATGCTATTTTTTTTCTTTTTTGTTATTTTTTTATATTCATCAAAAAAAAAAAAAAAGGACTCAAACAAACTATTTTGAAAAAGAATATCTCTGAATCTGAGGACGCCGGAAAGTTGAATTCAAACTCTGAACCTTCATACATTCGTATTCTGTGCAATCGACAGAAATAATCTATCGAGAATTGTTGACATAGCATTTACATTCAAGAATTCATTACAAGAGCATCCTTTTCACGGAAAGTTCTCAAAGCGAACTGAAAAGTCAAAATTTTCAAACGGAAATAGCTTCAAAGTCCATTAAAAGCCGAGATACGCACACACAGAATCCGGACACCCTACAGTTGTATGGGAATTTGTTTGTGGGAAACAAAACAACCTCTGGCAGCAACAACAACAACGCACATGAGAGCTTCAAGAGCAGGGTGCGGAGAGCGATTAAAATACGCTCTTTCTCACAACTAATCGCGGCAAAAAATTGAGTGGTTGCAATTTCTCACGAGTGATAAAGCAGCGCTACGAACGTAAGCACTAACAATCTCTCACGAGCAATCGCAAGGGTTCGTAAAAATCACGAACGAAAAGATGCCGACGAAATCGTCGTTGGTTCGTTCGTTCGCGAGCGTTCGTTGATTGCGAGCGTTCATTGTAAAACTCGTTCAGTAACTCATATTGTGAAGATTGAATTTTTGATCGATCGCGAGCGTTCGCGAGCGTTCGCGAGTGTTCGTCGATTGCGAGCGTTCATTCTAAAGGCTCAGTTACTCTTGATTGAACGTAACTTAACTTTACTTATTTAATCAGCTGAGTTGATATGATTAGTTCATTTTTTCTTCTCATATTAGCTCATTTTTCAATGGAATTTTACCGCTAGAATTACTGAGTATAAGAAAATTGGGGAAAACACAGCCCTTCAGGTATGAAAAAGTTTTTTCCTTTTTCCGACCTTTTTGATCTCGAAGGTACACCAGGTACAACTGCTTCGTTTAAGGTACATTTTGTCTTTGAAACAATTTTTTCAATTCAAAATATTTTTAAATCTAAATGCAGAAATAAATTGAAAATGATAACTTGTGCAGCTCTTATCCCTAGCAAAGTTTTAATCAGATCCAATGAAGGCACCTGATCTATATTATAGATTGAAGTTCGTAAGGCATTTTTCTTTAATTTAAGCCTATTTTTGTATGGGGACCCCCCTAAGGAGGGGAGATAGGGGGTCAGTATGTAGGGAAAAAATGTTAGGAAGACAAAGTTAATGGGGGTCGGTCATACATTTGACTCCTCTAGGGGCACTCTGGGGCTAGTTACGACGGTGGGGGGAAAATTTATAAAAATATTTTTTTTGTATGGTAGCCCCCTTAAGGAGGAGAGATAGGTGGCATATTTGTTCAGAGAAAATATTCGGGGGAGAAAAATAATGGGGGTCGGTGTTATATTTTACCCCTCTAGGAGCGACTCTGGGACAGTTATAAAGCTTTTCATAGATTTTTTCTCGTTTTAACCCATCTTTGACCCCGATGAGGAGCCATTTGCCGACACCCCACCCTCCCCATTTTTTGGCTCATGCATTTTTATACCAAACCTCACAAAATAAGAGGTTACAGCGTATCGAAATCGAAAAGTCGTGCACTATGCCACCCCTAATGTATACACACCGCAAACGAACGCTTGCGAACGCTCGCGAACGATTAAAAATACGATCTTTCTCACATTAGCTCGTTTGGCGATTGCATTCAATAGTGATAAATTCTTCAGCAAACGAGCAATCGCGACAACGCTGCCTTTGTTTTCGTTCGTGAGAGAATGTTTGCGCCGAGTTTATCAATGCACACTGAGAACGAGCGAACGTTCAAAAAGAGCGTTCGTGCTAACGAACGTACGAAGGCAATGTATTCGCGATTGCTCGTTGGCTGAAGAATTTATCACTATTGAATGCAATCGCCAAACGAGCTAATGTGAGAAAGATCGTATTTTTAATCGTTCGCGAGCGAATTTTTGCGCACCCTGTTCAAGAGTTAAAAATAATTAACTTGAAATCCATTGAGGGCTTCATTGGTGCATTTCCTTGTTCGTGTGAATGCAGTGGTGCATATGTGTACACCTAGTAGGTAAATACCAGTTTCAATGACACAGTCATCATTGAGACCATCGATGACATATAGATGACAGTGTCACGAATGAATGAATTATTTTTGCTATTTACACCCTCTCTCTATCTCTCGCTATCATGCTCTTTTTCCTTCTCACTCTCTACTATCTCTCGCTCTCGCTCACGCTCTCTCTCACTCTCTCTCTCACTCTTTCTCACTCTCTCTCTATCTCACTCTCTCTCTATCTCACTCTCTCTCTCTCTATATCAATCTCTCTATCTCACTCTCTCTCTATCTCACTCTCTCTCACTCTCACTCTCACTTCTCACTCTCACTCTCACTCTCACTCACTCTTTCTCTCTCTCTCTCTCTTTCTCTCACTCTCTCTCGCGCTGTTGCGCTCTTTCTCTCTCTCTTTTTCTCGCGTATATCCAAACGATTGGGGTAATTTCATGAGTTTTATCTTACGATACCACCGTGTGACATAATCATCGATGAAGTCCCAACAGAAAAAGTCACGCTGATATGCCTGACAGGTGCAAACGAACTGACCTTGTTGACCGCAATGTATTTAACTCGAAATAGCCAATGATAATAAAGCACTTTGAATAGCATCCTTGTACGATGACATTGTCAGTCAAGGAGTCATCCGTGACAATGTCATCAGTATGTCACTGATGACTTTTTCATTCCGAAGACATATGCCTGTTGGGGGTACATCACCAATTGAATTTAAAAAAAAAATCTCATTTCACCCATACTTAAGAATGGTTTCAACGGAGAACTTATTTAGTTTTTTAAAATAAAACTGTAATTTCCGTTGCTTTGTGGTTTCGGCTTTGTAAAACAATTTCCAACAGAACATCAAGTACAGGTAAGCGGATTCCAATTCAATTTCGAAGAAAACATTTCCATTTAAAAAAAAAAAAACATGACTGCAGATCTTTAAAACAAAAATCACATGCACACCCACACACACACGGAGTCACGCACGCATGCAAATAAAATATTCGACATTTTAAAGAACAGAGTTATTTGTAACCGATGGTAATGCAAACAAGTAAGGGTGTTATAGTCAGGCGAGCCTGACAATAGAATACCCGACACAGACACACGTGTTCAAATAATTTTTAATATCAAGAGGTGTTTAAGGCCATATGGGGGCCCAATACACCGACTTTTGTTATATTTCTTTATGAAAACTGCCCCTCTGCCACGCCCACTTTTCCAATTTTTTGGAATTCTAATCGGAGGCTTAGATATACCCTCAAATCCTAAGTTTCATTGAAATATTTGGAAAAAGTCCGATTTTGAGGCAGTTTTGAGATTTTTGTGACAGACCCTAGTACTGGAGGTACCCTTAATAATGGACCGATCTAGGAAATTTTTTGGGAGAATGTTTATGGCTACAAAAGAAGCATAAGTGCCAACTTTCGTTCAAGTCCCATTTGAAGTTCGGGTGTAGGGGACAATTTTCGAAAAACGCCTTTCTGCCACGCCCACTTTTAAAATTTTTGGAAATCGTATTACTTGCCTTGAAACATGTTCAAATATCAAATTTCATCAAAATATGTTGAAAAACTTCGAGTTTAGAGCAGTTTTTGTGATTTTCGTAACAGACCCTAGTACTAGAGGTACCCCTAAAAATGGTCCGATCGGGTCCATTTTCGAACTTGTTCTTACTCATGTCCCCGTGAGCACGCATACCAAATTTTGTCAAGATAGCTCAACTCCTTCGATAAGATAACTGTATACAAACAGACGGACAGACGGACAGACGGACGGACATGTCTAAATCGAATCTCCTGGTGACGCTGATCATTTCTATATACATTTTGTATGGTCTATCTCGACTGGTTCTGGGTGTTACACACAACCACACAAACGCAATATACCCTCGACACAGAGTGTGTCGGGTATAAAAATAATTGAAAAGGCGTACTGTTTATGCGTTACAGAATCGATGATTTTTTACACGGCGATATCCTAGCGAATGAAATGCTAGCCTATTTGCATTACCAGTTGTACGAAAAGTAATCGTAAATACTTGATTTTGTAATGCATTACTATTTTCATTCTCAAGTAATGCTATAGAAGTATGTAAGGCTTTGCTTTGGGAGTGAACATACATATTAGGCAACACATTACCTTTTCGATTACCTCTCCATGCAAATTTGTTCAATTTACTTTGCATTCCTTTTTGCATTCCTATTTCATCGATGAAAAAATACATTATTTTGGTAATGCACTTCCTAAATAACTGCTGGGATTTACGTACATACATAAATGTCTAGAAAGCCAGAGCTCCACGGTTCAAATCCCATAAAAAAAGCCAGGTAAAAAACGAAGAATGTGTAGTTTTTTTTTTTAAAGTGTACGATTACAAATATCACTCAAAATTTTTTAGTCATATACAATTCTAATAGGGGCTCCGTTGGTATATGATTTCGGACTCATATGGGTCGACGTTGGCAAGAAGGGAAACACGATCATTTCAGACTCCCAAATGAGCTCATTATGACGGCTCACACTCCCAATAAGGAATCATAAATGATTCATTACACCCGACAGACTCTGTGTCGAGGGTATATTACGTTTGTGTGGTTGTGTGTAACACACACAACCAGTCGAGATACCCCATACAAAATGTATATAGAAATGATCAGCGTCACCAGGAGATTCGATTTAGCCATGTCTGTCCTTCTGTCTGTCTGTCTGTCTGTCTGTTTGTATACAGTTATCTTATCGAAGGAGTTGAGCTATCTCCACAAAATTTGGTATGCGTGCTCACGGAGACATGAGTAAGAACAAGTTCGAGAGTGGACCCGATCGGAACATTTTAAGGGGTACCTCCAGTACTAGGGTCTGTTACGAAAATCACAAAAACTGCTCTAAAATCGAAGTTTTTCAACATATTTTGATGAAATTTGATATTTGAACATTTTTCAAGGCAAGTAATACGATTTCTAAAAATTTAAAACGTGGGCGTGGCAGGAGGGCGTTTTTCGAAAATGGCCCCCTACACCCGAAATTCAAATGGGACTTGGCTTCCTTTGTAGCCATAAACATCCTTCCAAAAAATTTCCTTGGTCGGTCCATTATTAGGGGTACTAAGTACTAGGGTCTGTCACAAAAATCCCAATACTGCCTAAAGATCGGACTTTTTCGAAATATTTCAATGAAACTTAGAATTTGAGCGTATATTTAAGCCTGCGATTAGGATTGAAAAAAAAATAGAAAAGTGGGCGTGGCAAAGGGGCAGTTTTCATAAAGACATTTAACAAAAGTCGGTATATGGCCTTAAAAACCTCTTTAATATTCTTTCTTAGTGGTCCTAGTTTTCGGGCGTGATTCAAAAATTATTTAAACATGTGTGTCTGTGTCGGGTATTTTATTATCAGGCTCGCCTGACTATAACACCCTAACTTGTTTCTTTTCTATTTTGCAAGAATTATTTTTCATTTTGCTGGCATTCATAATCGGATTTCAGTTACCTCTTGCCGAAGGAAATGTCCTTGAGAAGTTGTTTTCAGAAAACTCTCTTCGAAAATGTAATATCTCAATTAACAATAAAAATAGAAAGGAACAAACGCCAACTGATAGCTAACAAATTAAGGACTCTCAAGGATTTTTTTCTAATTTTGCACTGAGGGAATTATTTTTGCACAAAAGAAAATTAAAATGAAATAATTCTCTTCAATAAATTCCCGTTCCTGCGCTGCCACATGTGATTTTTTTGAAGTACCTATAAGCTTTACCTTTCACCAGCTCCACCCGGGTATTAAAATCGTTGTGGTCCTCATTTTGTATCATACCGATGCAACTATATTATATGCCATTTCAGAGAAACTTAATCCTTGCAAAAATATTTAGTTGGAAATCGAAATGAAAGCGAATTTGTGACTGCAGCGAGAGTAAACTTCTCACAAGTTTCTTGGAAAAAGTATTTTATTAAATTCATTGGAAAATTTCTATTTGCCCTGCCTTGACGAGTTTCTGCAACGCAAAATATTGAATTACGAAAGAGATTCTCATTTACAACCTCAAGAGGATACTGGATAATTGCAGTGAAATCGTTAGAGACATTTAAAGTTGTATAAATTCGAGTTTTTCATCAAAATAAAATGAGTTTTTAAATAATTTTTTGTATATTTTTTCACAAGATTATGCAAATGGTTATGTTTCACGCAGGATGAAACTCAACGAAATCCTTTGGCTTCGAAAATGGAAATCATGGCCAATAAAAGCATATCCGTTGATGGGCGGTTACTATGAATTCCAAATCGACGGACGATATATCAAGACTTAAAAAATTCGTAGACGATGCCAATTTCCGTTTAAATGGCGATTCGCGAATTTCGTAATCTCCCAAGCTCCCGATGAGGTAAAGCCCAACTTCGAACATCTTTCTTCGAGATATAGCGAAACACACACAAACACAATTGAGCGACGGTGAAAATTCAACAGTGGCCAAACATTATCCCAGTCGGCAAATATTAGGTGTAGTAAAAAGAAATCCATTATTTTTTCAATAGATGGCGTTATTTATCTGCATCTCGCGTTGTATAAGTCCGATCGTGTTCCGCTAGGGGGCATTAGAAAGATGACAGTTTCTACTAAAAAAGCATTTTTGACACTTTTTTGATTGATTGATTCAGTTTTGTTTGAGAGCTTGTCATAGATGGACATCAGCAAAGAGAAAATTTCGCTACATTTTACAGTTTTTCTTCGATAAGGGAGAAAAACGCAAGCCAAGGCGGCTGAAAATGTGAATAGCGTTTATGGACCTGATACTGTAACAGCCAATCATGCGCAATTTTGGTTTCGTCGATTCCGTTCCGGTAACTTCGATGTCAAGGATGCACCACGCACTCGAAGGCCAATTGTCGAAAATGTCGATAAAAATCATGGAAATTATCGAGTCCGACCGTCATGTTAGCACTGTTTCGATTGCAAAAGAGCTAAAGATTGCACAAAAAACCGTTTGCAACCATTTGAATAAGGCTGGATACACAAAGAAGCTCGATGTATGGGTGCCACACGAGTTAACGCAAAAAAAACCTCATAGACCGAATTTCCATCTGCGAATCGCTGCTGAACCGCAACAAAATCGACCCATTTCTGAAGCGGTTGGTGACTGGTGATGAAAAGTGGGTCTTTTACGACAACGTCAAGCGAAAACGGTCGTGGTCGAAACACGGTGAACCGGCGGAAACGGTGGCCAAGCCAGATGACGGCCAGGAAGGTTTTGCTGTGTGTTTGGTGGGGATTGGCAGGGAATTATCTACTATGAGCTGCTCCCATACGGCAAAACTCTTAACTCGGAACTCTACTGTCAACAATTGGACCGTCTGAAGGAAGCAATCGCCCATAAGCGGCCAGCTTTGGCCAATTGGAGAGGAATTGTGTTCCATCAGGACAACGCCAGGCCACACACATCGATAGTGACTCGCCAGAAGCTCCGGGAGTTTGGTTGGGAGGTTCTTCTGCATCCACCTTATAGTCCGGACCTGGCACCAAGTGATTACCATCTGTTCCTGTCCATGGCGAACAATTTTGCTGGTGAAACATTCGCTTCAAGAGAGGCTTCTGAAATTCGACTGTCTCAATTTTTTGCTAATAGGAACGAGGGCTTCTATGAGAGAGGCATAATGAAATTATCTTTAAAATGGCAACAAGTTATCGAACAAAACGGCGCATATTTGACCTAAATCGGGTCATTCTAACTATCTTAAATAAAGCCCTCAATTTAATGCAAAAATAATGGATTTCTTTTTACTACACCTAATATAAGGTTTTCAAAGCCATTTTCTCCAGAATAGCTTCTATGGGGTATTGTGGAAATCGTTGATGAGAATCGACAGTGCAATGGCTTGGGAAATGTAAGGGATTAATGCTTTTAGGCAGGCTCCGATTTAGGCGGTGGCAAGCCGACCAAATGCCCAGAGATTTTTGCGAAGGAAAGTTGACTAAAAAAAATAAAATTAGAAAACAACAAAACAATAATTCCTGCTTTTCTTGTTAGCCGGGATGGTTTGTCTTACAGTTCCAAAGTTTCAAAGTTCATTTTCACTCGTATTTGTTTACCAAATTCCTCTTCTTACTGGATCTTGAGCGCAGAGAATGATAATTTATTCCTGAAAGTATGCAACAATTATTTCGAAAATTGCGGGCTTTAATGCAATTTCTTAAATACGTCCAACGCTAGTTTACGTGTTGGACAGGGATTTGCTTTTTAGGTCCCGTCAACGCCTACGACGTTTTTGGTTCAGAATAGTTGACTCAACCGTTTTCAAGTAAAATATAAGAATATTCAACATTTGATTTCGACTTTAGCTGATCGGAGTTATTTTCCCTCTCCTCCTGCTGGGATTGGGGAAGCCGACAACTGTAACGCACTTCTAGTTTACTTTTTCAACCAAAACAGTGAAATATTCTCGCCTTGCCTGAGCAACAGGCAAACGGTTGAACGCATCAGCGGCACAGCTGTGAACATCGCGACTGCGATGAGACACACTCGGACATGTTTATGTGCGTGTGCGTGTGTGTGTGTGTTCATTTGAGTTGGTTTGTCGCATTCGAAATAGGAAAGAAAATAAAAACTCTCTATGAGCTTTTGACGGGTGACACGCCTGCCAATTTAAAATGTTGACGCCTGGAACTCAATCAGGCGAGTGGGAACTTCATTGCGTTCAATTTATTATCACTGCTAAAGGCTTAAGACACAGCGGCGAGTAATGAAGGGGTAGGCAACAACCGGCGAAGGAGGAAGTCTGTGAAATTGCCAAGCCCTTCATCCCCATTCGTCGATTACTGCCCAATTAAAAAAGAACTTCGACGGAATTATTTTAGACTATTTTTTTTCTTCTAAAAAGCGATTATTTAATCCGATGATTTTACCTTGAAGTTCGGTCGGAAAGGTCAATTCATTCAACAAGAAAAAAATTTAAAACAATATTCATGGCTGATAACCTGTCGTAAAGGTTAGTGCCTTAGATCTAAGTTATAGTCATAATTGTATTTTGATTTTTAACAAAATAAATAAATAAATAATAAATAAATAAAATAATATAATATATCGACAGGTTGTGAATTGTATCCCATTTTTGCGCACTTTCCGTTTTTTTTTTCAGCTTCTTATTTCTCTAAAGTGCAAGAAGAAGCCTTTGAAAATAAAGGCTTCTGGTCGTGTAATCAGTATGGATATTTGGCAATGTCCATGGGCTGGAAAAATTCGCTGGAATTCAAATAAGAAAAAATCAATTTTAATTGGGCAGTCATCGACGAATGGGGATGAAGGGCTTGGCAATTTCACAGACTTCATCCTTGGCCGGTTGTTGCCTACCCCTTCATTACTCGCCGCTGTGTCTTAAGCCTTTAGCAGTGATAATAAATTGAACGCAATGAAGTTCCCACTCGCCTGATTGAGTTCCAGGCGTCAACATTTTAAATTGGCAGGCGTGTCACCCGTCAAAAGCTCATAGAGAGTTTTTATTTTCTTTCCTATTTCGAATGCGACAAACCAACTCAAATGAACACACACACACACGCACACGCACATAAACATGTCCGAGTGTGTCTCATCGCAGTCGCGATGTTCACAGCTGTGCCGCTGATGCGTTCAACCGTTTGCCTGTTGCTCAGGCAAGGCGAGAATATTTCACTGTTTTGGTTGAAAAAGTAAACTAGAAGTGCGTTACAGTTGTCGGCTTCCCCAATCCCAGCAGGAGGAGAGGGAAAATAACTCCGATCAGCTAAAGTCGAAATCAAATGTTGAATATTCTTATATTTTACTTGAAAACGGTTGAGTCAACTATTCTGAACCAAAAACGTCATAGGCGTTGACGGGACCTAAAAAGCAAATCCCTGTCCAACACGTAAACTAGCGTTGGACGTATTTAAGAAATTGCATTAAAGCCCGCAATTTTCGAAATAATTGTTGCATACTTTCAGGAATAAATTATCATTCTCTGCGCTCAAGATCCAGTAAGAAGAGGAATTTGGTAAACAAATACGAGTGAAAATGAACTTTGAAACTTTGGAACTGTAAGACAAACCATCCCGGCTAACAAGAAAAGCAGGAATTTATTGTTTTGTTGTTTTCTAATTTTAATTTTTTTTGGTCAACTTTCCTTCGCAAAAATCTCTGGGCATTTGGTCGGCTTGCCACCGCCTAAATCGGAGCTGGCCTAAAAGCATTAATCCCTTACATTTCACAAGCCATTGCACTGTCGATTCTCATCAACGATTTCCACAATACCCCATAGAAGCTATTCTGGAGAAAATGGCTTTAAAAACCTTATATTTGCCGACTGGGATAATGTTTGGCCACTGTTGAATTTTCACCGTCGCTCAATTGTGTTTGTGTGTGTTTCGCTATATCTCGAAGAAAGATGTTCGAAGTTGGGCTTTACCTCATCGGGAGCTTGGGAGATTACGAAATTCGCGAATCGCCATTTAAACGGAAATTGGCATCGTCTACGAATTTTTTAAGTCTTGATATATCGTCCGTCGATTTGGAATTCATAGTAACCGCCCATCAACGGAAATATGCTTTTATTGGCCACTGATTTCCATTTTCGAAGCCAAAGGATTTCGTTGAGTTTCATCCTGCGTGAAACATAACCATTTGCATAATCTTGTGAAAAAATATACAAAAAATTATTTAAAAATTCATTTTATTTTGATGAAAAACTCGAATTTATACAACTTTAAATGTCTCTAACGATTTCACTGCAATTATCCAGTATCCTCTTGAGGTTGTAAATGAGAATCTCTTTCGTAATTCAATATTTTGCGTTGCAGAAACTCGTCAAGGCAGGGCAAATAGAAATTTTCCAATGCATTTAATAAAATACTTTTTCCAAGAAATTTGTGAGAAGTTTACTCTCGCTACAGTCACAAATTCGCTTTCATTTCGATTTCCAACTAAATATTTTTGCAAGGATTAAGTTTCTCTGAAATGGCATATAATATAGTTTGCATCGGTATGATACAAAATGAGGACCACAACGATTTTAATACCCGGGTGGAGCTGGTGAAAGGTAAAGCTTATAGGTACTTCAAAAAAATCACATGTGGCAGCGCAGGAACGGGAATTTATTGAAGAGAATTATTTCATTTTAATTTTCTTTTGTGCAAAAATAATTCCCTCAGTGCAAAATTAGAAAAAAATCCTTGAGAGTCCTTAATTTGTTAGCTATCAGTTGGCGTTTGTTCCTTTCTATTTTTATTGTTAATTGAGATATTAGGTGTAGTAAAAAGAAATCCATTGTTTTTGCATTAAATTGAGGGCTTTATTTAAGATAGTTAGAATGACCCGATTTAGGTCAAATATGCGCCGTTTTGTTCGATAACTTGTTGCCATTTTAAAGGTAGTTTCATTATGCCTCTCTCATAGAAGCCCTCGTTCCTATTAGCAAAAAATTGAGACAGTCGAATTTCAGAAGCCTCTCTTGGAGCGAATGTTTCACCAGCAAAATTGTTCGCCATGGACAGGAACAGATGGTAATCACTTGGTGCCAGGTCCGGACTATAAGGTGGATGCAGAAGAACCTCCTAACCAAACTCCCGGAGCTTCTGGCGAGTCACTATCGATGTGTGTGGCCTGGCGTTGTCCTGATGGAACACAATTCCCCTCCTATTGGCCAAAGCTGGCCGCTTACGGGCGATTGCTTCCTTCAGACGGTCCAATTGTTGACAGTAGAGTTCCGAGTTAAGAGTTTTGCCGTATGGGAGCAGCTCATAGTAGATAATTCCCTGCCAATCCCACCAAACACACAGCAAAACCTTCCTGGCCGTCAATCCTGGCTTGGCCACCGTTTCCGCCGGTTCACCGTGTTTCGACCACGACCGTTTTCGCTTGACGTTGTCGTAAAAGACCCACTTTTCATCACCAGTCACCAACCGCTTCAGAAATGGGTCGATTTTGTTGCGGTTCAGCAGCGATTCGCAGATGGAAATTCGGTCTATGAGGTTTTTTTGCGTTAACTCGTGTGGCACCCATACATCGAGCTTCTTTGTGTATCCAGCCTTATTCAAATGGTTGCAAACGGTTTTTTGTGCAATCTTTAGCTCTTTTGCAATCGAAACAGTGCTAACATGACGGTCGGACTCGATAATTTCCATGATTTTATCGACATTTTCGACAATTGGCCTTCGAGTGCGTGGTGCATCCTTGACATCGAAGTTACCGGAACGGAATCGACGAAACCAAAATTGCGCATGATTGGCTGTTACAGTATCAGGTCCATAAACGCTATTCACATTTTCAGCCGCCTGGCTTGCGTTTTCTCCCTTATCGAAGAAAAACTGTAAAATGTAGCGAATTTTCTCTTTGCTGATGTCCATCTTTGACAAGCTCTCAAACAAAACTGAATCAATCAATCAAAAAAGTGTCAAAAAAGCTTTTTTAGTAGGAACTGTCATCTTTCTAATGCCCCCTAGCGGAACACGATCGGACTTATACAACGCGAGATGCAGATAAATAACGCCATCTATTGGAAAAATAATGGATTTCTTTTTACTACACCTAATATTACATTTTCGAAGAGAGTTTTCTGAAAACAACTTCTCAAGGACATTTCCTTCGGCAAGAGGTAACTGAAATCCGATTATGAATGCCAGCAAAATGAAAAATAATTCTTCGAAAATACAAAGGGCCTCTAGAAATAAATAAACTCACCAACAATGTTAAATGCAACAGATTGTGCATAGCATGCCGCACTCCCTATCCTGCTTTCTCAGTTACCACCCTTCTCTCATTCGTTCGCTCACTTTGAAACTTCCCAGTCGGAACCCCAAAAACCCTCCCCAGGCATACGGAACTGATTTGGACCATTTTCAAATGAAGGTTATGGATATAACGGACCGAAAGCTCCCATAACATTGCAATGTTCATTTTCAGCAAAAGCTTACACCTTCCGACTGGGTTGTTCTCTTTATACCCGACATACTCTGTGTCGAGGTTATATTGCGTTTGTGTAGTTGTGTGTAACACACACAGAACTATTCGAGATAGACCAGGGGGCGGTTTACATAAAAAAAGTGAAAAAAATTCATCGTTGTGTTGCAAATCTTTAGAACACTTTGTCTTAATATTCGTGGTTTTGGCGCCTGCTTTAAAAAGTAATCGAACGTATGTAAACCTGTAGCTAACTCATTATGGGTCCTCACGCAACACATTTACACAGTGTAAACTGAGTGAAGTAAGTAAAACTGTCAAAATTGCATACAAAATTTGACAGTTTTACGAACTTCACTCAGCTTACACGGTGTAAATGCGTTGCATGAGGACCCTTATTATCTGTGTCGGAAGTTGTATTTTCAAGTTTGCCGGACTATAACACCCTTACTTATTTTCCATCTAATTGTGTTGCAAGTCTTCAAAAGAAATTTATTATAAATAGGAACGGTACGGTTCTTACAGTTTTTTTTCCGTGCGGTCTTCTTGTTTCTCTTTGTTGAAGTTCTGCATTCTGAATCAAAAGAAAATTAAACGGGAAAGCAGTCAAACGTGGGAAAAAAGCGTTGCTTGCTTTCAATTAATATTTTTCGTTGTTGATTCAGAGAAAATTCAAATGAATAAAACTAAAAAGATTAAATAATATTAAATGAATTAAACAAAGTTGAAGCGAACCCGATACGGTACTGACCCAGCGGAAAATTATCTCCTGCATGACAAAGTCACCAATGATGTCATCGATGACATATAGGTGACATTGTCATACATGACATCTTGGAGGACATGTCATCGTGGAGGGATGCTGTACACGTGCTTAAATCTCATTGGCTACTGAAATTTAAATAAGGTTTCAGCATCGGTTGAACGATAGCATGAAGTGGCGCAGATGATGAGTGCTCGACTCAGAATCCGAAGATCGCGGGTGCGATCCCTGGCTGAGGCGAACAAAAATTGTTAAAAATAGATTTTTTTTAAATTGCGAAATATCCAAAGAGAGGGCAAAGAAGAGAGTTATCAAACTGGTTTCTATTAATTGACATTTAAAGAGAAAAAGAGCATAATGTGCTGCTCTCAAATCCTTTTTTCGCCATCGCATCCCCCTAGCATGACAATGTCACCGCTGAAGTCCCTGTCAGCTCCTGTGTAATTGTCATACAAAGTGTCACCGGAAATAGCATGCATTCCGGCTCCGAAGTCACTAGGACATCATCGGGGATGTCCGCGGGACAATTCCCGCTGGGGAATTGGTTAATGAATCCTATATGTGTAGTAGTGAAATTTAATATATTCATTCATATGTATGTAGGTATGTACAGTAGCGAGCAGAAATGAGTACATGTTGGGATCTTCAATTGTTTTCTCCTTATACCTATCTCCGGTGTTAATAAAGATATCCAAGTGAAATTTATGTTTTTCAGTAAATAGTAATTCGATCGATTACCCTTTCGGAATTTAGGAAATCAGATTGAAAAAAAATATATTTGACAATTAGTTGAAAAGCAATTAGTTGACATACCATACATGAACTTTAATATAATGTATTAAATCTGAATATATTCGATCTCTTCGTGGCGTAGCGCATAGCGATTGCGCTTAGCAATCCGAAGGCTGGAGTTCGAATCCTGTTGCAGACAGAAATAAGATGTGGAAAAATTGGGAATTGAAAGAGTCAGGTAAATTTTAAATACAAACTAAAGGAGAAAAGAAGCTGCCAACCATACCGTGAAGTTTGCCATCCTTTCTTCAAATACGTCATACACAAGCTCTTTGAAAAACTCCTTTAAGTTCCACTGAAACCTTTCTTTTTTATAATTTTGAATAAAAAGTTTGGTTGAAAGGATATTCCTGTAAGTTTTTTCATTATTATTTAAATGTTAGGTATATTATTACATACTTTATTTCATTTCATTTTTATTTCATTTCATTTTCATTTATTTGTTGATATCCTAGCCCAAAAGACAGAAATTGTCTTAGTTTAAATTGGGCTAGTAAGAAGATTGATTATAAATTATTCGAAACTTATTTAACTAAGTAGTTATTGTAATCTAAACACGCTAGAGCAAAAAAAAAAAAAAAAAAAGAATTGTCATATAGTATGAACAAAATAAAGGATAAAAAGATTAAAATTAACATGAGGTAAAAATTTTATGGGGTTTTAATATTCATATTGATTGTTGAGAAAAATCGTCACATATTTTTGAATAAATTGACGTTGCTTATAAGCTGGAGGTTTTTAGGGCAGAGTGTTCCAAAGGCGAATAGCAAAAATGAAGAATTGACGATCAGAGGTTAATGAGAAGTGCCTAATAGGTACTAATTTGTTTCCCTATTGGACATAGTGAATCTAAGCTTAGCGTACAAAATGCAGGATTTTTTTTCATTAATAATCTTTTTCAAAAGTATTAACGAGCGTAGCTAAGGAGGTTTTCAAAGGACATACCATAGATGCGGTGGCTAAGATGCGATATTTGGTCAAACGCCGACGCTTGAAAATATAACGCGTAATGTTAAAATAGCACGTTGAGTTTTCTTTTGCTTGACATGATCGCAATTAGCAAAAATTTCACAGCCATACAGAAGACTTGGGAGTAATATTGCTTTAGCTAGTATGAACCTTATTTTGATTGGCGTATATTGTTGTGATACCCAAAGCAAGCGAAGCATGCTATAAACTTTTCCAACGACGTTAGCTATATGGTCATTCCAGGTTAGTAGCGATTAAAAGTCAAACCGAGTTTTTAGCGGTCTCGACAAAGTTAATCATATGCCATTGAGTTTAATTGGAGGCAGTAGATTAAGTCAATGCGCTTCTTGCTAATAATCAAGCATTTAGATTTAGAAGGGTTAATGCTTAAACGTTCGAGTTGCCCATGAATGGATATTGTTGAGGTCGGAATTTAATTTATTCGACAGAGGGGAAGCGAGCTTAAATTGTGCTTATATAAAAGCTGTATATCGTCAGCAAAATGTGAATTTTGCAGAAATGAAGGTTGTGGGAGATCGTTGATGTAAATGTTAAAAAGTAGTGGTCCCAAGATCGACCCTTGAGGTAACCTCTTTTAACAGGTAAAGGCGTGGAGGTGGAGTCACCCATACATACTTGTTGATTCGTGAACAAAAGATCTAATAAGATTCGTTGAGGATGGAAAAGCCATATATTTTTAAAAGTTACTACACAGTTTCGTGGTTAACAGCATCAAAACCTTGCTGTATCTAACAGCGTAAAAGGTTAAGTTTTTTGAATCAAGAGACTCTCGGAGATCTTCCACAACGTTGACTAGAGCAGTTGTGCAGCTATAGCCACTTCGAAAGCCAGACTGGTAGTTGTGAATTAAGTTTATTCCCCAGTTAAATAGTCTGTTATCTGTGAGTAGATAATTTTTTCAAGCGCTTTTGCAAAAATATGATAATAATTGAGATTGGGCGAAATTCACCATTAGGCTTAGGAATGGGGATTACCTTGGCACGCTTCCAGGTGATTGGAAACTCAGATTTAGTTAAAATGTTATTAAAAAAAACAAACGTACGGAAGTATTTTTGCCAATATTATTTTAACGAATCTGGGATGCACATTATCCAAGCCAACAGCATTCGATTTTAAGCGAGTAGAAATATTGAGGACATTAATTGATCCACACAAGAGAAGGAAAAATTGCGGCAGGAACGGCTTCCAGGACAATCATCATAGGCTGGGGTAAGGGTAGGTTTGAAGGGGCATTCAAGTTAACAAAATCTTCATTTATTTTATTTAAGCCTTTTTAATATATTATATAAAAAGCAAGACTTATTGATTTAAAAAAAAAAAGTATATGAATTCCGTATTCATTCCATAGTTGAAAAAGACAAACCAGTTTCTTTGCACTTACATTGATATAATAAATCTAGCAAGCTGTAATCATATCTCGCGATGGCGTAGTTGAAGTGTGCTAGATCTGGAATCTGCAAGGTCCGAGTTCGAACTAAAGGCGTGCATTGTTACACCAACAGATACCAATTCCGTATGCTCATTGTTTTCAGATAGTGCTTGTGTGGTATTTTACGCTTGCTGGTATAGTCGAATTGTTACTCTCTCTGTTACGTGCAGTTATTTGAGTCGAGAGAACAAGTATACCAAATAACAGATTTACCAACTACCGAGCGAACTCTTCAAGCAGTTAGGGCAGATGCTGGTATCAATACTTTGAGTACCGTAAGTATAGCAGCGATAGACAATATGCGAATTGAGGATGCCTTGGTAAGAGAACCACGCGAAAAGGTCTGCGCTCGCTTGCTCGCTGAAAAATGCACTGCCTAAACATCCTCTGTGAACATAGAACGATCGCCTATCAAAGGCGAAATGGAAACTGCGACTGTGTTAGTAAGAGAGCCAGAATATGTAACTTAAGTTAGAGTGTTATATTCAGGCGAGCCTGACAATTACAGGAAACCTCCACTCTGCGGACACTCCCATATGCGGACACCTTTATAATCGGAGAAAATTTTAAAATCTTAGCTTTGCGAACTTCTTTCAGTACAAACTCACCTTCTATGCGGACACCTCCCATATCCGGACAAAATTTTGCTAACCGTCAGTGTCCGATATGGGAGGTTTCACTGTAATACCCGACACACCATGCATGTGCATGCTAGCGTCGACATTCAGTGTGAAAAACAAACAAAAATTTTGCCACTGCTAGCATTTTCGATCACCGCTGTTCCAAGCAACGCCGCAGCTAAAATACCAGCAGTACCAAAGGTACTTACTTCCCATAAGTAGAAGAGGGAACTGTTTTCTTTTATGCCAGTGTAAAATTTTAAGGGTTGTTTGGCAGTTTTAGTGCGTGAGTATAGAGGAAGAAACGCAATAACAGCCATCCTGCAGCAGCATCTATACCATAAGTTTATTACCTTTTTTGTGTTTGTTACCAGCAGTATCAGGTACTTATCTGGTATAACTGTTTTGTCAATACTTGTTGGTATACCTTTGCACGCCTTTAGTTCGAACCCTGTTACAGGCAAAAGACTTTGTGGAAAAATGGAGAGTTAAACAGGTAATTAAAATTCAAGGAAAATATACGTGGAGCAGTTGCCAACCAATAAATAAATAAACAAGTTGCTTTCGTCGGGCCTTCCAAAACGTCACGCACATAAGCTCTTTCAAGAAATTCCTATAGAATCTTTTTTTAAATTTTTTAAGCATAAAAACTTTGGTTAAATCTTTTATTTCTCGGTTTTTTAAATAATGTAAATGTTAAATAATCTACTTTTCCCAAAAAAAAAAAAAAATTAAACAAAACAGAGTGTAATGTTCCAAGCCTAGCACTGGTTTTTCATAAAATCGTATGTAAGGGGCGGGCACCCTGCATAGAAAGACTTAGACTCACACAAAAACAAGAAAACCTCCTTGGTATCACAATGGGCCTGCGGCCTAAGTGGCAGCCACTTCAATCTACCTACCCTACCTATATGTTTTTTTGCCTGACTTTTTTTCATCAGATAACGTTAGACGTAGTGTTTTCTAGAATCTTTAACAAAAGTTCATCGAACTATAATTAAGGAAATGAGTTTCAAAAAAATGTCACCACCCTAATGTTCATAGGTGTTCATAGGTCACATGTACGAATAGGTGTCCTTTTATCTTCTGAAAAATGATTTTGGCTCCTTTTCTCATTTCTTGATACTTTTCGAAAACTCATCTGTGGTATTTTCTGAGCAGAAAATACTTAGAGGGCGGCAGCTGCGCATCCCGGCGTTTAATATCAATACGCCGATGACAGAATACTAAACCAAATGAAAACTCAATGAGGGATAATCAAGTTAAAACGCTTCCTGCACTTTCCGGACAATGGAAAAAGCTTTTTTCAACAAACCTAATTTCCCTATGCCATAAGAGAATAAAATAATGAATATTGGCACTTAGTTTGTGTGCGGCAACTACACAAAACACCGGAAAATTCCATTAAAAATAATAGTTGATATTCTTATGGTGACCCCACAGGAGTCAACTTTCCATCCGACTTTCGTTCCCGTCGGATGTATGAATGGAATGGTCACAACGTCTGATGGCACGTCGTATAAGAAAAAACACAAATCGCATGCTTGGGATGGATAAAATTCAAACGAGTTTGAAATTGAAACCTCTCAACTTGAAGTCGGTAAAAGTCGAAGCGTGTCGGATGGGCGAGTTGTACGACTTCATATTTCTATACGTAAGTCATTCGACATTTTTTTTGTTTTTTTTTTTTTTTACTTATAAAAAAAACCTGGCCGTATAGAACCTGTACGCAGATTGTAGTCAGATGAGTCAGAATTAGTCTGAACAAGTAACGTAACGTACATAATGCGACCGAATGACTCGGGCGGATAAACTGGCCGGGAGTGTGAAAAAGTCGGAACGTCTGAGGTCGCCTTTAAACATGAAACGAAAGGCAAATAACAAACTCGCACACGAATTTACATGGGTTTTATGTTTTTTCTTTCCTCCAGTAACTCCGTTAAGTTTGTAACACTGGTTACTTGCGGAGTAATTAAGTAAAGTAGCTTGAATTGTACCGTTTCTGTTTTTATCCAAACTTTTTATTCGATTAAATGCGTTTTTCAGTCCTTAAATATGCGTTGCAATGTCGGATCTAACTATCGAATGCATACCGTGTCTACCCAGTAGGAAAAGTCACTCAACAATGCTATTAGCGTGCTATCGGAGCTAGAATTCATCGAGAATGACATCTCACCGGTGACATTTTACATGTCGCAGGCGACACTGTAAGTTTCTGTTTAGAAAATCTGTATTTATCGAAATCTTCTTTCTGGGCAAATTTTTAGATTGAATTCTTTTAGAATTTTGGCGTTTTTTTTTTTTTATATTTATCGAGCGCCCAAGTTATCCCCTAAGCGTCTATGCTGAGATATGCAGTAAATACTTGCAGAGTAGGAGCCTGTTCGCTTCGACCTCGCAAAGTGTGAGAGAGACAAATATATTCATGGTTCTTAAGTTTTTCAAAATATTCCAAAAATTTTATACTTTCGAAGTCGGCATCCATATTTGTTTTCAGAAAAATGCCGCAACCAGTGCGCAAAAAATTGAAAATCATTCATTTCTCTGGCGAAGATAAGCCGAAAGTTCGCATGCAACCCTGCGCATTCGAAACTTTTTGATGACATCTTTACATCTCAGTACGAGCGAAAGTAATGCAATTACTTCAAAATAGATTTCGACTTTTTTTTTCATGTGTTTCTTATGGGCATTTTACTTGCTGCATATCTCAGTAAAGGCTCAAAGCTATAACATGATGTGATTTACATAATATGTTATAGGTACATATGTATGTATATGTAATACATATTATGTATGTATGTGGAAAATTGTCCTTTTTAGATGTAAATAACCTTAACCGAAGGCAATTCACCCAAATAACTAGGCACGAGTCTCACTAACATACATATATGTGATGACTTCGTCATGCAGAAGATATTTACCTACTGGGTATGGCTCTTTATTTTGTACATTGTTCGAGTATGAGCCAAACTTTAAGCTTTCTCGTCCTTTACAACATCGCTTTGTGCACTTAAATGAATTACTTTGTTGGCTTTTGAAAGTGAAAGATCGGTAAAAATGTCCTGCAACCCAAGTATCTATGGTATATTAATCTGTTGCTATTCATCAACGGCCATTTGTAAGGTACTTTGTTGTTGTTTTCCGTTCAACTTTTTAAACTATTTTTTCCCTTGCATTGCACATTTTCTCTTTGAACAAACGAAGCTCATTGAATTATAAATCATGGCGGCAACGAGAAATTAACTTTTCTCATTGCTACGCATCGCATCGCATCGCAGGGCACCGGACGTGTGTATGTGAGCATGTCCTTTGATGGATGCATGTGCGAAGTAGTACATACCCTGTAGTAATTCCAACTACTCTCGGACTAGTAAACAAAAAAAAAAAAAAATATATATATATATATACATATACCAAGATTACTCCCTTTTGAATTCGCCAACCACCAGTGCTTTGATATGTATTTTTTAACATTGGGCTGGCATTCAAAAACAACCACTCCCACATATAACTACTCCACGAGTAGACCTACTGTGGCCAATTAGAGGCCATTTGTACCAGTTGGTCTATTTTTTTTTTGAACTCCTCTTCTTCGCGACTTCTTTCTTGCCACTCAAGGAATAGACAATTCTCATACATAAGATGCTCTACATTTTGACAACCCATATTTCGAGTTAACTCAGAGTACTCGTTTTTGTTAAATTGACCTCTTTATTACTACAGGGTAGCCTTGTAGGTTGCTAATTCTGATGTCGTCCTTAATTACTGGCTGGTTGACTTCTTGACTGGTCGGAAAATAGCGGTTCGCAAGGGTTATCACAACGGGACCAAAATAATTACAACTCTCAAAGCATAATTAAAATGCTACTTTTACCAGCAGTGGACTGCGTTTGTGCATCCTGTATTTAATGTCCATAAAATGTCGAAAGAGGCGAAAAAATTAAAAAGGCCGATAATGTCTAAAAATTCGATTAGGCGAATTCCTTTGAATGGGAAAGGGGAATTTAGAATTGGGGCTGATTTGGACCAAAATAATGGACTAATAGGGAATCATAAAAAATTACTTCAATTTCTGCGCTTTAATCGAATCGAATGGAAGAAGCAGTTATCCTTTAGAAAAACCCAAAGAATTTTATTTCCCAACTGTCTCTTCCTATCGGCCATAAATTTCGCAATTGGGAATTTTTTTAATCCTCACGGATAAATTAAAGCAAAAAAGAATTTAATTGGTCTTCTGTTATCATAGTCGAAAAGGCAAATATAAAAAAAAGTTTTTGTCGGAAAATTCACAGGTTTTGCAAAATGAAAGTTAGTCCGTTTAAAAATAAGGACTTTTTATAAAACTTCAATTTTGGCAAAAAAAAAAAAAAGGTTTTTTTTGGGGAAAAAAAAATTTTTATTCCCGTTTTCAGCCCCCCTTTCCTTTAATTTGCAATCCTCGGATTAAATTCTAACGAAAAAGGAAAAGGTCCCTTTTACTTTTTGCTTTTACTAGAACAAAGGATTACTAGGCAAATTTTGTGCGAAAAAATTCAGTTTTTCAATGCTTTAATCTTTGGAAGCTTCTAAATTTAAAGCTCATGGCAGGGGTTTTTGTGAAAAAAAGTTTCACCCCCTTTTTTTTTTTGTTTTTGTTTCTAAGCAAAAAGGAATTAAATGAAAAAAGTTTTTTTTTTTTTTTTTTACTTGGAAAATTATTAAGTCAAAGTAACACAAAAAATCGTTCTTGGGCAAACTGGAGGCTTTCAGGTTTTAAATAAAAAAATCGAATGGATTTCAATTAAGTAGCTTTCTTTTTGTTTTTGTTTTATAAAACAAAAATTGCACTGCAAAAAACTTTGTTTTTTTTAAAAAAAATATTAAAAATTATTAAAAATTTCGGGGGAAAAAACAACTTCGGTTGCGAAAAAAAAAATGGAAGAATTATTAAGCTTCGAATCGGTTGGAAGTTTGGTTTAGGATTTCCGTGCAAAAAAATGACGTTTCGAAAAAACCTATAAAATTTCGGAAAAAAATCCTGGGCTGGCTACGATTATGGCTTAACTTTTTTAATAAGTTTTTGAATTTCGAATGATTTTTTCAAAATTTTTTCGTGGAAAAAATTGGGGCCGGAATAATGCGTAATTTTAATATTTTTAATTTTTTATATCAGTCGCTTTATCTAGGTACAAAGAAATAAGGACAATAAGAAGGACAAAAACGAATTGAAAGCTTTTAATGGTACTAGTTTAGTTATAATGGTAAATAAACACCAACTTTTTATATTGACCTACCAAAAAACAAAAAAAAAACTTCTCTTTACTTTACTTTATGCCCATGCTATGAAGCATGAAGGCCTAATGTCTGGTTTCCAATAGTGCAGGAACTCTTGGGCAATTCCATGAATACGGTCCAACCTGGGACACTCATTTTTTTTTTAGGTTTTTGCTCATAATAATTATTTGACGCAAAATGCAAAAAAAAAAAGCTAGAGTAGACTTTTCCGTACTAACTTGTTATTGTATAATAGCGAAATTAACCCTTTAAAAGCACTCCCAATTTTGAGTGTTTGGCAGTGTTTGTGTTGAGTTTTTCTTTTCGAAGTGTTCCGAGGCCTATAGTAAAATTTTATGGCGCAAATTTTCGTAGAATATATTGACGCTCCCCTCCCCCATTTAGGGGGGGATTTTGTAGTTAAAAACAAATATGTCACAAAATGAGCCTTATTTTTGGTAGTTAGAGGGTTAATATGTTCCACAAAATTATTTGTCTTGATATTTCCAATAACTTTGCTGAACACACCCCAAACCTCAGACGTAAGGCACACATAGTTTCATATGCCAATATGCTATAAGAATAGGCCAAGGGGGCCAAACTTTGACCCCCCGTAAACCAAAAATTCAGACGTAAACTTTCAAAACGCCCAGACACGTATCCTTTTTTTGGTCTCCTCTACCATAATCCGTTGTCAGAATCCCGTTATTTTGGAAAAAGTTCAAAATTGTTGTACAGTGTAATTGAAAAAAAAAAAAAAAAACAAAAATGTACGTGATTCTCAAGGATCTAAAATTTTGAAAACCTTTAACAATCGTTAAGTACTGAAACTACACAATTTGTGCTCATCATGGCTGTCACGGCCGGGACGGCTTTCACTGGGAATTGTCCTCCTGCAGATTAATTCTTGCAAATATTGAACACATCCAAACATATGGAATCAGTTTCAACCAACAACGGTTTGGATTGTAATTTGTTCCACATATTTCTAAGTATGTGTTAAATTTTTGCAGGAATCGATACGTAGGAACGCCGACCCTATGGGCGCATTCGAAAAACTCAAAAAGAATATGCACTGGGGCGCATTTTAGACGTGAAAAAAGTGTTTAATGACGAATTCGGGCGTGGTCCAAAACGAAAGATAAGAGAGGTATTTAAAACGAAAAATTTGACAATGATTTAAAATGTTTTTCACTGAGATTTTGAGGTCGTTAAAATGCATTTGAGCATGTTATGCACTTTCAATGAAAAAATTTATAGTTTCGCTTCATAGTTTATGCCGAACGATATTCGCTCCTCGCGAATTCGCAGAACACGCCTGGAAAACTTTTCATTTCAAACACAATTTTTTATCAGAATTATATGTCGAGTTTTGCATTGTTGTGCCACCACCTGTAAGGCCATAACATAATTTTTTCTTTTGCTTTTTAACTTTTACTTCAAATTGTTATTGTTATAAAAAATTTCTGCAGTGAAAAGATGAGTTCGTGGTTTTTGCGTGCTATAAAAACTACGCTTCGCAATTTTTCTTTTCATACCCGACGCACTCCGTATCGAGGGTATATTGCGTTCGTGCTAACATGTGTAAAACACCCAAAGACAGTCGAAAAAGGCCACAAAAGTGTTGTCAGTAGGACTTCCCTTTAGCCATTTCCATATGTCCGTCCCTCCGTCCGTCTGTCTCACTGTCTGTCTGTCCGTAGGAAGGAGTTGAGCTATCTTGATCAAATTTGTATGCGTACTCACAGGCATATGAGTAAGAACAAGTTCGAAAATGGAGCAAATCGGATCCAATGTTTTTTGGTCTGTTATAGAAATCACAAAATTTGCTCTTAAAATTGAATTTTTCGAATTACCGTCGAATCTGGATATAATGAATGAACTTTTGCACGTCCTGTTCACTGTATCCAGATTGTTCGTATTAGCGAGATTGAATGTTCTGTTCATCATTTACAAGTCCGTAGAGAGAAATTTGGGGCCTGGGTTTTTCTTTTTTTTGGATCCCCTCACAAAAATGCGAGACCAAAAAAAAAAAAAAAAAATCCATGCCATTTCTGGACCCCTTCAGAAAGCCCGGGCTCGATGGAAAGTTCCCCTTTTTTAGGCCCCCTTATACAGGCCATGTAAAAAAAAAAAAAAAAAAAAATCACTATTTCGAGCTGCCCATTATTTCAGGGATTCGTTATATCCTGATTCGACTCGAATTGGATAAATTTGAAAAGTGGTCGGTTTTCGGGAATTCGATTTTTTTTCGGTACATGCGGTGACTTTATGGTCATGAAAAGCTCCAGAATACTCGTACTTAGTCGTAATGGTCCTGATCTTGGAGCCTGTCTTAAAGTAAATATTCAAAAAAAAAAAAATATATGTATATAGCTAGGCATTTATCTGTGTCGGGTATGGTATTGTCAGACTCGGCTGTTTATAACACCCTAAATTTGGCCTCGGTCAAATGCGCAGTCGCTCTAACGATGTTAGCATTTCAACAATACGGATATGAGTTACCTCCTTATCCATATGAAAATAATATGTAATTATTTTAAAACTTTTTTTTTTTTGAATCAAATTTTACGCCTTTCAACGCAAATACCACAATCATATTATTCGGAATACGTTAATTAGGATATATTCACGTCGCAGTTTCATGGAATATTTTAATTAGTTTCGTTAGAAAAGAAAAATGTTTTTTTCAAAATAATTATTTAAATTTTTTAGTTATCTCATTACTCATTTTGAAAACTAAAAGTACAGTAAATATTGTGTGTTATGCGTTTTTATTCTATTTTCCTCAATAAATACGTTCCATACGTTAATTGGGAAGGAAAAAATGTATGGGTTCGTGAATGCATTTTTATACCCGACACACTCTGTGTCGAGGGCATGGTTTGGAAAAATTTAACTCGTTACGTTACCGTTACTTTGATAAATTTTTGTAACTCGTTACGTTACCGTTCCTCTGAAAAGGCAAGTAACGCGTTACCGTTACTGTCTTCCAAAAGTAACGCTACGTTACTTTGACGTTACTTTCTAATATTTTAAAATAACTTTAAAAAATTGACACATAATTTCAGTGAATTTGGTTACTTAAACTGCTTTTTCGGTAATAAAGAATTTTTTTAACATTAGTCTTTATTCAATTTCAAGAAAACTTTTTGCTCAAATAAGTTGTCAGCCATGCGAGATCTGTTGGTTGGAAGAACCAGTCCTGCGGTCAAGGGCGTAGCGAGAGAAAGAGTGCTTTGGTAGCGCTTATATTTGCCACAGTGTATATTGGGCAATTATAAGACATTAACCGAAAAAAAATTTGGGGGGGCAAGAATAAAATTAGAGATTTTGACCGAAAACCCAAAATCGGAAAAACTAATGACGTCCGTTTTCGATGAAAATTTATATATAGAATAAGTGAAAAATTCTAAGAATTTTGGCGCTGACATTTAAAAAAAATACTGAATACAACTAGTCATTTTTGGACCAGTTTGGAACTAGACCCAAACTA
Source organism: Chlorops oryzae (assembly GCA_020466095.1). Lineage (NCBI taxonomy): Eukaryota > Metazoa > Arthropoda > Insecta > Diptera > Chloropidae > Chlorops > Chlorops oryzae. The sequence goes on from CM035806.1 coordinate 162,167,895, forward strand.
GACTAGTTGTAATGCTTAAAAGCAATTCTACTTAACATCCACGGCTTGTAAAATCCAATTAACATTGCAGTTCCAGCCCTTCGTAAGATTTCTTTCATAAAAATGTTGACAGCCCATTTTCCATTATACAAAGCTTGCGAGCCTACACGAAGACTACTAAGTATTATTATTATTTATAATTTTTTTTATTTTTTTTTTAAATTTTTTAAAAATAAATTTTGAAGCTTAGAGGCTACGGTCACTGAGAAAGAATTTTCTGAAAAATGCGGATTTGGCTTTGGTTGTTATTTTTTGACCCATTTTTTAGAAACAAATTTTTACCTTCCAATCTAGTTAAATTTTTTTCGAAAATAAACCACAACCACAATTTTCTTGAATCCAATCAATCTTGCCTTGGCAAAAAAAAAAACCAATAAGGGGAATACAGTCCAAATACAATCAAAAAAAAAAATAATTTTTCCCCAAAAGAAAAACCATTAAGAAAGAAATTCTAAATTTTTAAGCCAAACGGGGCCCCTAACCGATATTTGTTCAAATTTTTTAAAAGCCCCTTAACTTTTCCAATTTTCGAAAACACAATCTTCATCCATTTTTAAAAATTATGTTAAAGTCAAATTTCATCAAAAATATAGAAAAAATCCGGTGTGAAATTCAAAAGATAGGATGTAGTACCCTAAAAATTTCTGAAATGGTTCTTACCATGTACCGTGACCCAATAAATTTCCAAAAATTTCAACTCCCGATAAGAAAATTTTTACAGACAACGGGGACGGGGATCTAAATTGTCTTCTGGTGAGCGATCATTTCAAAAATTTTACTTTCTAGGTTTACAACAAACGAAATATACCCTCGACACAGAGTGTGTCGGGTATAAAAATGGAGTGTTATGGACTTGAACTGATCCAGAGATTTAAAGTCTGTCCAGAGCTCTTTTCAAGCGTAGACTTCAAAGATATTTTTCTGATTCTTGGACGAAATCCTGGTACTGGAGACACTCCAAAAAAATCGTAATCAATTCTAGAATTTCATCTCACCCCCAATTCGTATGGCGACGAATAGATAGAATAGGTAACGGCTGAATCGGATCATCTCGCAAATGCAGATTTTGAAGGGAGTTTTTGGCGTCTCGGAATAGAGCCTGTAGTACTGAAGGTACCCCGTTTGGAGCAGATAAAGCGCATTCTCGAATTAAGCCCAAAATCCAACATTGCGAGAGCCCGATGCGAGAGCGCAAAACGAGACGCACACAAATTTCAATACATTCAATCATATGGTTCAAGCTCCAATGTATCGCACTGCGAGACCTCGTAGCGAGAAAATTTTGAAAAATTGAATATTTCTCGTTGCGAGGCAATTTGACAGATTAATGATGTACCTATTTTTTGAGTACTCGCTATTGGGTACTCGTTTAAACTAATAAAACAAAAACTGTTCACTGTTCCGTGAAAAAGAGCTTTTAAAATATAGTCCGCGAGCTTTGGTTTATTTTGAAAATTTTTTTGAAAATTTTTGAAAATTTTTAATTAAAATTTAAACGCAAGTGAAAGCGTATAATTTCTATGAGTACTCGGTACTCGTTAGATTGTTGCTTGGTTCAAATATTGCATTACTAGAAGCGAAATTATGCTGTCATCTGCGTAACGCAAGACTCTCATTGGAGAATTGAAATGCGTCGCGCAAAACATTTTCGTAACGTCGCGCACTCTCGCATCGGGCTCTCGCAATGTTGGATTTTGGGCTTTAATGTCCTACGTCCATGCGTGTCTGCAACACATTGTACGTCCGAGAGAATAATTACAACAACATATTTTCGAGTTATCCTTTCGAATTTGTCTGCGATTGTTTTTAATTTTTTAAATTTATTTTCTTTTGGTTTTTCATTGAAATTGATACTTTTTGGCGTCATTCGGAGTCAACGACGTCGCGACACTTTTGCGATTCATTGAATGCATGGAACTCAACTCGAAGTTCGAGAGCCCCGTCTGGTTCGAGTTAGTGAATCGAGTGTAAATGAATTAGGACTGCGGCTGAGTATCCGAGTATGCGGAGAAATATCCGCATTCATCGTAGTGTATACATATATATATAAGTATATATTATTTTTTTTTTTTTTTGCTAATCTATCATGTACGAACAGAGTTTTTGAGGTCTTGAAAGGCTATTCAACCTTAATGGGTGTGGAACATTTACAAGCATTAATATTTCTTAATAACATCCGCAACTACGTTTACGGATTGTTTTCTTAAGAAAAATCCGTAAGCGCACTTAACACTTCGGTCCAACCCTAGAGTGATGATGATGCGATGAATGAGGAAGAAATCGCACTCTAGTTTGCAGTGTACAATGGGCTGTTTGAAGGAATTGATCAAGAAATAATTTAAAAAAAATAAAAATTAATTGGAATAGTGCGAGAAAATTTCTCGAATGCCTGAAAGAAAATTTCGGGAATATTATTTTCTGAGTAGGTACCCAAGTGTTAATCGATGGAAAAAATAATTTTTTCCATATACGAGTATTCAATGAACGATTTCTTGGTTTTTCTTCTGATTTCGGGTAAGCATTTTCAACTTTCCAGTGCCCGAAAAGTATCAAGGAGCGCTTGAATAAAGTTGATGTGCTACAAATAGTTGTACAGTTTTATTTTTTCTTTACCTCGATTAAAAATTTTTCACATAATTCGCACCCATTCGAACGCTTTCGACCAGCCATGGTTGAAAGTGGCAAAAAAATTTTTTAATTTTTTTACATTTTTACTATTCGAAGCTACTACTAGAGGTTTTCGGGTTAGTTACTACTAAGGTTTCTTTTTTTATTTTTCTCCATGTCTGAGGCTGCATTTTGTTATAAATGTTGTTAATTCTAAATTCATATGAATGCACCACTGTGCGGCGCCACATCGACTGGAGCCGATTTTCCGTTGCAAATAAAATGCATTTTGTCGGCCGTCGTCATTAAATTGTGAAAACTTTCCCTACGAGATTTATGCCCATTAAATGAATTGGAACGCGTCGTGTATGTATGCTGCGGTACTTTTAGGCTGTCTCTATTAGCGTCCAGCATAGCACAATAATACAAACAGCACACAGCACATCTCATTAATTGCAATCATATTAATTGAGAAAATTAGTCACAAGACTTAAATGGTAGGATACAACTTAAAACAAAGAGATCAGAAGTTTTCCAAATGTGTGCGTTGTTTTCCCTCTAACCGAACCACCTTGTAGTAGGTACTATCCACAATTGAAAGAGTTATAGAAAATTTTCATTTTGTTCAAGGACCTTACAAGAACGATATATGGTTTTGTTTTTTGCCCTAAAAATTTGTAACAAACTTTATATTTCTCAACACGAAATACTTATAAATTTAAAAAGTTTTCTAGATCCGTTTTTTTTATATATCTAGCTACGGAATATATACGGAATTCGAGGTGAACGATTAAACTTCGAAGCACTCTTTCCATGCTTAATTCCTCAGAGTTAACGTCTTATCTTCGGAGCGTTAATTTTCACTGTCCATAAAAAGAATTTTTTTTTTTCTTATACGAAATGAATCGAAACTGAAAATGAAAGTGAAATTAAAAACTTTTACCGACTGTCGAGTCAGCGAACAATAATTCCGGTTGAAATCCTTTCTCTAAATAGAAAAAAAGAAAGAGGAAATAATAAGAAAGCATTAAAGAAGTTTTCAGAAGCAAAGGATCTTATTGCAGGAAGTTGTTTAGTGAATTGTGAATTTTAATGGCCATTTGTGTCCCATACGCCTATTTCGTATTCAATTGCAATGACTTAATAATGATTATGTGTCTCATATTCACCCACTCCGTTGCTCCATTCAGGCTCACTCCGTCGCTCGGTCGCTCTCACACTAACACTCGTACGAAATGGTCTGAATATGCTCTCACCACATCAATTGCCCTCAAAGCCATTATTATCTTGTATAAATTTGTATATATATCAGTTGTTTTTTTTTTGGTTGTTGTATTGGGTGGGAGAGCAAGAGGAGATAAACATATCATAAAATTTTATAGTCTTCCATCCCAGAGTTTACATAAGCAGTAATCAAAATGCTGTTATGCGATAAGTAACGATAATTTTATGCCGAATTCGCTATGCCTCATTGGTCAGCTCATAAAAATTTTTAACTTCTTGTGACATACGCACTTTTGTGAGTCATCGGATAACGTGACATTTAAAGTGCCGGAGCTTCGCAGGCGAGAATAAACAGAGTTATCTTTAAATTGCTTAATTTATCGAAATGCTGATAAATTTTAATGTGCGAGAGAGGATTTCTAACGACCGTTCGATATATTGATTGTTTATATTATATTTTTCAAATTCCGGGATGCTAAACCATGTGCGTTTCGATCACAACATTTTTGACGTTTATATAAATTTGAAAATTATTTTGAATGTGTTTGAGAGGTCAATTAAACGAACAGAACCGGACAAAGGAAAAGAACGGGATAGGAAAGAAAAAATTTAGAGGGAAAAAAGGGACCAAAAAGGGGGATTAATAAAGGGAAGGTTTTGAAAGGGAAAAATTTTAAAGGGGAAATATAATTTTTTATATTTTTTATTAATAATATTAAGGGAGAAGAGAGAGAGAGAGAGGGAGAAAGGGGATAGAGGAAAACAAAGAGGGAAGAGAGATTTAAAGAGGAATTAAAAAGATAAAGAATTTAAATTTAAAGAGAGAAGAAAGAGGAAAAAAATTAATTTTTTTTTTCATTTTATTATAAAAAATTTTTTGAAAAGGGGAAGAAAAAGGGCATAAATTTTTCCGTTTTCATAGGCAATTTCAAAAATTCTTTTAAAAGGGGAAGAGCCCAGATCTTTTATAGGAATTTATTCCCCTTTAATGTTGAATTATAGAAATTTTAGAATGTGCAAATTGTTTTTTTTTTTTTTTTATGGGAATTTTTTCGGGTGTAAATTAAAGCCCAAGACATTTTTTATTTTTTTTTATATTTAAATTTAAATTTTTTCCCTTTTATTGGGTTGACAATCGTGGATAATTTTGGGTATTTATGCACGGAATTTTTTTTTTTTGTTTCGGAACAAATTACATTTGAACCGGGACCCTCGATTTAATCGAATTTTTAATTATTTTTTTTATTTTTTTTTTTTATTTTTTTGTTTTTGTTCTTTATGATGGGAAACTTTTGGTTTTTATTCGCGGGGGTTTTTTTTTTTTTTTTTTTTTTGTTAACCGCGCCAATTTGCCCATTTGAAAGTGGAAAACCATTAATGCAAAATTAAAATTTCTTCTCATTACTTTTTTTTTTTTTTTACTTTTTATTTTTTTTTGTTCTTTTTGAAGGGCCGCTTTTTCTTTGCTTGGTGGGGTTTTTTCGGAAATTTGCGCCTTGAAATTTTTAATGAAAACTAATAAATTTGTGAAACAAAAACAATTACGAATGAAAATTTTTGGGTTTAAAGGTTTTGAAGCAAAATTTAATAATTTTCGAATTCAAAAAAAAAAGAAGGGGTTTTTTTCATTTCTTTTTTTTAAATTTTTTTAAAATTTTCAATTAAAATTCCATGCCCTTCTTTTAATGATGGTTTTCTTGTTTTTCTTTCAAGCGGGGGCCCTTTTGGCGATTTTTTGTTTTTGTTTTATTTTTTTTAAAATTTTTAAAAAACGCCAAATTTCACCTTTTCCTGGGATTGGGTTTTTAAAAAGAATGAAAAAATATTTAAATAAATTGAAAATACTTGACTCAATGGGACTTGATAAGAGCGCTTTCGACAGCAAGTACTATTTCAAGTAATATTTCAAGAATTTAATGAAGTAAGATCCGTTTTTGTAAGCCTTGAAGGAGCGTCTTTCATTTGCTTGTTTGGTTATGATTTTCTTCCAGGAAATGCCGCCATTGAAGGATGAAAAATGAAAACTAATAGAGAACTGATGAAATCCAATAAGCCACTATCCGTTTTAATGCCAAGTGAATTGGAGTTAATCGAAATTGAGATTTTGAAATCCGCAAGAATTTGGCAAGGCGTATTTGATCGAGACGCCCGCCAACTTGCGATGCAAGATGGTCTGGGTTTTGACTCCCAGCTTAAGTCGTTTAGTCGAATTTTAATTTCAAATCCTTTTCATACAAAATCTTTCAGTATTCAAATTTTCACAATTCATTTCATTGCCTGATGTGTCTTTTCAATTTAATGCATAGCAATCGTAAACGGTCATCAGTTCTCAATAACATATCGAACGAGAGAAAGGGCAATAAATATTAAAGGCAGGGAGTTTTCTTGAAATATTTATGTTTTATTTTAATTATATTAAAGCATGAATTGGTATGAAAACGTGCCAAAAAATTTCATCATTTATCTTAAGGGAATGAAAGAAGTTGAGAACAAGAATGAAAATAGGCATAGAGGGTTGTAAGAGTGAAGGATGAACAGGGAGGCCTGTCGTAAATAAAACCCCAAATGAGAAAAAGGGAAACAACAGAAGCAAACATTTTTTGGATAAACAAGTTAGCCTAATGACTTCCACCGGTTGATTGCGGGCTTAGCCACCTTAAGGGGTAACGTAAACAATTTTGTTAATTTGGTAGGCATGACACATGCGACAAGCATAAATTCCATCTCAAAATTACAGCACGTGCGCGACGTATGTATGTCGTAGAGAAACGCATAGCTCGTCAATTACTACAATATATCGCCAGAGATATGCGACATCCGGCAACCGGCAACCGACAATTGAAAAATCTCACCATTGCATATCGGCATGCGGGGATGTGCGATGCGCCTTCGAGGCTGTCTAGCGTGTGGTCAGAAAAAAGGATCGAAAATGTCGTGAATTTAATGAAATTATCGAAGAACACGAAGAACAAGACACTGAGCAACAGTGTACCGAATATAGTTTAAATATGAATAAAAAAATAAAAACAAAGCGAGTGAGATGACAGTGAGTGGTGAGAATCTTAGGATGATACCTATACAGGGTGTCCACGGAACGATTATTTTAATACGCGATAGCTTCCCTGCAATATTGAGCCTGTCGATTTCCCAAGAAGGACTGGCCATTGACCGGTCGAAATCCTATCGGTTATATTATGGCAGTTCGCTCCATCGAATTCGACTTGCCAGCGGTCGGTAATAAACGGGGTTGGCTTAAGGGTAGTCTGTAAATGACACTTTCATCAACTTAGAATATATTTATTAGAAATTGGTTTTTTATTTTCTTATTTGAATATCCTAAAACCAGACCAAATTAAGACAATTGATCCAAAAAAACTGGCCTATGATCAGCCGTTTTTCGGATATGTCCCTCCCCTAGGACAGGCCCATGTTAAAAAGGTCCGTTGAATACATGAGAAGTGGATTTATGAGGGGACTAGTACTGGTAACATGAAGGACTGACCGAAGGCTACACTTGGGTCAGTCCATATTACGGCAGGGGAAGGACTGACCGAAGGCTACACTTGGGTCAGTCCATATTACTGCAGGGTTATGTCAAGAGCTGTATTTTTTTGTTTTTGGACCAGACCACTAGTCAAAAAGGTACATCATGAAAATTGATGTTCCATTCATGAAAATTGCATCAAAATCGTCCATGCCCACCACCCATCAATGTCACTAAAATCTTTTACCCTAAGAGTATGCTAAGTATTTTTTTCATATTAAAATCATTGGAATTTATGAGAGTTTTTTGTTCCTGTGGAGCAGCTTGAGTTATGAGTTAAAGTTTGGTATTCTAAGGGCCAATATTACCAAACATATTTTAAAAAATTTTAAAATTAAATTAAAAATTTTTTTATTTTAAATTTCATTTTCAATATGCAACTTTTTTAAGTATAGCAAATTGTGGCAGCACGCTCCACTGTCAGGGTAGTCAGTCAAATTCACAAATGATTGAAATGTTATTTTAGAGCATGGAGTCGTGTGCGCGCGATTTTTCATCAGTCTCATATCGCTGTAATCCGAATCCATAAATTTAAAGCTTTGCTTGTTTCGTTTTGCGCAGATTTTTTCCGTAAAATTTTAGAATGAATGTAATCAGCTGTTTTTCTACCGCCCAAAACAGGGCTGTTACCATATCTTTAAAAAAACTTAACCCTCTAACGGAATAGTTCTCAAGGACCATTCAAAATAGTGAATTTCACCAAAGATCGTTTCAATTGAATCATACGTGTAACACGCTTTAAAAGTCTTTTTTAATGAACTGCTCTATAAAGTAAAATAATAGTTGGAGATTTTGGCTCCTTAATGTTAAATAAGTTTAAAAATCTGTTTGGACTTTGATAATCAATTTAAATTGCTTCCGAAAACGACCTGCTAGTATTTAAAATTAAAAAAAAATATTTTAAAAATTTCTTGGTGAAAATGAAAATCAGATTTTATTTTTAAAATTTTTTTAAATATGCTTGGTAATATTGGCCCTAAGCTAACACCAAAATGTACTCTGAGATATGCCAATTTATTCTTCCGAAAACACCGTTACGATAAAATGTCGCATTAGGGAGCTATACCCATTTAAAACTTAAAAATCATCTACTATTTTTGAAATTTTTTTATATTTTTTATATGAAAAATCCCTGAAGTATACTTCGAAATATTTAAAATACTAACGAAAAAATTTATGATTTTTGAGTTTTAAATGGGTATAGCTCCCTAATGCGACATTTTATCGTAACGGTGTTTTGGGAAGAATTAATTGGCATATCTTAGAGTACATTTTGGTGTTAGCTTAGAATACCAAACTTTAACTCATACATAGATATGGGCCAAAAAACGGTCGAATAAACTTTTAAAAAAAATCTTTGTATAAAGTCGTACCGATAACTCAAAAAACGAATGAATACAGTTCGATTCCTCGTGCCCGAAATAGGGGGAAACCGTTGAATTCGGTCTTGTCATTAATATCTGGGCAATTCTATTATTAATTCTTCTTATTCGAACATAACACAACTTCAAAAAAGTCATCATTAAATTTTTGAATTTGCATTGTAGAAAATTGGCGTTACTTTTTAACTCGAAGTCCCACTGTGCGGCGTGATGCAGTGCGGTGCGGTGCTGTGTTAGTTAGCAACAAATCACCCCGGATATGTTTGTTTCTTGATGTTATGGCCGTTTGACGGTATTCCTGGCAGTATTAGTGTCGGATTAGGGCGGAGCTTAACGCTTTCGCATTTGCTTTGTCAATAACCAATTTCCGAAACTGAAGAGGCTTGAAGACCTACAGCAGCACAACAACAACAACAGCAACAGCATGCACGAAAAACGACAAGAAAATTAACAATCAAAACCGTCTGAAAAGAGCGATCCTAGAAAACGTTTTGTTATTGTTTAGTTGTAGTGTTGAAAAGGCAAAAGTTCTCCTTATCCATATTTATGAACATTCCAGACACAATGGGAAAATTCTCGTTGAACGCGTTGTTGTTCTTCTTGTTGGTATTTTTCCTTTATTTTGTTGCTGTTTTTGTTATTGTTCATGTTGTTTGTTTGTCTTGCATTAAATAATTGAATTTAATTGCAACAAAATTCGCTTCAATCCATTCTCATTTCAGAGAAGCTTTTAAAAATGTGCATTCATTCGTCAAGACTTATTAGTGGTATTCAAGCAGCTGTGGAAATTCGAATGTGCAAATTTTGCACTGGCAAAAGTTTCCACTTTTGCATGAACGACCGTGTTAGCAAGGTGTTTAAAGTAGGCGCGATATTAGCGAATTTGAAAACATTATAGCTTTAATTACATAAGAATAGGTAGTTAGTTTAACCCATTTTAGGCCGGATGCTCGATTTGACGAACAAAGTCAATGGCTATTTGTTGTTGTCTGCTCAAAATGGGTTAAACAAATTTTTTATATGGCAATGGTTGACGCAGTAGACTTGGGCTTTACAAATTTCCACACAAAATGTCGCAAATTTTGCCCATTAAAATCGATGTGCAATTCCATGCCAACAAATTTGCACAAACGCAAAATTTGCGGGGATGCAAAAATTGCACACCTGATTGAATCACACTAGTGGTATTCAAGCAACAGTGCAATCGCAGTGTGCAATATTTGCACTTGTCAAATTGCGTACAAAAAAAGCAGTGCAAATATTGCACACTGCGATTTGCACTGTTGCTTGAATACCACTACTATTGTCTTTTAATAAATTTTAGGCAAATTAAATTAAATTAAATTGAATTTAAAAATAAAAAAAATAAATAAATAAATAAATAAAAAAAATCAAATAAAATATGTATAAATAAATAACTAGGAATTACTAATTGAATTTGAAGAAGGCTTTGAAGCTTTTGCAATTAAGAACAATATTTTTTGTTGGTCTATTACTAACCCATTAGCGCCTACACATCAAAATAAAAATCTTCGATTTTTTTATTTTATTTATAATTTTTTATTTATTTATTAAATGCTTGTTTTTAATGGTTTTCCAGAAATTCAGTGTTCTCAAACGATATCACTGGCCATTAATGGGTTAAATCCATTTGATCATTATCGTCTCTAGGTATATTAACCCTCAGTTACTAACATGAATTTCATGACACGGCTATTCTAACATCGGTCTCACACACCGAAATAAACATTCACACATATTTTGATGAAATTTTGCATTTTTCTTAGTTTTTATTAGGGGTATTCACAAAGGCGTGTTAAAAACGTTGGAAAATCGGAAAATTGCGACTTCTTAAAATTTTTGTAAAACTTTTTTGTATCTTGCACAACTTTTTAAGCAGTAAAAAATTTTTCGACTTTACGACTTTCCTATTTTCCGACGCCTTTGTGAATACCCCTATTGTGTATAAAAATAAATTAAATATCCCTTTCCACATCGAAAGCAACAAGAGCACCGATCAAGGCAAAGCTATACAAACAGCGAACGCTCTAGAAGCTGAAATTTTGGCGCACAGAAAGCTTTAAATAAGTGTTCGATCCATGAGACCGCACGTTAGTAACGGAGGGTTAAGAGTAAAACTCTACCACAAGCCCTGCGACATGATATCGTCGTCGTGCAGGCTGTGTATTGAAAAAGCCTTCAGCTGCTAGTTCAACAATCGCAATTCCCTGGGGCGGAAAGCTCCCTGATTCCGCCAATGCCAACATCCATTTTGATATATGTTTGTATGTATGGTATGTATGTGTTTTACATTCATCTTCCATTATGTTATATAATCGTTTAATTTTAGTTTGCGAAACATTACGGTACATTGGTCATGTCCAAAAATTTATGCAATTCATTTTCAATTTTCATGTGAATGTTATTGATGAAAACAATGGTATATTTGCACCTTTGTGCTTTGATAAATTGATGTACTTGCTGCTCAGTGAATCATCATTTAATCCCTTTGCACCTTAATTTGGTTGATTGCACCTAATATTTAGACTTAATTATGTCTACTCTTAGTTATATAACATTTAATTATCTTCTGTTCTGAACATATTTGATTCCACGATTCATTTTTCAAATTTTCCAATTCGTCATATACACACATATGTACAATATACGTATGTAGGCATGTAGCTACGTACATATACATTGTTTTTGAGAAATAAGGAAATTATTATTTTCAAATCTCAATTTCGATGAACTCCAATTCACCTGGAATTATAGCTAATCGGATTTCATCAGTTCTCCATTAGTTTTCACTTTTCATCCTTCAATGGCGGCATTTCCTGGAAGAAAATCATAACCAAACAAGCAAATGAAAGACGCTCCTTCAAGGCTTACAAAAACGGATCTTACTTTATTGAAATTCTTGAAATATTACTTGAAATAGTACTTGCTGTCGAAAGCGCTCTTATCAAGTCCCATTGAGTCAAGTATTTTCAATTTATTTCCGATAATTGTTTTTCCATTGCAATTTCAGGCAACAATGCCAGGAGCGCTGGATGTTAAGCGCATTTCGTATAAGAAACAAATCAAGCAAAGCCATTTAGAATTTCCAAAGTTTACCCAGGCTACCTGCTTTAATACGTCAGCAAAAACAAACACCTTATCCGGTACACTCATGTTCGTGTAGCACACTTTTAGGCCGCAATTATAGTGGAAGCAAAGCTGAAGCTGAAGCGTAAGCTGTCATGTGTTTGTTGTATTTTCGCAACAACAAATACCTGACAGCTTACGCTTCAGCTTCAGCTTTGCTTCCCCTATAATTGCGGCCTTAATGCAAGGAGTTTTCGGCTCCTTCGCTTTCAAGAGAAAGAGTGATGCTTTGACAAAAAAAAAAAAAAAACATTCCGAATCATATTGAAGCATAAATGCTATACTTATTACGTGCGGACACACTACGAACACGTATCAAATTACATTCGTCTTCGAATAATTATTTTTGATTTTTTTGAGGATATTTGAATGCACTTATGGACTTTTCTTTTCTTAAGTAAAACTTATAAATATTTTAACTTGCCAGCTTACCATAAATGTTGAAAACGAATATCTCATTTCATTTGGTAAGCCAGCACCTTTAACCCTTCTGCATTCTTTCAAAAAAGTAACACTTTTTGTCTTTTGGGTCAAAATGACCCAAGATAATAAAAATAATTTTTTTTTTTTTTTAATAAATTTTATTTTATTTTTTGTATAAATTTAAGGTTTTTTGTTTGATATTTATAAAGATAAATATTACATTAAGTTATTTTAAGACTTATTTACACAATCTAGGCAGACAATAGCCTTAGTACTATGTGCCTTGCAAACATATTTTCGGCATTTTTCGCAAATAGTTGAATATTTATTTGAATTTTTATCATGGGGACAAAAGAAACAGCGCTGTCTTTTTCCTGAAGGCTCGATGAAAGACACACGGCTGGCATTCTTACTTGTGGGAGGAGATTCCGAACCGGATGCCATTTCAAGGGCACGTTCTGACCTTTGTCTTGTGTTTTGAATTGCTTATACAACATTCTTGACCGATTTTCCGTAAGGTAGTCTTTGCCGTCGCAAAATATGTGGTCTTATCAACTGATTTCCTAGATCCGCGAGGTACAATCGGCGTCTGAACATTTTGTTGCTGTTCCAAGAAGGGTTAATTTCAGTCCATATAATATAGGAATTTATCATTCTGTCGGCCAACTAAAATATCAATGGGGTCAAAATGACCCACAAACGCTTCATGTGTTTGAAAAACCTATTTATGCTTCTATGTAAAACAAAAGTAAATTTATTTTATTGTTTTTTAAAGATATCCCATCTATTTGATATTTTTATGGATAAAATAAAACATTACGTCAATACAGAAAGTTGAAGTCGGTCATTCAACGAAATTTAATTTGAAATTGGGTCATTTTGACCCAAAGAGTGCAGAAGGGTTAACACAAAATTGCAAACAAAAACATATATGCTCACGATCGATTTTTTAGATGCCGATGAAGCGAAAAATTTGAGGAATTTTCTCTAAAAATAGATTTTCTGTTAAGGTTTAACGGTCTTCAGAGTCTTATTTTCTTAGCCGACCTTAAAAATATGTGAGAGAACGTGTTAGAGGCGTTCATTTTATTTAATACGAGGGCTAATTCGATCAAACCGTATGATGCATAGTCGAGATGTGCTTGAAAAAGCCTTTAAAAATAACTTTTGAGCTGCCTTATTTATTGGATGGTATCAAATTTGATTGCCGCAAAATTGTCATCATTGAGAAGATAAAAGTTCATGTTTTGCGTATCTGCCATGGCACATCCATCTAGTTGGAGTTATGTCTAAGGCTTAAAGATTTAATCCGACACATCATAGATAATTTGTGTCCGTCTTATAGCCTGCTGACGATGGTGCTTGGAACAGCTTAAAACATCCAATTCGAAAGACGAACAAGATGCCCCACGAATAATGCTGTATTGCGATGGGCGAATGAAAGGATGATTCAATGATGGCATAACAATGAACGAATTGCTCAAGTTGAATATTGTGCTTTCGTTACTATTTGAGATATACTCAACAACGATTAACGGTGTCGTAGGAGCTTATACATAGCTGACAGAAAATCGCACAAAAGTACCAAATAACATAATCACAGAATTTGAGAATGTGAAAACTTTAGTCGAAGTTAGCGAGGAACACAGGGTTGGCGAGAGCATCATATAGACGCATCGAAAGGGAGTGCTGTTATTTGGAGTGCCGATGATGACGACGACGTCTGATGACAACGGCTCTTGCTGTTTGTGTTCGCTGGAGTCAGAGTCAATTGAAAACGTGCCAGCCATTGGCAATGACGATTAATCGGCTTTCATGTTTCCGGATTCGATGTGATTGTTGCTCTTGGCCCTTCCGACACGCACATACAGACAAACGAGGAGCACGATAGCGATAACGTTGACAAGGTGGCACGTTGAGAAAATCCCTCACAAAGGGATCCTTGCAGCATCAACATCAATGGCAGTGGCAGTGGATGTAGCAGCATGTCAGCCGCACAATATCGGTGTCAACTGCTATGATTGCCAGGCTAAAGACGGCTCTTCCATATAGTCGTTTTTGTGCGCATATCTGTCTCTCTCTCTCTTCTCTCTTCTCTCTCTCTCTCTCTCTATCTCTCTCTCTGCGCTTGTCGGCTTGTACGAATTTGTTGACTTTCATTGTTATTTATTATAACAACAATGAACTCCAAAGAGCGCCGCAGCTCAGCGGAATAAATGGCCTTTTAGTAACGTTATCTCGTTACCGGGCCAGTCTCACAGCGATGCACAGTGGTATATTTTTATTTCTAAGAAACAAGAGAATACATTGAGTTGTTAAGAAAAAAAAAAAAAAAATCCAACTATTTTGTCTCTCAAGCAGAAAAAAAAATTCTTATTCCACAGTCTTCCGCATAGAAAAGCCAGACCCACCCACAGTCAGAACAAAAGCGGGCACCAGAATTTAACTGGCTATGGGCTATTGTCCATGGATTTTTTTTCTTTCTCTTTCATCGACAGCCTTTATTTTTTTTAAAAGCTCTGAACACGAAGGAAATTTTTTTTGTGGCAGTGTTTTTTGTTTATATTAATTTTTGGGGGGAAAAAAGTTATTTTTAAAGGGGGTACACCAGCTTTTTCAAGCACATCTCGACTATGCATCATACGGTTTGATTGAATTAGCCCTCGTATTAAATAAAATGAACGCCTCTAACACCTTCTCTCACATAGTTTCAAGGTCGGCTAAGAAAATAAGACTCTGAAGACCGTTAAACCTTAACAAAAAACCTATTTTTAGAGAAAATTCCTCAAATTTTTCGCTTCATCGGCATCTAAAAAATCGATCGTGAGCAGATATGTTTTTGTTTGCAATTTTGTGTTAAAGGTGCTGGCTTACCAAATGAAATGAGATATTCGTTTTCAGCATTTATGGTAAGCTGGCAAGTTAAAATATTTATAAGTTTTACTCAAGAAAAGAAAAGTGCATTCAGATGTCCTCGAAAAAATCAAAAATAATTATTCGAAGACGAATGTAATTTCAGAAAATTGTCTTGATCCAGGTAATGATCAATAAAGCGATTTCTTTCTTTGAAAGCATGCCTGGGGAAAGTGGCCATTGATGGACCTAACGAAAAGTACAAAAAAATATTAATAACTTTTACACGTTCGAGATGGATAGGACAGCTCGGAAGACAGATAGTTGAATAAAAAGTTATGCGACTCGTGTTTTTCGCCCACTGTGTGCTCGGGAAATAAATTTTGTTTAATTTCTATTCACTCCATTGCCATTTGGCGCAGCACGAAGTTCTCTGGCATCGCGTTTGGGCTTAACTCATTGAAAAGTAGTGAATATATCATTCGTAGCGACTAATTTGGCTTTTATTTGTTTTTAAGGAGATTTTAATGACCCTTCTTGGGATACGTGAATTGGGCACGATAACTAAAGCGAGCAGTTAAAGTTCTGCTCTTCCTTTTCATTTTTTCTATGTCTGATTTTTCATTTTTTGTTTTTTCTGTCTATTTTGTCCTCCTTCAATTTCTATTGTATGTGTATCCTCTCAGCGATTCAAGGCGATTTATGCGCCGGCATTGTTGGACGTTCTTTATAAAATTTATTGAAAAAATTCTACGAATGACTCTTGAGTTATGTATGTTTGCAATAAAAAGAATAAAGACGTGAAGCAGCCGATAAAGTACTAAGAGGGGGGTGGGCGGTGGTCAAGACCAGAGAGAGAAGGAATTGGAATTTCAAGCATTTACGTGTAGCAGCCCGAAGCGGAGCAGCTTAGCTAATTAAATGTCAACTGCAAATTATTCGAATAATTTTTCTAACGTATGTATGTATGTATGTATGTAGGTATGCATGTTTTTACATAACGCGAAATTGAAATATTCAAGCGTTGCGGGTGTTAGAGAGTATACGGCTCTTCCTGCTCGTCGACCATAATCTATGTAACTCATGTCGATATAAAACAAGTAAAGAAATTTACATCGGCTTAGCCGATTGCACACATTTATACCTTTTCCTCGCCTTTAAATGTCTTAAAACATTAACCTCCTTCTGTCGCAGTCGGGGGGGTAAAAAAGAAAATGTGTGTAGAGTGGAAATCAAATTTTTTCGAATTTTGCGAATGGTGGTCATGGTCAAATTTTAACCGTAAGAGGACATTATATCTAGCTACGCTAAATAACGTCTCTTTAATCGATAATGCACAGCAGTTTCGTAAAAGAGTAGCGTTATGGCGTCGACGGCAATTCATGTCAGGACATGCAATGTCGACGTCGAAAAAACGAAGGCAACACATGCTCGATAAGAAGAGTAGTTTGGCATCCCAGTTGGTATTTTGTTCTTGCATGAATTTGTTCTTATATGAATTCATAGATGACATACATAAGTGAAAAATTTAAGATCGAAGAATGCAGTAGCAGTAAGGAACAAATTTTGGCGATAGTCAACTAATACAAAGAAAGTGCAAGCCGCAGCAAAGATGGATAAATTGAGGGCATTATGAAATTTCGTAAGAGAATCGAAGGCTCATGAAGCATTTCCTTCCTCTTGCCTATGCATTTTTCAATAAGTAGGCTTCAATTTTTCATATGAAAAACGCCATGACTTTTGTGAATACCTTTCGTAAGAGCAAATGAAAGATTCTTGAATTAATGCTGGAGAACTATCGATAATTGCGGCCATCGATAGTACTATCGGAAGTTACATTATGCAGTTTCAACTAATTTGGTTGGCAAATTGCTTGTAGTTTGAATTAAAATTTTTATCAAAAGAAATCAATGCGATAGAATGTTATTCATAATAGAGCAGTCCTGCTACTTATCATCTCGTACTGGAGTACATACGTATTGTACATATCAGCATCAATCCAACCGAAGTCAAAGCTGTCCCGATTATAAGCATATTTGACCTGTTGAACATCTAAATATCCACCGTTTTTTCATCAAGAATTATGTTCCTATAATGAAAATTTTAATATTAAATAAAATATTGTACAAACGCATCCGTCTTCAATTTATAGGACGTGGGAATATACAAGAAGGCGCATTTTAAAACCTTTCTTACTTAATTTGCAGGTATCTATCCACACTTTTAAACCATAGCATATGCAGCTTAGTATGACGCCTATAATTCTCATTTGGTTTGTAAAATGGGACACATAATAAAATGGGACTCGCAGAATTTCTGCAAATTTTTCGGAACGTCAAGTGGCAAGAAGTGTGCCAGCTTGTCTTATTTATAGGTTTTTCTCGCTAGGGCGAGGCAAGTGATGCCATATCGTGGGTTTTTTCACTTATCGAGTCACCGGAAAATGGTTATATTAACATCGCCCTGATCTAAATACGGACATTTTTAGAAATCTGTCCATTAAAAAAAAAATAAAGTAAAAAATTTCATTAGTAATTATTATTTGGGCTTTTGGTCCCTCATTTTTCACTTATAGCAAAAAATGTAATATTTGGCAATTGAAAAAATTTTTATTTTTCATAAATTGCCGAGAAGTGTGGAAAGCCGATACGACCGGTTTTGAACCTAGCTTACCTTAGCCACTCTGACCACCTCAGCGATGTGAGGTAGGTCGGCTAAATTGTGCATATATATACACCATTGGCGTACCCGCCTTATTGTTAATAGATTTTCATTTATAAAAATCAAATCTTTCATCGCCAGCAACACCTTACTCAGATACATTCCTTTCTGAGCGATTTATATTATTGCTGCCCAGTGCTCGGACTTCTACCACTATTTTCACTTTCTACTACGCTAGGTCCAAATCTAACACTTTTTTTTTTTACTTATTTATGCAATTGTTTTATTTATTTAATGATCATTTAGAAAAATTGAGAACATAAAAATGTGGTACAATGTTATGTATTATTGAAAAATATGTTGGCAGCTTCCTATTGTCAAGAATATTGTCAAGATTGGCAGCATTGGCGCTTAACGACATCCAATAAATATTGACACATTTTTTTATAATAAGATAAAATGCCTTAAAACATGTAAGTTTCCCAATTTTCTACATGATCAGATGTGATATATTGTATTCCCAGCCGGACATTATCGCATGCATGAAAAAATCATTATTGCAGAAGAAGTGAAGCATTCATATGTAAAGAGGGCAATTGGTGCTTTTTCGAATGTTCTTCTAGCGAAAATATCACAGAACCAAGAGCTCGTTGCAACAGACCCTTCTTCAAATGAAATTTTCATTTTAAAGAGGGTTGTATACTCCTATTTTGAATGAAGATCCTATGAAATTGTCATGACAATATGCATTTCAATCTGTGTGCTACAATTCTCAAAAGTTTTATAATTTTTTTGTACTTAAGATGTTTTAAGAATTGAAACTTTTAAGTCTTTCCAAAGGCGATAATGTGTCACAGTCACGAAGTGACGAAATATGGCCATATTAAAACATTAAAAAAATTTAAAAAATTTATTTTCCTTCTCTCAGATCCCCGCGGCGTATACATAAAATTTTTTCAAATGTAATTCTCATTCCCGTTGGCACCATAGTCTTTGTTCAGAATGATATTATGATTCATGTTAGCAGCATGTACTCTATTTTCGAATGAAATAATCATGCAAATTGGATCCATTTTAGCCAGCCAGCATGTGCACTTTTCCCAAATGAAGTTTTCATGCGGACCAGGGTCATACACTCCTTTACCTTATGAATAACACATGAATTTAGAAGTACTGAAAATAGCGGCCATCTCCTAACAAAATTCATCAGAAGTTAGGGTTAGTAATGCGAGTAGTCGCAGTATGAATTTTCACCACTTTGGAAGTACTGGAGAAGTAGTGAAATTTCCGGCTGGGATTACTATTTTAAACAACTTTAAATCTACCAGTTTTATATAAATCTACCATTTCTATAAAAATCTACCACCTTTAAAAATTTTCAAATCCGAGCACTGTTGCTGCCTCCAACTCCTGCTATATAACAAAAAGGTTGCCAACGTGATGGCGGCGTATCCTTGCGACGCTTTGTTATTTACCAATCGTTCATACTTGCGTTGAGCCTTTATTTCGGCAATCGCGTTTTTTTTTTTTTAAATTAGAATAAACCTGATTAAATAATATTTTCCCCATTTTCACCTATAATAATTGTGAAGCAGAAGTAGACATTTTCTTTTATTTTATTTTATCTAATAATTTTCAATTTTTTTTTTTTTTTTTCATTTTATTATCCAAAAAAATTTCGTTTCTACAAGGATTTATAAAAATTTTTTTTTTTTTTACATGAAAAGAAAATAATTTTGAGAGAAAGAAAAAAAATAAAAAGTTTCACTCGAAGAGGAACTTTCGAGGAATAATAAACGGTAGCTTTTCTAGCTACTTAAATCCTCATAATGCAGAATGGACGTCAAAATCAGCAATCTCGGCTATGTGCTAAGCGACAGAAAAAGAAATCGGCGAACAAAAAATCCGATGATACGATTTGTGATGCCAAAGATGGAGAATCGCAAGAAATGTCAAAGCCAGCGCGAAGGAATATAGGAGAGTGTCCGTTTTATAGATTGCAGCACAGCTTCGATCAGCTACCATTGGATCCGGTTAAGCCATTTCTTCGTGAGAAGATCGGTAAGAATCGATTGTTGTTATTCATTTTGATGGTGCTTTGACAAAAATTTGAATTCCTTTTGTTGCCAGGACACTTGCAAGTTGATGCTCGCTTTGGTAAACGTGACGCTGAATTGCAGTTCTTCGAATATAATATAACGCATGTGAAGGATGAATATAAGGAATGTGATGACGATGAATTGAAAAAATTGACAGTTGAAGATATCGCTATAGCCGATCCATTAAGAGATCTCGAGTATAAGAAACACTACGATTACTCATTTAATGTGCATGGTAAGAATACAGCCGATGACGCGTCGAAGGTGAATTGATTTGATTTTTTTTTATTTTTTTTTTTTATCAGCTTGTAATCAATTTCCATGGCTGGAGGACGATAAAAAGAGTAATTTTCAAAAAAATATTTTATGCCACGAATTTTTTTCATGACGTTTTTTTTTTTGTTTTTTTTTTTAAGAGCGGCCAACTGAGGAACGTGTCCGTGACCTGACGGAGGAATTCATAAGAATGTATCGTTATCATCGTGTGCGAATTTTTGCTACCGACGTACGAACGAAAAGTCCACTTCTTCACAAGTTGTCAGTCGTCCATATTATGGGCCCTCCGATCTCATTGGTAGATAAATACGTATATACATATTTATTTAATTTATTTATTTATATTAATATTGGATAAGTTTACGGCGAAACTAGTCTAACTTAGGTTTATTATAGCACTGGCTGCAGCGGCCTTCGGCTTTTATTATATTTATATATGGCGGCTTCGTTTCACTTGCTCTAATGGTTGACTTTTTGTTTAGGTTCTCATAATACGCTATCGGCGAGACCACTCAAATTATCGCAGCTACATAATAAATCGCAGAAAATCCCTTTTAAAGTCGGCGATCATTATGCGATCAGACAATATGACGGTATAAATGTACAATAAAACAGAGAAACCTCTCCTATGCTCGCGGATACTAGTGGTTAGAGAATATTCGATTGGTAGAATTTAATATCGATTATTTACAGGCGTACGCAAATGAGAGGTTTCACTGTACTGCAGTGACGTCATGTATTAATATGATTTTTATTCTCTCACAAAAGATACGCGCGCTGAGCTTTCCAAGCACGAAAAAGTTATCGATAAATTAATCTTACCACTATTGAAGCATTATGAAGCCATTAATGAGGATAAATGTGCTGATTTCGAGGTGAGAAATTATATATTAAACTATTCCCCGGATATAAGTACTGCCACAATATTCATACAAAAATTCAAATAGCTACGAGAATAGAAGATCACATTTTTGTCCAGTTCTTCAATGGTTGGTTGCTTCCAAGCGTATGGGAATACTTATATCCGGCGGAAATATCACTGCCAATAATTGTATCTAATTAGGAGCATAAAATATTTTAGCATTCAAATAAAAGTGGAAGTGTATCAGCAAGGAGGAAAAAACCAAATCGAAAAATTCGTGAACAAGAAGAAAAAAGGTAAGACGATCAAACGTCGATAGGCAGGCCTGCCGAGGGCGATCACGAAAATTTCGAATATTTTCTTTTCGTTCGATTTCGCCGCCATAGTATTTATTCCCCATCGGGGTCGTGAAAATGCTCTCGGTCCGTCTGGTATTCTTTTAGTTCGGGTTTTCAAAGAAATTACATTTTTAGCATTTGCAAGTACCTGGAAGCATACATGCCAGTCGATCCGGAGGTACAAAAGTCAAGAATTATGGCACAATATAACAAGGTTAAGAGAAAATCAGAGAAGGAATTTACCCTGGAAGTCGAAAAACGTTATCGGGATCTTTTAAATAAAGTAAGTAAATCTTTGTGTTCGAAAATTTTCGATTTCGGTGCCCAAGAGGTCGGAACTTTTTTTGTTTGTATGAACCAGTGTTGCCGTTGTCAGTGTTGCTTTCGCCGGGACCGAAAAAGAATTATTCCGATTTTTTGACAAACACATCCGAGTCTGGGTTTGGATAGAGTGAACAAACTTCTGCAAGGCCTGTTCATATTACCGAGACTGTTCACACTAAAAAATAAAATCCTTTTCTTAAAAGCTCAGTTTTTTTTTTTTTTTTTTTTTTTTTTGGAAAAAACTCTTCCAAGGGGCTGTTCATGTTAACGAGGCTGTTCACACTATCGAGGCTCAATTTTCGTATGATACAGTCGGCTCTGAAGAATCAAGAAATTTTTTCACGGCCTGTTCATGTTACCGAGGCTGTTCACACTAACGAGACTCACCTTTTTTTCGTTTAATTTATTTTATTTAGTTAAAAAAACTTTCATTGATTTGCATCTACGGCTCAGATAAGAATGTTTTTTGGTTAAAACGCGCTAAGTTTTTGAAAAAAATGCAATATGGACGTTTGTTTCTTATGGTCTCCTACTAATTTTTGAACGGCTTTCTCGCGAAAAGTTAGAATATCAGCGTAATCTAGCTTATAGGACTCAGACCAAATGTGTTCACACCATCGAGGTATTCACTCTATCCTCGAATACATTATCCCTACCACTATCCAGACTCGACTGTATTTTTCCTTCATTTTTTCCCCGTCAATATTGAAAACGTTGTAAGGGGGAAGGGGTTTTCTGGGGGAAAGTCTTTATGCTTTTAAGGCTGTAGTACATGAGATGTTAAAAGCCACATTCATATGTAGCTCTGACATCATTTTGACGTCAGAAAGTTTTTAAAATGGCTACATATAGTGTATATAAAAACTTTCTGACGTCAAAATTACGTCAGAGCTACATATGAATGTGGCTTTTTACATCTCATGTACTACAGCCTTTACTCTCGTAAATGTAGTAAAGCTCGTGCCGCAAACTTTTCGGGCAAATTTTCGAAAAATCTACCTTTGCGCTATAATTTTTATCTAGTTTGTCCTCGTCAGCAATAAACCCTCGTCTCTATACAAACAGGTTCGAGTACTGGCTTTAGATTAGCGCGGTTTTAAAGATTATACATATATATTATATAAAGATTTTGATTTGTATTCTCACAGATTTGTATACGAAGATTGGATACATATCCTTCAGAAATTATACGGCAACTACTGCCATTTATCGACCCCTATAAACCGACGCTAATGCGTTCCGCCTACAAATTCATTGGAAAAGAAAAGGTAAATCGTGTGCATTCGTTTATTTACGCTTATTATTATTTAAAATTAATTTCCCCAAGAGGAAAAGTATATTGAAAAGTATAGATACTTATATATATATATATAAATCACGTAATTTTTTTTTTTTTTTTGTCAGGAATATTGGCCGCAAATTTCTTCCGAACTGATTCTAATGGATTATTTATTTAACTCGGATAGTCCGCCGATCCCGATGCGTTTAGCTGTATTAATAAGTTCCTGTCTGATTGAGCTGCAAGAAGACTTTCGTTATCATGTCAAACGTGCCTTCTTGCGATACCTACTGCGGTAAATGTTTTTCGTAGTGTGGCCTCTCAATAAGTGATTGAATGATTTTTTTATGTTCTCTCGTCTTATTCCTCTTCCATTGCCACTCGGCATCATCAAAGTTCGCCATTTGAATGTCAACGTTTGCAATTGGTTGCGGAGCCGCCAGACTTTCCTTTGCTCACGATACGCGCCCCCGTGCCATGGAAGGCATCTGTACAGGTGTCACGAAATCGTATTGCCGAAGTACTGATGACATCCCATCCGGTCTTGCGTGCGATGAGTCTTTTATGGGAGCATCTGTAAGAGCGAAATGAAGTTACATACACAAAATGAGCGTTTAAGTGCCGAGTCTAATGCGTTGACTTTTTTGCCTCATTTACTACAGGTACAGTGATGTCGTCATTTTCGATGTAGCGAAATTATTACGTCGCGACGTGCCGTTAACAGCAACGCAAACAAATGAATTTCTTGAGACTAGTTGTCAGGCCATGCGGGAGGTTAGTTGCCGGCTAATTGATTGCTACGATACACGATTATAATACTTATAGATTGGTTTTCCTAATCGGGCTTTTGATTTCTTACCTGATTTGATAGATACTTATAAACGATTGGCTTCCCAGATGTGCCGACCTGATGGACGTTATGCGACGACATTGGTTAGACTATGTACCCATGGAGGGATCATATGGCGGTCGTGCTAAAATATTATTTCGTGCAGTGCATGCTCTTATGTCCTTTCATTTACAAGGTCTCATGGTGCGCAGTGTCACTTATGTCTTTCGAAATTTACAATCGTATGCGGTGAGTCTGCATTGCGGAGTTTCAAAAAAAAAAATTCATTTGATTTTCATTTTCGCGTATTGTATGTAAAATATGTATATGTATGTTGATCCCGAGGATAAGGAAGCGATATTGAACGAAATTTTCAAATCATGTAAAATATTATCTACTTTTAATTATTTGAATTCTCTTTCTATTTAAAGGAAGGCAACGACATCGATAGTTTCGATATGTTTCATCCCAAACTGCGTCAAAAGCCACTGCTGACGCTAACAGCCGGTCTAATTGGATCGCATTTCGATGACGAGAATATTGTGGAAGAAGAAGAGACTAAAGAGCAAACTGTCTCGAGTATTTATAAATTCGATCCAGATATTGATCCGCAATTGGGAGAAAAGAAAACGGCCATGTTCCAAAACGAAAGGGTAAAAGCTATTATTAAAAATTGGCGCGTCCTTCATAGAAAATTTCCTTAATTTAAAACAAAATTTTTCATTTTAGCATACGATAAATCCGAATGAGTTGATCGATACAGATTTCCTTTTACGAAATTACGGCCGGTTCATGATATATCCTTACCTTAACGATTTGCCCGATTTTTTTATTTTTATAATAAAACGCATTTTACGCGTCGGCTACGAAATTCCTCGCCTCGAGTATCTTATGTCTAATGGTAAGAATTTAACATATCATGTCATATTATATCATATATCATGATATATCATACTAAATCATATGAAATCATTTATCATATCGTATCATATCATATCATGTCCAATTAAATCATATCACGATATCATATCGTACCTTATATCTTATGTCATATATCATACCATATATATAAGCATATCAAATCATTTCATATAAGCATATCATTCATATTCATATATCATATTCATATGTCATATTCATATATCATATCATATATCATATCATATATCATATCATATATCATATCATATATCATATCATATATCATATCATACTCATATATATCATATCATATATTCATATCATATCATATATCATATATCATATATCATATCATATATCATATCATATATCATATCATATCATATATCATATCATATCATATCATATCATATCATATATCATATCATACTCAATATCATATCATATCATATATCTCAAATATATCATCAATATCATATCATATCAATACAATATCATATCATCAAATCATATCATAACATATCATTCATATATGCAATAATATCATAAATATATCATAATCATATATCATATACATATATATCGTATATATATACATATCATTTATATATCATATATCATATCATATACATATTTCAATTATCATAATACCATATTCATATTCATCATATATAAAGATATAGAATTTTCATAATCATACAACTATTCGATAACATCATACATATGTTCTGATTATATCAAATATTTTCATATTTCAATTACAATGCATATACGCGAATTGTTTCTGCATTTAAAGATGAACGGGAATTTTCATATCTGCATACCATCGATGAGAATCACGTCGATATGTTGCGATTGTACGAGAAAATTCGCACTATTGTCAAGGCGAATTGGCGTGGTCCGAAGGTCTATTTACTTCCAATTTACAAATATTATTATTTACTCTTTGCCAACAAATTGTTGCCACAAGTCGAAAAAATCTACGTGCAGAATATGCTTCCCGATTTTCTGGTGAGTAAATGAAGTGCACTTCAAAGCTCATGCATTTTCCTTCCCTTCCCCTTTCTTTCCTTTTAATTTTTGGATTTTTCGGCATTTTCGGTATTTTTGGCTCTTGAATTTTTGCATTTCCCTTTTTGTTTTTGAATGCAATTTTTACATTGTTACAGCACGTTTTTGCTTGCGCTCGTGCGTGTGTGTGTGTGTGTGTGTGTGCACATATGTAAGCTTGCGATACGGTAAACGTCGATGATGAATATTCATTAAAATATGAGTGAGCAAAATATTTTTCCTAAATTCAATTGGACGCAACGATGCGAAGAATTAACATAAAATTCAATTACATCGTCTGTCTCTAAGTGGCAACATAATTGCTTAAAATTTCGCTCTGGCAACGCACAAGTCAAACCCAATACTAAATTGGATTTAACGATTTTAACTTTGATAGAAAAAAATTTCAAAAATAAGTCTCGAAAGTGGGGTGGAAAAGAGCCTAAAGAAAATGGCAATGAAATCAAATAAAGGAAATAAAAATCTCGAAAAAAAAAAATTATATTTTAATTGCACTCATAATTAATGACCAGTTTTCCAGTCAAATCAGTTCGTATGTACAATAGGGTGTCACAAAATAATTTTTTTTGTTCTTCTAGAACGAACTTTTTTCGAAAGCTATGGGTGAAGTATTTTTGGGAATTTTTTCCGATTTTTTTTTGCTAAAGATTTAGAGGTAGCTCAGCGCGGATTTTTTCAAAAAGCCCTGCTTTTCTGAGTTTTTCGTGAAGACAGGATCATATGCAATGTTTTTCAATACTTTTATGCACTAATCGGAAGAAAAGTACCCAGCCTTGGTTTTGATATACATGATCTACAATATAATCTGATTTAATAGACCATTTAGGCGTCATTAATTGCATTTTTCTTGAAACAATTTGAACACCAAAAGAAGGGGGCCTCATTATATCATAAAAATGGGTAAAAGTAATAATGCAATTTCAATGAACGCAGAGTCCTCTTGAATTCCATTTTACTTTTGTACTTCTAAAGCTATGTCCCATTATGTTCCCAAAAGCAATATAAAAAAACTTCGTTGCATACTTCCAGGCTTAAAATTTACATTTTTAGTTGCTTACCATGATACAAGAAAACAAGATAGCGCCACTTTAGTACCGCTATATTTTGAGGCTCTCTCTGAGAGCCAAAAATTGAGTTTGTGACGTCACTGAGCGAGAAATTGTTGTTGTTTCCCATGCTATTCAAAAAAGTAAAAAGCCGGTTTAACATGGGAAACAACAATAACGAATCGCGATTTTGAGTTTGTGACGTTTCCTCTCTCAAGTGGCGCTATCTTGTTTTCTTGTATCATGGTTGCTTACATAATTCCTAAATCTATATTAAATGGAATCAAAATTTGCATGGGCCGAAAATCATTGCCTTTTAACCATTACTTGCTTCTACATCCCTCGTAAGCGGCTCAAAAAGAGACCACCTATGTTACTTGTCATTTGGGCATTTCAGTAGTTCAGTATTTTATATGTTCAATGCATCGGATACTGTAGAAGCTGCATTCAGCTTTGCATATTTTCTCAATTTTTTTTTTTTTTTTTTTTTTTTTTGATCACTTCTATGTTTTTGCAGGCCGTTGAGGATTTCATGAAAAGATTACGTGGTGTAATATTCATAACATACACTCTACGCGATTTCATTCCATTGAATTTATTCATGTTGGATTGCCGTTCCATAAAGCAGTCAATATTGATGCTCGTTCAAAGGATATATGATTTCATAATCGACTATTACAGAGCGGTCAATTTCAAAGAGAATAACGCGTAAGTACTTTTGAGACCATTTAACGGCGGGTATGAGACCCACGACTACAACGTTTCTTGAATGAATATTATATGAACGGTTCGTTTGCAGCATATGTAAGGCCTTGGAAGCCATGTCGATGAAGGCTGGCGAACGTCCCGAGGAGACCAAAGAGGTAGTTGCTCTGCAAAACTATTTGAGCGAATGTCGCGATGAAAAGTTATTCGCACTTAAGGATGAAATCAAAACGGGATCGAGACGCATCATTTTTCTACTCAGCCATACGATATTGAATAGTAAGTATTGGATTCTCTTATAGCCAACGACGAAAGAAATTTCGTAAATGCATGAGCTTGTTTTTTTTTTTTTTAAGCTCATGGGCAAAAGTATTTGAGAATTTATTTCAATTTTCTTGTAAAAACCTTGAGCTGCCCTATGCGGTTTCCTGCTTTTCTAAGATTTTTCGAGAACATTTGTCCATATATGAAATATGTATATGTGAAGTCGAAAGGAAAATATCCAAGCTTTATTTTCTCATAAATAAATTACAAATTTTACTAATTTTTATTGGTCATTTTTAAGCATCACTAATTACTCTTTTTATTTTAAAATAATTCAAAAGTTATTGAAAAAAGGAGCTTCATAATTTCGAAATTTAAAATGAATAATATGCAAACATAATGATAATGAATGAATACAATGAGCTGCTCATAAGAAACTAGTATTTTACTGTTGTGGTTCCAAAGCTACACGTCCCAATATATTCTCAAAAACATTATCACCAGGGCTCGGATTTTGTTTGCTTTTATAAATTAAAAGCATACTTTATGGGGCAAAAATTTTTTCTTTCCTGCATTTTGCGAATAAGTTTAATGAAATTGAACTTCAAACCGCTTTTCTAACTTCAAAAAAGTTCAAATTGAAGTTAAAAATCGATTTGAATCTTAACTTTATGTGAGTTGAACAAAATTTGTGGCCGATAAAGTATGCTTTAAATTTATATAAGTCAACAAAATCCGAGCCCTGATTATCACATACAATGCGTTGCATATTTTAAGGCTAAAATTTATAATTTCACTATGTGTTTTTGTTCTCTCCGTTAAGATGATGAAATCCATTTGAACTCGCGAACCTTTACATTACCCTCGGAAATTGAACAAGTCTTGGACCTGAGCGCGGCACGTCTGAGCGTGATTCGTGACAGTCTGGAAGCGAAATTACGGTATATATGCTCATATATTAATGTTTAGTTTAACATCGAAGATCGACGATTTATTGCATTTGTGCGGCTGTGCATTACCGCCTACTATCAATATCATATAGAATACGCATAGTCTCAGCCTTAGCCTCATCAGCGCCTTTCTGCCCATATCTACATAGTTTTCTTACCGAAAGCATGCTGATTTCTTTAGAGTATACTCCTTCGGGGTTGACATGATCAGGATTCACGGGCGTATTTCACGCAGGACGATAAGGCCATGGGGCCCTTTTAAGACGGAATTAACGTTGAAACATCGAGTCATGAGTCTAAAACTACTTTAATTTTGAATTGAAAAAAAATTAGTGTCACCTTTCATCATAGCATGGATCACGTCAGGATTTGTCAGGATTTATATTGGGTTTGATCAGATCACATTTACAATACCTGAAGTAGCACTTTTGGGATTACTTTTAAAAGTTCCAAAAATATTAAAAATTTATAATTTGGGGCAAAGGCAAGGACGTAGCCAGAGAAAGAGTGCTTTGGTAGCGCTTATGTTTGCCACAGTGGTATATTGAGCAATTATAACACATTAAACGAAAAATAATTCGGGGGGGCCAGAAGAAGCTTAAAGAGTTTTCGACCAAAAACCCAAAAAATCCGAAAAACTAATGAAGTCCGATTTCGATGAAAATTTATATATAGAATGAGTGAAAAATTCTAAAAATTTTGGTACTAAAAGTTTTTCAAAAAACTTATTACAACTAGTCCTTTTCGGACCAGTTTGGAACTAGACCCAAACTAGACTAGTTGTAATCAGTATTTTTAAAAAATAACAGCGTCAAAATTCTTAGAATTTTTCACTTATTCTATATATAAATTTTCATCGAAATCGGACCTCATGAATTTTTCGGATTTTTTGGGTTTTTGATCCAAAACTCTCTAAACTTCTTCTTGCCCCCCCAAATTATTTTTCGGTTAATGTCTTATAATTGCTCAATATACCACTGTGGCAAATATAAGCGCTACCAAAGCACTCTTTCTCTCGCTACGCCCCTGGGCAAAGGTGCTTTTTTTTTTTTTAATAAAAGTCAAAAAGGAATGGTAGGCAAATCAGGCTCGTAAATTGCTATCCAAATGAATAGGGGATTTTTTTTTTGTCGATATGGTCAATAGGGATCCATTAAATCATACAGTGAAACCCCTTGTGGGACGGACAAAGGAATAGTTGAATTTTTTGGTCGCTAAAAAAATAACACCAGGAAGACGACTGGTCCAACATTATCACATGATGTTCGCATGCTATATATAACTGGCCAAGATCGTGAGCCTTTGTTGCAAAATAATTTTTTTTTTTATTTACAGCGAGAAACGTACTAAATTCGAAGCTTTTATGGCATACGAAAAACGACGAATGGATGGATTTCGTATTAAGGAGGTTCGCGAGCATTTAACTTTAGAAGAACTAAAGGAACGTGTCGATGTCATTGACGAGATATATGATTTAATTGAAGTAAGTCAATTGAAGGGGAATTTACTGCGATAATAACCAATTTTAACAATTTTAATAATTTTATTTTATTTTATATATAATTTATTTTTTTTTTTTTTTCAAAGTCGATGAGTCGCGAAGCAAAAGCAATAAATATCGAAGAAAATTTATTACAAATCGACGTTTCGCCATTTGCGATATTAACTGAAATCGTTGAAAAAATGGAGCCAATCGAAAAACTATGGAAAACTGCCTATGAATTTGAGAAAAACAATGAACTATGGTAAATATTTGATATTATATTCTGATTCGATTGAATTCCTTTTGACTGGACACAACTCACTGGGTGTCCGTTTTATTTATTTGTTTTTTTTTTTTCTTCTTTTTTTGAGAATTCTATTCTATTCGCTGAAATATTCGCATGTAAATGCAAACAATATTCTCAAGTCAGAGTAAATTCTTTCCTCCACTACACCGCCCTTCCTTTTCGCACATATAAGTATATATGTAATACATATTATGTATATAATTTTTTAGGTTGCATGGAAGGTTCGAGTGCCTGAATGCTGAAGCAATAATGGAGGACGTTGAAACGATGCACAAGGTAAATATATGAAGAAGACAATAATAAACAAGTAAGGGTGTTATAGTGAAGCGAGCCTGACATTAGAATACCCGACACAGACACACATGTTTAAATAATTTTTCATATCAAGAGGTGTTTAAGGCCATTAGGGGCACCATATACCGACTTTTGTTAAATTTATTTATGAAAACCGCCCCTTTGCCACGCCCACTTTTTCAATTTTTATGAATTGTAATCGGAGGCTTAAATATACGCTCAAATTCTAAGTTTCATTGAAATATTTCAAAAAAGTCCGATTTTGGGGCAGTTTTGGGATTTTCGTAACAGACGCTAGTACTGGAGGTACCCCTAAAAATGGTCCGATCGTGTCCATTCTCGAACTTGTTCTTACTCATGTCCCCGTGAGAACGTATACCAAATTTTGTCAAGATAGCTCAACTCCTTCGATAAGAAAACTGTATACAAACAGACAGACGGACAGACAGACGGACAGACAGACGGACAGACAGACAGACGGACAGACAGACGGACAGACAGACGGACAGAGAGACGAACAGACAGACGGACAGACAGACGGACAGACAGACAGACGGACAGACAGACGGACAGACAGACAGACAGACGGACAGACAGACGGACAGACAGACGGACAGACAGACGGACAGACATGGCTAAATCGAATCTCCTGGTGACGCTGATCATTTCTATATACATTTTGTATGATCTATCTCGACTGGTTCAGGGTGTTACACACAACCACACGAACGCAATATATCCTCGACACAGAGTGTGTCGGGTATAAAAAAAATACACATAGAGAAGGAAATAGTAGTAGTACGATTCTATTGTGTAGAGGAAAAAAAAGGAATTCTTTACAATGGCAATCAGTATTTGAGATATCACTGCACTGTAAAGAGTGGATAGTAAAAACAGTAAAACCTCACATACGAGTACACCATGCGATTACTCAGGGGCGAAGGAGTGGAGGGCTGGTGGTTAGGCATTTCTTCTCTAAAATGTCAGAAATTATATTGCCTTCCGATCGGAAACTCTCAATAGAGATGCCTTTTGTCCCAATTTCTATAAAAATTCTGGTTAAAATGTGGTCCCTCCCTCTTCGCTCTCTTAAATCATAAGTATATATTCATATTTTTACATTTTGTTACTTATTTATAGATTGTCTATAAATTGTCCCGCCAATTGGCTTCGAATCCAGTTGCAAAACGAGCTGCCGAACAAGTTCGTATGAAAATTGAAAAATTCCGTGTCTATCTGCCAGTGCTGGATGCCATTTGCCGTCAAGGTCTAATGGAGCGCCATTGGAAGTTAATTTCGGCCGCTCTCGGACGACCCGTATCGCCGAGCCTTTATCCATCGCTAAAGGATATGATCGATATTGATATAATGAGCATACTGCCACAATTGGAAGAAGTATCGAATGCGGCCAGCAAGGAATACGAATTGAATAATGCCCTCGAACAGATGCAAAACGATTGGAAGGATGTTAAATTCGATCTGCTGCCGTATCGTGATACGGATACATTCATACTGGCTGCACTCGATGACATACAAACGCAATTGGATGATCATATTATGCGGACACAGGCAATGAAACGTTCACCGTTCATAGTGGCATTGGGCACAAAAGTCGACGATTGGGAGAATAAAATGCTCGAAGTACAGAATATAATTGACGCGTGGACGAATGTCCAAATAACATGGATGTACTTGGAGCCCATATTTAGTTCGGAGGATATTATGCGTCAGATGCCCATTGAGGGTAGGAATTTTAAAATGGTAAGCAATTTCGAAAGGGGCAATTAACGGTCTTGTGAGAAAAACGAGAGTAACGAACGGATGATGGATGGACTGATTGATGGACGGACGGTCCAATTGAATTGGTTCAAATGGACAATTAATATATGTATGATCGGTAGTTATCTCGATTCATCTATTCTGCTTTCAATTTAGGTCGATACAACATGGCGCAAAATAATGAAACACGTTGAAAAGGATCTTCATGTACTAATCGCCACCGAGTATCCTGACATGCTTAGCATATTCCAAAAGGCGATTGTTGGCCTTGAGGCGGTACAAAAGGGCTTAAATACGTATTTGGAAGAGAAGCGTCTATTCTTTGCCCGATTCTTTTTCCTTTCGAATGATGAACTACTCGAAATTCTTTCCGAAACTAAGGATCCGATGCGCGTGCAGCCACATTTGAAAAAATGCTTTGAAGGTGTAAGTTGTTGAAACGTTTAAAAACAGTGTTGTTGTTGTTGTTCCTTAAGACGAGTAGTTTGGACTCCGCGAAATTTTTCCATCTAAATCAGGGGTCGGCACGCTAGGAACAATTTTTGCGACAGCCACTCACACGTATTGCTTACGCTCTTGTCTCAGTTTGACGGGAGCAGCCGAGCATGCAACATCGAGAGCGGGTATGCGGAAATTTATAGCTTTTTCCGTCAGTTTCAGCTCTTTTATGCTACTTCTAGCTTTTATTTTTAGCTAGTTTCAGCATTTTTTTTGTTCATTTTCGGCTATTTTTAGTAGCCGCTCTGCTCTCACTCACACAATTACATACCCATTTTGCCGATCCCTGATCTAAATCAATTTATTCACGGATGTCGTCGTGTTACAAGGGCGGAGCGAGAGAAAAATTTCTTTGGTACACCGAGAGAAATAACAACAGTTAAATCAACTACTTAGAACAGTTAAAGTAAGAGTGGTCAAAAAAACTGTATTCCGCGTTAAATGCACTGAAAAAGGAAGTCAAATGAACAGTTGAAAAACAGTTACTTTTTATGTTCAAATTCGCTTTCGTTCACGTAGACGTATAAGTTCGCATTCTGATCAACCGTCTCCGGAGTTTTTTCGATAGCTCAGTTGTTTAAGCTGTGACTCGACAGTCGTGAGCTTCGGGGTTCTATCCCTGCTAGCGGCGGGAATTTTTCTGGATTTTTTTTTAATTACAGTTTTTTTTTTTTGTTCAGAGTGTAGTTGTTTTGGAAGACAAAAATTTTCTCCTAAATTTTTAAGATTTTAATTTATTTAATTTTTTTTTAATGGTTCTATTTCAAACAAAAATTTTTGGGAATGAAAGAATTCCTTAAGCACGCTCCCCAAAACTTGAGCAACCATAAGCTCAAGTGAGCATTTTGACCAACAAATTAAATTCGTTCGTTTAGCGTAATGGTTAAGACGTTCGCCCAGCGAAGTGGAGGTCAGCGGTTCAAGGCTCGGCCGAGGCGAGAAAATTTTAAGAGATGAAAGAGAAAAAGATTTAACTAGAAACAAATAAATAAAGAAAATATATAATAATTTAATAATAAAAAAAAAAATTATTAATAGAAGATACAAAAAAGTCAAAGCAAAAATTAATTTTTTTTTCCCAGTCGCTGGTGACAGTTGATTTAACCGCGAGACAGTTATATCAACCATCAGGTAGTTATATCCATATTGACTGTGTTTGTACTGTTGAATTGTCCGCTACCCAACATAAGCTAACAATTAATGGAAATCTCGGTTATTTTAACCTGCGTTTTCAGTTAATATAAGTACCTTTTTCTCTCGGTGTAGTGCTTATATTGGCCACAGTGGTACAATTATGAGACATAAACCATAAAATCAAAAATCTAATTACAACTAGTCTAGTTCCAAACTGGTCCAAAAAGGACTAGCTGTAATCAGTTTTTTGAACAAATTTTAACGCCAAAATTTTTAGAATTTTTCACGTATTCTATATATAAATTTTCATTGAAAAAAATTCATCGGGCGTCATGAATTGTTCGGATTTTTTGGGTTTTTGGTCCAAAACTCTCTAAACTTACTCTGGACCCAACCCTCCCTTTCGCTAATGTCTCCTAACCACTGTGGCCAATATAAGTACTACCAAAGCAATCTTTCGCTACGCCCTTGTCGTGGTAATCGATATTTCGTATCGATTTCGAAACCGATGAATATATCCACTAGGTGTCATGTAAATCGATTAATTTCTTTCGGACCCACATCGGCTAACTCACATCTGAAAACTGTTACAGGACAGACAAAAAAAACTGCTTTGAATTTACATTTTCATCTTAGAATGGAAACCCAAAATATATAGTTGGTTCATTCATAAAATATCATAATTATGCAGGAAAGGGTTGATAAAACCATGTTATCCGAAGGATTTTTTTCCCTCTTAATATACATGAAAGGGTATGGTAACAATACGCATGTAACTGTTGAAAGATATAATTTTTTTTTTAATCGATTTCATGTGACCATTTAAAAACGATATCGTTTTTCAATTTCGACATTTCTCTCTTCGAATTCGAGTCTATTTCTATTACATCCCCGATTTATTACTTCTTATATCGCTGCCAAGCGTATGTAAATTTACCAAAAAAAAAAAAAAGGAAGAAAAGAAAAAGAGCAAACCACTGATGTGGCTGGGATGCCTTCATTGCACAAACGTTCCCGAATGTATGTTGCATTCAGCTTTCGGTCTGAAGATTATAGTTTCATCTGATGGAAGAACAAATAGGCATATCGTAAGATGCTTTTTCATGATTGCATCCCGCCTGCGAACGGAATGCTCTTCTGTTTGACTTTCGCAAAGTTGACTCATGCCTTAAAACAGATGCAAATTTCAAGCGTTCCGCGTTCGATCCTTGCATCAAGGCGCCATGCACACGAAAAAACTCCTGATGTAGATTAATCAATTGGCTTTCTTTTGTTTGTTTTTTTTTTTTTTTTAAAGATTGCTGCATTGACATTCGATGATAATATGGAAATTACCGAAATGATATCCGACGAAGATGAGCGCGTCGCGCTAACGCGTAAAATAAATCCACAGTCTGCCAATGTAAGTTTTTCTTGTTCTCGCCCGTGCAGTGGAAGGGGGGAGGAGAGGGGGAAAACTGAAAAGGAAAAAAATTAAAAGAAAATTTTAAAAATAATTTCCCTTAGGGCTTGGTGGAACTATGGCTGAAGGAAGTCGAGACGACGATGCTGCATAGCGTACACGAGCAATTGAGACTCGCTTGCGACGACTATCCGCAGGTTGTGCGCCTTAAATGGGTAACATCATGGCCGGGTCAAGTGGTTTTGGGCATATCGTGCATGGCTTGGACGCAAGAGGTGAATGGTGATTTTTTTTCTTATTTAATCCGATTTCTGTTTCCCTGTTTTTTTTTTTTTTTCTTCTTTTTTGTTCAATTGATAATTTGATGCTCTTGTGTGCTTTCGATCTATCGCCAACAGGTTGAAGAGGCAATTGAGGCTGAAACGGTACCGGAATATTTACTAAAATGCAATGGCCAAATTGCTGACCTGGTGCGCTTGGTTCGAACGGACCTGGCAACGGGTACACGCATAACTATTGAGGCTCTTATTGTGCTCGATGTGCACGGTGAGCTGTGAATGTTATGCATGAATGGGTTTTTATTTCTTATTTATTGCATTTTCACAACTACAGCTCGCGACGTTGTAAAGTATCTCGTCGATATGGAAGTACGTGATGTGCTCCAGTTCGATTGGATATCTCAATTGCGTTACTATTGGAAATATACTGAAAGTGAGTGAATTCATTCTATTCTCTCTCTCTTTCTCTATTTCCCTTTCTCCTTCTCTATTTCTATTTCTATATTTCTATTTCTATTTCTCTTTCTCTCTTTCTCTCTTTCTCTCTTTCTCTCTTTCTCTCTTTCTCTCTTTCTCTCTTTCTCTCTTTCTCTCTTTCTCTCTTTCTCTCTTTCTCTCTTTCTCTCTTTCTCTCTTTTCTCTTTCTCTCTTCTCTCTTTTCTCTCTTTCTCTCTTTCTCTCTTTCTCTCTTTCTTCTCTTTCTCTCTTTCTCTCTTTCTCTTCTCTCTCTCTTTCTTCTCTCTTTCTCTCTTTCTCTCTTTCTCTCTTTCTCTCTTCTTCTCTTCTCTTTTCTCTCTTTCTCTCTCTTTTCTCTCTTTTCTCTCTTCTCTTTTCTCTCTTTTTCTCTCTCTTTCTCTCTCTTTCTCTCTTTCTCTCTTTCTCTCTTCTCTCTCTTTCTCTCTCTTTTCTCTCTTCTTCTCTCTTTCTCTCTCTCTTTCTCTTCTTTCTCTCTCTCTTTTCTCTCTTTTCTCTCTTCTCTCTTTCTCTCTTTCCTCTTTTCTCTCTTTCTCTCTTTTCTCTTTCTCTCTCTCTTTTCTCTTTTTCTCTTTCTTTTCTCTTTTTCTCTCTTTTCTCTCTTTTTCTCTTCTTTTCTCTCTTTTCTCTCTTTCTCTTTCTCTTTTTCTCTTTCTTTCTTTTTTCTCTTTCTTTTCTTTTCTCTCTTTTCTCTCTTTTCTCTCTTTTTCTCTTTCTCTCTTTTCTCTCTTCTCTCTTTCTCTCTTTTCTCTCTTTCTCTCTTTTCTTCTTCTTTTTCTCTTTCTCTCTTTTCTCTCTCTTTTCTCTTTTTTCTCTTTTCTCTTTCTCTTTTTCTCTCTTTCTCTCAAATTTCATACGTTTTCTTTTGTTTCTCCTTATCCATCTATCATGCATCTTTCTGATCATCAGAGAAAGAAGAATGGCTTTGCGTAAGCATGGTGGTTACCGATGTCAAGTATGGCATGGAATATTTGGGTAATACGCCACGATTGGTCGTCACCCCATTAACGGATCGTTGTTACAGGTTAAATTTTAATTCTTTTTCTTGATTTCATTTTCATTACGATTAATGATAAAACGACTCGCTCCATAACGCACAGTGGGATCGCTTCATAAAGTGTGCTCGTAGAACAATTGAAATTGCCTCTCCGAGGCTTGTTTTAATGAAATTAAGAGAAAAAAATAACAAAAACAACAAAATTTCATCGTGACCATTCCCACTGTGTGACGTACCGTTACCCGGATCGTTTCAAGTATGCATTGTACGCATCGAATGTGCTTATGGCTTAGCGGCTTGTGCATGTTTTTCTTGTTCTCTGGTTGTTGTTTTTCTTAGTTCGTTCCTCTCAATGTTTACTCTTTCAGAACTCTTATGGGTGCGTTAAAGCTGTGTCTCGGTGGCGCACCAGAGGGACCAGCTGGCACTGGTAAAACGGAAACCACAAAGGACTTGGCAAAAGCTGTTGCGAAAAAATGCGTTGTCTTTAATTGCTCAGATGGTCTCGACTATAAGGCATTGGGAAAGTTTTTTAAGGTAGTCCATCATTTTTATTGCCCCCGGGCGCTATGCATATGTCCATCCCTTTGAGCAGTAGGATTTATGCGTGTCATTGACGATATTTGGACGGACGTATGTGCATATGTACATTTATATATATGGAAATATTTAAGCGTCCATCTTTTTGAGTAAAGACTTAAAAATTTTTCATTCTCGGCCGACATCATAAATTGCCGCTTCAATATTGCGGGTCCAAAAAAAAAAAAAAAAATAAAAAAAAAATCATATTTGCAATCTGCTCAAAGATAGAGCGGACTGCCTTTGCTTGTAGTAGTAAAAAGTCAACACAAATGCTCTGCCGATCCATACAAATCAACAAAGATATACAAAAAATATGCTTGCTGTGTTATTTTGTCGAAAGAAAGCTATCAGTCCCCACCGTAGATTCGGTTCGGATTGACAAGCTTAAGGCGTGAGTAGGACAGACAAAAAAAAAATGTTATTTGCTTTTTTTTGTTGTCCGTTCTTTGCTTGAAAATGAAAATTTGAAAACCCCCCACCCGATGTAATAAAAAAATTCTTACATTATTTATGGCTAAATGAACTGCTGCACTGAATTTGAACGGTAGCGGAGATTGCAATCCTCTCAACATACATGTCGCATATTCTGTACATTAAAAAAACAATTTTTTTTTAAGAAGCATGTATTGATTTATTCTTTTATTGGTATTTTTAAGGGCTTGGCACAGTCCGGTGCCTGGGCATGTTTCGATGAATTCAATAGAATCGAGCTGGAGGTCCTTTCTGTTGTTGCACAACAAATTTTAACCATACAACGTGCAATTGCACGTAAAGTTGTGAAATTCTTTTTTGAAGACACCATGCTACGCTTGGATCCGACCTGCAGTGTTTTCATAACCATGAATCCCGGGTAAGTAGCATTTACCTCGTCTCGTCCAGGTCACGGTCTGCGTCATCGTTATCGTCATCGTTGTCCATACTGTTGACCGTTTTGAAAAAATGTCAAAGCAAAACGAATGCCAACGCTGCAACCTTCATTGATCACACTCGCACGCACACACACACACACGCCTTTTCATCGGGATGTTACACGTCATTCGAATTCAATAACAAGCTTTCTTCAACTAAATTACCGCAGTAGTGATTTCGGTGACGATGACGATGACGTACACGCTCCACTTGGATAACTATATAAATTGTATTCTTTTTTGCAATGATTTAAAAAAATATAGATATATAAAAACAAATACTAAAAAATATTTTTAACCCTTTACCGCATGCGAACCCATACATACAATTTTGGTTTCTAGAACAAAGCAAAAGAAAACTACCGGAAACCTAGATTATTTGTTGATGGAAAACGATGCATGTAGTATAAATATTTTTAAACCATTTTTTTTTTTATTTAATATTTGATTCAGAAAAGGGTTAATAAAACCGTTTACAGGAAACAATTTTTCCAGTTACTTAATATATAATGCAGTCAAGGGCCTGTAAAACCATTTTCTGCTAAAAATTTTTCCCATTTATTTAATATATCAAAGGGTTGCAAAAATTTTAAATATTTAAAACTTACATTAAAAAAATATGTATATATGTCAAATTCGCGAGAAAGTAAAACAGAGGATTTTTTTTTATAATTTTGCGTGAAATAGTTTTAAATACGAAAGATTATTTCGTATAGCTTCGGGTAATGCGAAATTAAAAGGAGTTAAAAGTATTTTTGGGTGACATTTATATACAGTCGTACCTGTACCTTGGTCGCGAAAGGATGTAATAGATAATAGTTTTCCGCTCTATTTTCGTATAGAATATGATATATTTAACCTGCATCTTATGAAAATCAATAAAAAAAATAAAATATAACATATTTCATGTACATATTATAAGCGACCAAACAAGTGTAGCGTGGCAGTGGTTAAAAAAATTCGTTGTATACGTAATGTTACTCCCTACTCAACTCTATACAAATCACGTTGCTCATACGTCAGGCACTCATTCTAAATCTAGATTTTGACTGTTGCTTTTAAGGTGCCCTTATCATATGTATAATACAGGGTGTCTGGTATGGAAGTGCTTTTTTTTGTATAGGGATGGTAAAGGAGGCCAAGATTAACAAAAATTCGTATGAGAGGGGGTGTCGCAAATGCACCCCTGAGGAGTTACAGGGTCTTAAAGTTTTTAGGCAGTAAGTCGAGAAAAAAATTCTCCCGCGATAATGGTTTATTGGAGAAAAAAACCTTTAATGAAGTTCGAAAGTCAATTGTATGGGCTTTTAGGAAAAAATAAATTGTTGGTTAAATTTTGATACATTGAGGGAAAAATAAACGGTCGAAATTAAAACATCTGAAAGAAATTTAAATTTTTTTTACTTTGGCAGCCATTTTGGTATGAAAAAGGTCCTGAAGCATCGTACGAATGTAACGTGGCAGTAAAAAAATTTGACCATATACTTTTATATTTTAAAGCCGATTATTACTCCCAACTAACATTTGGAAGACGTTTTATGAGAATGTTCATATATGAGTCTTTTGCGAGCCCCCGCGATGATTTAAATGCGATTGATCACATGGAAGATTAAAAGAAGATTTGAAAACTACTCTTCTTCTATATGTTTCGAAAGCAATTCGTATTGAAAGTACAAAAACGATATATAGAGCAATAGTCAATTAATCACGTAGGGGATTGAAATATGATCATCCAAATTGTTGCTATCTTAAATTTCACTCAATGTTTGACTCAAAATTGACATGAATGGAATTTGACTTTAAAGTTACAAACGAAAAAATCCATGCCTTTCAATTTGGCAAACGCGGTGTCGAGAATCGAAAACGAAAAATCAAATATGAGTCGTAGAAGACTCCGAAAATGATCACAAACATGAGTCAAAAAAGACTCGAATATGATGACAAATATGACTCAAAAATTACTTGCCAAGAAGAATCTTGGCTAGGTTTCCTCTCGACAAAAGTATCATTTTTGATCAGAAAACGAGCACATATTTGATCTTTTTAATTAGAGAGGCGACTCGAAAAAGACTCGCTTTTGATCAAAAATTTCAGCAAATGCTAGCTGGGATATTGAAATGATATTGAATGGAATTTGAACGAAAAAATCCATTCCTTTCAACTTGGCGGGTGAGCCTAGGTTTAGGAAACGAGAGTTCCCAGATTCGAATCCCACACAATGCAGAGAAATAAGAACATTATTGAATATATAATACACGAAGCTCTAGGACAGCGTAGGGGATGCGTACTATGCTCTTGATCCCAGGGTCTGAGGTTCGAAGTATTTAAGTAATATTCCAACGCTCAAGTTGAAATAAACACCCGTCCGTCCCACATTCACCCATATGTGGATCTCTTTTGTCTGTAAAAGCCAAAGAGGATTACACGATGCAAAACGTGAATTTTTGCTGCACTTCCTGAATATAAACTTGTTAAATGGTGCTATATAATGGTAGGATTTGTACGGTCGGGAATGGCGTTGCATAAATATGCTCGAAAATTAATTAGATGAAAAATTTAGAGCACAGAGTGGGGCAAAAAAGTTTGGCATCCATCAAATTTTCCTAATACTTCGAGAGACCAACTGTGCCAACGCTGAAATTTGCTTAATCTTTATAAAATTTTGCACACGTAACTTTTTAATAGATACTACGTTTTTAAGCCCCTGGGAACGAGGAAAAATCAATATCACAAAAAAAAATGGCCACCTTAATATTGTAGTTACATTTTAAACTGACATTGAAGGACTAGTTGGGGGGAAAAAAAAACGTTGTCAATTCAGAAACTTTGTTCAGGGAAAAATATTGACTTTGTCATGAGGAGACACAGAAAAGGCT
This sequence comes from Chlorops oryzae, assembly GCA_020466095.1. Classification (NCBI taxonomy): domain Eukaryota; kingdom Metazoa; phylum Arthropoda; class Insecta; order Diptera; family Chloropidae; genus Chlorops; species Chlorops oryzae. The sequence goes on from CM035806.1 coordinate 162,209,751, forward strand.
GAATTTTTATGGGCTTTGGATTTCCCATTATCATTCTCATTTTCATTCAGTTTGGTTTGCTCAATTCCATTATAGGCGAATATGCACCGAATTAAGTTGAAGTCTATTGATAGTGCGCCTCGGTTTTACCATCAATGTTAATTAAAATGGAATAAAGTGCACACAACAAAAACAACAACGTTGTGGGAACGTTCGATGGAACGATATAAAATCTGCGTGAAGTATTTTCACTGTTTTTCAATTTTTCAACTTTTTTGCCCGATATACTTTTTTTTTTTTTTGCCGAAGGGAAGGGTATATTGCGTTTGTGCGTACGTACGTGGGGACCAGAACCATTCGGCATGTGGACCGTATAAAACGTGTACAGAATTGATCAACTTTGCCAGGTGAATTGATTAGGCTAAATATGTCTGTCCGTCTGTCTCAGTTTTGTTGACGGGTTTGAGCTATCATGATTAAATTTGATAAATAGGTTAGAAACCACATTGGGTTAAGAACAAGTTTGAAGAGAGGCTTGAACGTTGGGCTATTTAAAAGTGTACCGCCAATTGAAGAAGCGACAAATATTGCTCTAAAATCTTAATATTGAGAAATTTTTAATGAATCTGAAAAATTAATTAAAGCCTTCAATGTAATATCCGAAAAAAGCGGGAAAAATAGGCGTTAAAAGTGGGGTTTTTTTTTTTTTGTTAATATTAAGCGTCTTAGATCCACTATTCATAAGGACCGGGTTTAGACTAGGCAATTCTATTTGAAGAGTTGCCCACATTTGTCGGCAAGTAACTAGGCGACGGGAAGTCAAATCGAACACACTCCTCGTCGCCACCTTGCCAACAAATGTGGGCAACTCTTCAATCAGAATCGCCTTAGACTAGGCCGGACCTAAGGAATTTCTCTTTATAGCGAATCTGCTTTTTCGCTCCAACAGAATTAACAGAATTCGCTTATGCTAATGAAAATTCCCTGTACAATTAATAAAAAAAAAAAACAAATAAATAAATTTAAAAAACCAACAATCTGTGCCCGGCTATACTCAATTCTCTGACTCGCCTGACTATAACACCCTTAATCGTTTTATCCTTTCTGTATTTTTCGTTTTTATTGACAGCTATGCAGGCCGTACAGAACTTCCGGACAATTTAAAGGTACTTTTCCGTACGGTTGCCATGATGGTTCCGGACTACGCGATGATTGGCGAAATCACATTATATTCGAACGGATTCGACGATGCAAGAATTCTGGCACAAAAAATCGTTCACACCTATAAATTGTGTTCCGAACAACTTTCATCGCAGTCGCATTACGATTATGGTAATTCAATTTGAGATTAGGGTGTGCTCAAGGAACGTGTACGTGAACGTCTTGAGTGGCCTACTTGGATGGATTTTCTTTTTTTTTACCAATCGAATTCCATATTTAAAAAAAAACAAAAAAAAAACAACCCCATTCCAGGTATGCGTGCCGTGAAGTCCGTACTGCTGGCGTCGGCTTCGTTGCGTCGCTTGTACGCTACGCTGCCAGAAGCCCAAGTCGTACTTCGTGCGATCGTTGACGTCAATCTGCCCAAGTTTCTGGAACAAGATGTTTCATTGTTCGTTGGCATTTACACGGATCTATTTCCAGGCATCGAACTTCCAATGGTTGGTTGATAACATGACAAATGTACACTAATCCATCAATTCAAAAAAAAAAAAAAAGCCCCCCATCTTGGACCTGACTGTTTGAATTGTCAAACCAAAAATCAATGCAATGCAATTCATTTGTTGTCGGTCCAAAATGAGTTAAAAATGTTTCAACTATTTGACCGAAATATCAATGCCGCTCCGCTCTTCTGTCTGTAGCCATCGCGCGATGATATACTCAAATGGTTGGATGTATTACTGGCGGAACGAAATCTACAGGCGACACCATGGTTCGTTGAAAAGATATTGCAAATATACGAAATGCTACTGGTACGTCATGGTCTGATGATGGTCGGCGGGGCCATGGGCGGTAAAACCACAGCTTACCAGGTATTTGTATTGAAATATTTGCTCACACGATTTTGATTTTGATTTTGATTTTGTTTTTGCTTTTTAATTTTTATTTATTTTTTTATTTTTATTTCGCCCACTGTGTAGACATTAGCCGACGCCTTGGCTAAGGTCAACAAAGATCCGGACGCAACACTCAAGGAGTATCCTGTCAATTATCGTATTATAAATCCGAAAGCCATAACGATGGGTCAACTTTACGGACGTTTCGATCCGGTCTCGCATGAATGGTTTGACGGGGTGTTGGCAAAAACGTTCCGCGAACAGGCGAACGGATCGCCGCAGGAACGTCATTGGGTCCTCTTCGATGGCCCGGTCGATGCTGTTTGGATTGAAAATCTTAATACGGTACTCGATGATAATAAGAAACTGTGTCTGATGTCCGGCGAAATCATACAAATGACCAAAACGATGAACATGATGTTCGAGCCGGCCGATCTGGAGCAAGCATCACCGGCAACAGTCTCACGTTGTGGTATGATTTATATGGAACCAGCGCAGCTGGGCTGGCGCACCTTTCATCTTAGCTTTTTGAATGTACTCGACACTGAATTCGGCCTGAACGAGATCTATTTCGCAATGTTCGATGAAATGGTTCAATGGTTAGTTCCGGCAGCGCTTGAGATGTTAAGGAAATGCAAACAAATGCTGGACCCGTCGCCGATATATCAATATCGGGTGAGGATTCCCGGAAGCGTTTTAATTTTTTTTTTTTTTTAATTTAATTTTTTATACAATTTTTTTTTAATTTTATTTTAAGATGCTTTCACGGTTCTTTCAACATTTCTTGGAGAAGCACAAAGCGTACACGCAAATTTGGTTCCAGCAGATCTTCCTATTTTGCTTCGTGTGGGCGTATGGTTCCGCTTTGACTGGTGAGTAAAGTAACCGGCGTGGTGTCCAGTATCTCAAAATTTTTTGTTGTCCGTTTCCATTTTTGTAGTTTACAAATTTTAGCTAGAATTTGAAGGATTTTTCCTTTATGAAAACTCTTTCTATTGTGTTTTATACCCTGATTCAGCAGTGGGGTATTCGTTTTTTCCGGTTCTTCGAAGTTTGATGTAAGCTTCGCATATATAATAACATGTATATGAATATCGTTATCTTCGGATAGAAAGGGCGTAACTCGTTATTGTGCTCGTTACAGGAGCCAAATTCGTACCACTTTAAGCAAGAAAAGCTCTCTCTTCCACCCATATTCACTATCTTTTCCTCTCTCTCTCTCTCTTTTTTTATCCTTCTCTTTTTCGCTTTTCTCTCTTTCTCTCTTTTTTGATCTTTCTCTCTTGTTCGCTCTTTCTCTCTTTATTTCTCTTACTTTCTATTACTCACTCTTTCTCTCTCTATTTCTCTCTCGCTATTTATATCTCTACTGCTTTATTTCTCTCTCTATTTCTATTTGTTTCTTTCTCTCTCTCTGTTTCTCTCCATCTCTATTTCTATTTCTCTTCTCTTCTCTCTCTCTCTTTCTCTCTCTCTTTCTCTCTCTTTCTCTAGCCCTGTGCACAAGTTTAAATAAAAATTTCTTGAAGGTTAACCGTGGTTTTTATATACCATTCGTTAATCGATATTACTAAGCAACTTTCCATGGTAGCAGATCTTCAAAATGTTGTTTATAAAAAAAAAAAAATTGATTCTGAAAAAAGGATAGAATTTTTGTGTGGAAAAAAATGCAACCTTGAGTGGACCATCCGAAGAAAAAAAAAAAAAAAACAAGCGGTCGAAAGTCGAAAAAAAAAACACATAACTGCAAAAGTTTTTGAACTTTTATTGAAAGGCAATCGGTTTAATTATATTCATTATAAAACTTTGGCCACGAAGCATCGGATTCAGTGCCAATATCCGAGTCACAATGTTTAATAAAACGCCTTTACTACTGATGCACTACTCGGCGACATGCCAAAATGCTATTCAGAAATCACCATAAAATTTTATAAAGCTCATAAAACTAAGTAGTTAACACTGTTCCAAAGTCTATTTATATCAAGGTTGCACGCAGTGGTCCACTCAAGGTGAATCATACGATTTCAAGTCAGCCACCAAAACTTATTCCAACATCAACTTTAAACAAGGTATTCTTTTTTTTTTCAAATATTGAACTATCAAGTTCAATGCCCAAACTAACACTTTTCATGTTTTTTTTTTTTTTTTTTTTGTTTTTTAAGTGCACAAGGATGCCCAATGTTAAAAAACGCAAATTTTTTACGCTTTTTTTTAAAGCGCTCGCTTGAAAATAAAGCACGTTTGCTCAGCTGGAAGCTTTATAACTTACTGTTGACGTTAGCAGTGAAGTTGGCTGTCATGTTAGTTTGAAATTTCAACTGTCACATCATATCGAACATTCAATTTATCCTCTCTAAGTGACAGTCCACTTAAGGTGACCTCTTCTCACAGGTGTTAGGATTTTAAAATGCTTTTATTGAAATGGATTTTGATATCTAATAACTCGTACAATTCGTTTTTCTACAAAACTCCATCAAATACCATTTGAGAGTTTTAATTTTTGTATAAAAGGACAGTTTTGTTCCAGGCATTCGAGAGCGGTCAAAGATCTAACCGTTGAATGAAAATTTTATGTCAAAGCTTAATTGGTTTGTTTTTGCACAACAAAGAAAGCATTCAACTTTAAGCCCATTAAAGGGAAGTGTATAATAAATTTTTAATGCTGTTTGTCCTCCTCCGATGAGGAGGAACTATCAGTAAGTCGACATTCCAAAGCTGGTATACAGGTTGCTCATAGCTTAATATAATTTCATAAACGAGAATATACTGGCAGTGGCGTAGCGAGCCATTTCGGCGCCCGGGTCACAATAGAAGAAAAGACGTCACCATCGTCCACCCTATACCCTAAATAAAAAGACCTTTATAAAAATTGAAATATGATTTGGGGCCGGGGGCGGCTTCCACCCTTCGACCGTCCCCCCCTCACTACGATGCTGCATTCTGGCCCTTTAAATAAACAAAAAAGTGCATAGCATCCTTTGGAGGGATTATTTATTGCATGCAGTCATTTTCCATCATCTAAAACATTAAAACTTTGTTGTCCTTATTTTCGACTTATTTGCGTTCGAAACATTAACCAGCAGGACGAAAACATTAGTGATTTCACATACATACAAACATGCAAACATACATACATATAAACAGGCTGTAACCCAGCTGGAAATTATCTCCTGCATGACAAAGTCATCAGTGATATCATCGATGACATATAGGTGACATTGTCATGCATGCCAAATTGGGGGACATGTCATCGTGGAGGGGTGCTGTTCATGTTCTTGAATCTCATTGGCTACTGAAATTTAAATAAGGTTTTAGCGTCAGTTGAACGTTAGCATGAAGTGGCAATCCGAAGACCGCGGGTTCGATCCCTGGCTGAGGAAAACAAAAATTGTTAATAATAGGTTTTTTTTAAAATTCTCGAAATATTCAAAGAGAGGGCAAAGAAGAGAGTTATCAAACTGGTTTCTATAAATTGACATTTAGAGAGAAAAGAGCAATGTGCTGCTCTCAAATGCTTTTTTCGCCAACGCATCCCCATGCAGGACAATGTCCTGCTGGGCGTTACTAGTGACTTTCTAATCCCACGAAGACAAAGTCACCCAGGAAGTCCCTGTCAGTTCGTGTACAAATGTCATTCAAAGTGTACGACTTCGAATTGGCATTCATACCGGCTCCAGTCACTCTGACATCACTGATTTTGTCAGGGGGACTTTTCCTGCTGGGTAACCCTGCGTAGAAAATATAGTGTGCGTGTAAACATATTTTCTCCCTGCAGTAATTGGGATCGGTCCTGGGTCGACCGGGAATCGGTCCTTAAGAGGTCAGGACCGGTTGCCTTTCCATACACTCAACTCACCTCGTTTAACGTAGGGCTGTCATAGAAAGAAACACCGGTTCCTTTTCAAAGCGTGTGGGGGGTTAGTTGCGGATGAGTCCTTTTGTCTTTGAACGAGGGTAAAAAATCAAAATCATCACAATTTCTTTGTGTTTTAAAAACGAAACAAAAATGACACACTAAGTAAAAAAGAAAAGCCAAAGTATATGTATTAACAGCCCTATTCTAAATATTCCCGGGGAGTTTTTCCGTGCGGAACCGAAAAAAAATTCTGCCATTCTAAGCACACTGGCGACGTGAAAACACAGGAACCAAATATTTTGAAAAATTTTTATGTGTAGAGGTCATTCCTTAAGTGAGGCTTAGAATACTTCCTTTTTCCGCGGAAAAGAATTTCGAGGGTAAAAACTCCCGGGAGAATATTCATTTAAAATAGGGCTGTAAAATTAGACGTCAATTTCTTTCTCTACTGAGTTTTTCATGTCTTGTAGGATCGAATTTTTGTGTGTTTTGAACAATCCAATGCAAAAAACGTACAAGTTTAAACGAACCCATGCAAATATGTTCTTTTTGGGACTAGACTAGGGTGAGTCCGATATATGTAGGTTAACCTTAGACCAGTCGCATTTCATAAAAGTTTGGGGGGATCGGTCCTATATAGACTCGACTAGGTCTAGTCCTCTTTTACACCGTAACCATTTCATTACTGCAGGGCTATTTCTCGTATAGGTATGTACTCTTTCGCACATATATACATTCCTCGCATAATTGGCCTCGACTATTCTGTCTATGCGCATAATTTTCTAATTATGTATCTAAAATTCTTGTACGAAACATAGTTAGCGGACAGAAAGTTTTTGATGCGCTCTTGCGAAAAATTCTCTACGGTGCGAACGATGCTTACCCGCGTCCCAAGTATTTCAATCTGAATCGTGGCCAAATGTTCCCCGAAAAGAATACAGTGATGGACTATTATTTTGATGAGGCTGAAAATTGGTGGACATGGCAAAGGTCGAGCGAAGATACAACGGCAATTATGAATTTCCCGGAAAATGCACAAATCAGCGATCTCATCGTTCCGACCAACGAGACCGGATATATTACGTATTGGCAAGATTTTTGCATAAAAAAATCATATCCAATGCTTGTCATTGGACCAACGGGTACCGGAAAAAGTGCAATTATAGCGAGTAATCTGAAAGCGTTACCAAAGCATGCGAATCTTGTTAATATTATTAACTTTTCGGCGCGGACAAGTGCCCAGTTGGTGAGTTCAATGTTCCATGGCTCTCGAATTTTAAATACATACACATGGGTTGCCGACGGAGGGGGATAGAGGGAGTTTTTATGTGTCACAAATATTTTTGCTAATACAATTTTATGTGTCACAATTTTTTGAATAGGTTCAAGATACTATTATGTCAAAATTGGATCGTCGAAGAAAAGGTGTTTATGGTCCACCTGTCGGTCGAAAGGTAATTGGTCAATAATATAGGTTTCCTCCCTCTGGTATTTTTGCTTATATAAAATTTCGATTTACCAAAGTGCATTGTTTTTTGCGATGACGTTGCTATGCCATCCAAAGACACATACGGTTCACAGCCACCTTTGGAGATCTTGCGGCAATGGCTTGACCATGGTTACTGGTCTGATTTGGTGGATACAACGAAAATAGAGCTCGCCGATATGGTAAGTAGCCATTCGGTTTATCATTTATTTATTATTTAATAAAATTAAAAATTACATTTAAAAAAATACATGTGCAAACTTCGTGTGTGTGTGTGTCCGTATGTGATTTATGTGTGGTTCCTTTTTAATGTTATTGTATTTTCTCTGACGTTTTCTCATGCGTTCATCCATACAGAATCTGCTATGTGCGATGGGCCTGCTTGGTGGCAGCAACTTTATATTTCCTCGCTTCTATCGTCACACATTCGTTGTTGCTGTTGATGCATTCGAGGACTCAACGGTTGTCAAAATATTTACTGCAATCGGCGATTGGCACTTCTCCAAAGACTATCCGGAAAAAGTGTCACTCCTCTCAAGGGTACGTTGCAAAGTGTGGTAATTACGTTTTGCGTGCGTGTGTGTGTGTGTGTGTGCATCCTTTTTAGCGCTATTTTCTTTCTCTATTTTGGGCTGATCAAAAAGTTTCCGTATTTTTTACGTTTGGAGATGATTTGGTTGAGCATCTCTCTAAAGCAATTATCAAAATAATTTGCAATTTCACTTTTTCGAGATAAGATTTGATTGAAAATTTTTTATGTTTTTCATATTTGGGAAGTACACTGAGCGAACGTAACCATGGTTTTTTTTTTTAAAAGGGCGCATTGTTTTTCACAGTCCTTTTGATTTTCGAGCAGAATAAAAATTTAAAAGTAAAATGGTTGAGTCAGCAACATTTTTAGGTGATTTGCATGGAAATTTGTTTAATTACATCGGTATAATTCTCATTTGGCTTATAAAATAGGACATATCGCACCCTGGCAACTAAAGTGACACAACTCAAAATTTAAGGTTTTCGAGTTATGTTATGAATCTTGTTCCTTAGTCACCTGTCTACCTGCAGGAAAAATTCCATTCCGTGTTTCCTATTATAAAAGGCCGAAAAAATCCGTAATGCCTTTCTTCTTCCTTTGATTGACACTGCGACGCATTTTGTTTTTTGCGTTTTCTGAAAAATGAGAAATTTTGAGTTGTGTCTCTTTAGTTGCCAGGGTGCGATATAAGATATTTTTACATCCTAGAACTTTTTAAGCACTGCGAAAGCAGTCACACGACAACGGAGTGACAAAATCGGATGAAGTCCATCTGATGGCTATTTTTGGGATTATGTTCAGAAGAGGGCTCTCTAGCCATTTGCTTTGAAGGTTAATTAAATTTGTTTTGACAGTTCTTCTTTTATAGGAATTTCAGTAAATTTTTTTGTTTTAATTTAAAATTTATCTTGTCATTTCATTTATGTCCGTGGTTAGTTCAACAATTTAAATTGAAATCCATTCAACCTGAAATAAAGTAAATATAAGTAGAAGAATTCTTAAAATTGAAAATATTCCTTATTGAAGCCGTTTTGTATGTTTTCCACTTGAATCAACCAATTTTTTGGTTGATTTTTTTTCTCTGTGTAAGTAATGCGTTCATTTAACCATTTTTGATTGAATGTTGTGTCTCTCTTTCTATATTGATTTTACTTGTTTCTGTTTTTCAATTTTCAATTATCATTAAAGTAATTGTGCTAGAATGGTTCTTAAATATTTTTTTTTTTTTCTTCTCTTTCTCACATAAGGGACTGTCTGAGGCGATGGTCAGCGTGTATCGTAGAGCGACTACGGATTTTCTGCCAACTCCGGCCAAATCGCATTACACTTTCTCGTTGCGTGACATAACTCGAGTCTTTCAAGGAATTGTCAAAGTGCCAGCTAAACGCTTACAGGAACCGGAGAAATTGGCCCGCCTCTGGGCTCATGAAACTTATCGTGTTTTCTATGACCGGTAAGTGGTACGGCGTATACGTCTCATACACACACACACACACACACACACACACACACACCCGGACAAAAACTATATTCATAGACATGTCATGCCAAACCAATTAAGGGCCGTGATCTGAAATAATCGCCAACGCAAGTTTAATATCTTCTAATTTGTGTTGTTTTTGTTTTTCAGGCTTTTCATTAGCCAGCTCTGAAATGATTGTCCGAATTAAATAAAAGCCCAGGGTATTCTGATTGATCAAAAATAGTCGAATAATTGATTTCAAAATCATATCAAAGTTTTAAATTTAGTGAAATTCAGTTCAGTTAAATTTTATTCAGCCCCATTCTAAACGTTCCCGGGGAATATTTTCCGTTCGCTCTAAGCAAACTCTTAAGGGAACAAAAAGGGAGCAAGAATTTCTTTATTGATGCTTAGAAAACTTCTGAGACGAAAACTTTTTTATAGACGGGAAAATAAAGAGAAATTAACAGACGTCCTACGAGATATAGCCATAAGTAAAGCCCCCAAAAAATGCGCAACTTAATTATATGCCAAGCAATTTAAGATCGCTTCAAAATTGAGCCAATATAGGAAAACCAAATATATGGAATTTTCTGCATTTATCAAGTTCATTTTCAGGAACTGCAGTAAAAATTCTGTTTTTTTTTTTTCATTTACTCGCTAATCTGCAGCGCAAATTCTCGAATATTCATAAACTTCAAAATTTGCATAATATTAACTTATGCGATTAGAATTTGATTTGCTTCAAATTTTTGCCTCAATTATCCCGATTCGATATTGGGCAGATTTCAGTTTAAAGAGAAATAATATTCGAATATTTGCTTTTAATCTCTGTTTCGATTGATTATTTGCTTGTGGGTCTATATTTTTGTTTGTTTTTTTTTTTTTTTGTTTTGCAGTTTAATTGAGCAAAAGGATAGGGACCTATTGCTCTATATCACTAGCGATTCGTGCAAAACGAATTTACGCTTCCCGCTCGAGCAGGCATTCGGTGACCGTATGTTGAATCCGGCGGGAAAAGTGACCGATGATGATTTACGTAATTTATTCTATGGCAACTATTTGGAGCCCGACGCCGAACCGAAAATCTATGATGAATGCGAAAGCTATGAAAAATTGGAAGAGCTAATGGAGTACTATCTGCGTGAATACAATGCATTCTCGACATCGCCCATGGACATGGTGTTATTCCGTTTCGCAATCGAGCATGTTTCAAGGTAATCCGATACACATTTCATGCATTGAATTTATTGTATGTCCCTCAACCCAGCGAGAAAAGTCATCATCCATATGCACTCTGTTGAATTGGAGAGCAGTGCATCGCGTTATAGGTCATTTGTATAATACTGTCATTACCTGGTGGCATTGTCATCTTATCATATTTACTAGAGGAGGGTGAAAATTTAATTCGTTGAGAGCGCCACATTATAACTGTCTCTCTCTCTCTCCGGCTCTCTCTCCTTTTTACTGCCATTTTCTCCCCTTTTCTCCTTTTTCTCCATTTTTCTCCATTTTTTCCACTTTTCTCCACTTTTCTCCCCTTATTCTCATATTTTATCTCCTTTTCTCCATTTTTATATTCTTCTTTCTCTTTTTATCTCTTTCTATACTTTCTCTCTTCTCTCTTCTCTCTCTCTTTATCTTTCTCTTTTCTTTCTCTCTCTTTCTCTCTCTTCTCTCTTCTCCTCTCTTCTCTCTCTTTCTCTCTCTTTCTCTCTCTTCTTTCTTCTCTCTTTCTCTCTCTTTCTCTCTTCTCTCTCTTTCTCTCTCTTCTCTCTCTCTTTCTCTCTCTTCCTCTTTCTCTCTCTTCCTCTTTCTCTCTCTTTCTCTCTCTTTCTCTCTCTTTCTCTCTCTTTCTCTCTCTCCTTCTTCTCTCTTTCTCTTCTCTCTCTTCTCTCTTTTCTTCTCTCTTCTTCTCTCCTTTCTCTCTCTTTCTCTCTCTTTCTTCTCTTTTCTCTCTCTCTCTTTCTCTCTTCTCTCTTTCTCTCTCTTTCTCTCTCTTCTCTCTCTTCTCTCTTTCTCTCTCTTCTCTCTCTTTCTCTCTCTCTTTCTCTCTCTTCTCTCTCTTTCTCTCTCTTTCTCTCTCTTTCTCTCTCTTTTCTCTCTTTCTCTCTTTCTCTCTCTTTCTCTCTTTCTTCTTTCTCTCTTTCTCTTCTCTCTCTTTCTCTCTCTTCTCTCTCTTTCTCTTCTTCTCTTTCTCTCTCTTTCTCTCTTCTTCTTTCTCTCTTTTCTCTCTCTTTCTCTCTCTTTCTCTCTCTTTCTCTCTTTTCTCTCTCTTTCTCTCTCTTTCTCTCTCTTTTCTCTTCTTTCTCTCTCTTTCTCTCTCTTTTCTCTCTCTTCTCTCTCTTTCTCTCTCTTTTCTCTCTTCTTTCTCTCTCTTTCTCTCTTCTCTCTTTCTCTCTCTTTCTCTCTTTTCGTCTTTTTCTCTCTCTTCTTCTTTCTCTCTTTCTCTCTCTTCTTCTCTCTTTCTCTCTTTTCTCTTCTCTCTCTATCTTCTTTTCTCTTTCTTCTCTCTTTCTCTTCTCTAGCTTTCTCTCTCTTTTCTCTCTTTCTCTCTTTCTCTTTCTTTCTCTCTCTCTTTCTCTCTCTCTCTCTCTCTCTCTCTCTTCTCTCCTTTTTGCTCTTGCTTTTTCTTTCCTCTTCTCTCGTTCTCTCTGTTTATCTCGTTTTCCCTCTATTTTTCTCTCTCCTTCGCTCCTTTTCCCGTATCACTTTCAAAAATGTCTTTAAGTGAGTTTCGCTCTTTCCCAGTTGCAAATAAGGGGAAGTCCTCTACTAAGCGATGCATCACTTGAAGTATCCCAAGCACTCTCAATAGGCATTACTTCTCTTGGTAGTCATTGAGCAGGGAAAAGGTGATGTGTTCAAAGAATAGCGTATGTATGTTTGTTTTTTTATAAAAAAAGTAGCATATTTTCAGGATTGAACTAAAAAGTAAATGTAAAAGCAAAAGCAAAACGCAAAACCAAAACTTTTTTGAACACCTCACTTTCTGCCTGCTAATGAGAGGCATACCTAGGGAAGGCCTACCCAAAGCGGCCATGCTCGAACAAAGTAGATGTATAAAAGTGATTGTCTATGATACCTCCTCGCTTAGGAATGTTCAAATGATCAATCCGGAGAGCATAAAATTATGCAACTGGGCATTCATGACGAGAAAATTTGCTGTTAAAGTTCAAATTTTCAATGAGAATGAAGAAAACTAGGCGCCTTTCTACGATGACATTGTATTACCGGAAATGGTCATGTATGCCATAACTGATGACTTGCGTCATGCAGCATATAGACAACTCTCCTGGGGAATTGATTATATTTTTTTGAACTTATGTGTTAACTTATTCGTGCCAACATACATGTACATGCATATGTTTATATGCATCGATTGGGTGCTGTTCTCATCGATCAGATAGTTCTTTTTTTTGCTCTTGGTGAGGGAATAAGTTTGACTTTGAATTTGTTTTTTTATTTCTGAATTTTTGCTAGAGTTTCACGTGTACTCCAAATGCCCCGTGGCAATATACTGATGGTGGGAATGGGCGGCTCGGGTCGACGAAGCTCATGCAAATTGGCGGCTAGCATTGCCGAATGTCGTTTGATGACGGTGCAGGTAACGAAAACCTATACAACGCAAGATTGGCGGGATGACCTTAAGAAAATCCTCATGACGGCCAGTTTCAATTTGAATCATACGGTTTTCCTCTTCACAGACTCGCAGGTATTTTGATGTTGCGCTTAAAAAATCAATTATTATTATACTTTTATTTTATTACATACAAAAGAGTATGGATAAATGCAACACGTTTTTCATTCGAATTATTGTGCACTTATGCGTTCTTTGCATTAATCCGTGCATAAAATAAGCTTCAATGCCACCTTGCACTCATGGGCATTTTGCCTTTACGTATTCGTGTTGCATTTGTCCAGCAGTTCATTATATGTATTCAAGGGATTTTTGAGCGTGTTTTTATTTTTGATTTGTTTTTTTTTCAATTTTTTTCTAGGCAGTTGATGAGGGCTATGTCGAGGATATAAACGGCATACTGAATACGGGCGATCTACCAAATCTGTATCAATTGGAGGATAAAGCAGCGATTATGGAAAATATGGCTTCTATTGCAAAGCAAATGGTAGTTGAAATAAAACACATAAATACTTACCTACATACATACATTCACAGAAAAAATCCTTTACCTGCACAAAGTACCTTTACAAAGATATCGTATTGTAGCATGTCTTTGATGCTTTATGGTTTTTAAACGTTCGTCATCGTTAAAATCCCTAGTTTTTTATGCAGACACAAGAGATTTTCCATTGAGTATTTTCCGCGTAAAAGCTTTCACACGAATTTTGTCACTGGATGAATTTTGATTTTGTTCATAAAGTCGGGAAACAGTAACACGAAGCGAAACGCAACTTATGGGACACGCATTTGTTTTTTCCTCGGAATTCCAACGAGAGGAGAACAAAAAAATATGTGCTTTGACATTCTTCATAAAAACGAACTTAATACTGCCCGTGGCCCATTAGAGTGAATTTTCTCAGAATATTTTCAAAAGGGCTGCACATATCGCAAATGGTTTCTGTTTGTTTAAAAGCGGATTTTCTGAAATCACTACAATTTATTTCATAACAAAAAGGTTTCATGCTTTTTCTTTACCTCATGGATAACGCTCGTATCTGTTTTTAGACAAAAAAACCGTATTTTTTAAAAGAAAAATGCATAAAAACAGCAGTTGAAAAAAAAAACGGTACTCTTCGCGGTACACATCAGTGTTGGAAAATGGAAATTTCAGTGTGTACCTAAAATGGTCCATAAATTGTACCTAAATGTAGTAAAGTGTACCTAATATACCCAGTCGGAATTTTTTTCGTAAATGGTAAATTCAATAATGTTTTCACCGAAGACATCAAGGGAAAAATTTTAGTACTTCTCAAATCTAATGACATGATTATTTAGAGGAGATGTTATTCATACCAATTCTATGTTAATGGCAATGTCATCGAGAGAAGGTGTTATTCACTCCTGAACGATGACCTTGTCTTGCAAAACGAGAGGTACCTACTGATACGATGGAGTAATCTATTCCAATTTCGATGACCAACCCGTGACATATATTCTTATGACGGCCAATGCCACTTCTAAGTATGTAAATTTCATGAGAATGTTGCAATAGAATCATGAGTAGTCGCGGATAACCACAGCAGACCTTTCAACATTTCATTCACTAACAAAATTTCTCCATCTTGAAATTGTGCCTAAAATGGACAAATTGTACCTAATGTACCTTTGAAGTGAAAAAGGGCCGAAAAAGGTACAATTACACCTACTTTTCCAACACTGGTACACATGTATATTCAGGGGCTGACTGGGCTCATGGATAACCGGGCAAAAGCCCGGTGGGCCCCCAGTTCGCTGTGCTTTTTAGCTGTTATTTTTTTTTTTCTTAGGCAACTAAGCCCCATTTTTTCAAACGTCCGGTGGGCCCTTTGACCCCCAGTTCCCGCCCAATGTATATTTCATGAAAGCAAAACCATTAAAACAGTGTGCAACTTCTATTGCCGTGACATCATCGCTTTCAATCTTCACTACGTACTTCCCAAATAATTCAGCCTGTTAAAAAGAAAAATCTTAAAGAAAGTGAATAGGAAAAATCGAAATAAATAGAAATTTTGAAAAGGTACGGCCCCCCAATGAAATTTTTACCTGGTCTTGGACGAATAGCAACAAAAATTTTGTTGATTTTTCAGTAAAATATTCCTTCAACTTTTTTTCTCCTTTTTCAAAGAACACTAAAAGGCTCTGGCCCAACTTCAACAAAAACGACACTGGATTTATTCTTACACTTTCTCGTACAGATTGTAGATCAATTCGAGGTGTTATAACCGGTCACAGTCTTCTTCGCGCCCACGCGCTTAAGCTTAATCAGGCGGACTCCGACGGGTGCAGACTACAACTGTTCAGGGCTCTTCGACTCAGACTGTATGACGGAGTATAATCTGTCTACTCTCTTTAACTTCGTCAGAAGGACTGGCATGTTCCGGTAATCATGCGCCCTCAAACCCAACCTTATCGACAGCCTGGTTTAAGAACTACACTGGTATGGCTACGGAACCGTTGGTTCTATGTCTGATCTTAGTGACCGTCCAGTTTTACCTAACCTAACCTAATCTAACCCTGCAGTAATGAGCCGGTCAATTTCCTAAAAAGGACTGGCCTTTGACCGGTTATGATATGGCAGTTCGATCCATATAATCTAGTTTTATCTAACCTAACCTAAATCCAATAAAAAACATTTGAGCCAAAAACAGGTTGTCGCCGAAAAACATATTTTGGGGGAAAAAAGCAGTACAATACTGCGAAAAACAGTACAGGTACGAGCCTTACTAATGAAGCATTCCATGTACGGGACAAATAATCTTCATGATATTTCTTATGTTTAAATGTTTAATTGGATGAAAAGATTAATTTAAGTACTTATATTAAGATATTTAACAGGGTATAAGGCGCCATTTCGAACATTTTTGTGTAATTCTATTAGTTTTTTTCTGTTTGTACGGGACAAAAGTATCATTTTCTGTGGAATGCTTCTCATACCGGCATGCTCTAGAAATATAAAAATACTCGATATATTTGATTTCAAGAACATGTCTTATACCATAGTGACAAAAAAAAAAACTACTTAGTGTGACAGTATTAACAAACTTATACTCAAAAACAGGCTCGAGTTGTGGAGAACTCCCCATCGGAAATGTATGCGTATTTTATCGAAAGAATTCGTGAACAGCTGCACATTGCGCTGGCTTTCTCGCCCATTGGGGACTCTTTTAAGGAGCGTTTGCGAATGTATCCGTCCCTCATCAATTGCTGTACGATCGATTGGTAAGTGAAGGGAGGGAAAAGTTACACAACTTTTATCTCTGGCGAAACTTACACCTTTCTTTACTATCTATTATATCTGTCCTATCTCTATCTATCCTATCTACCCTATCTATCCTATCTACCCTATCTATCCTATCTATCCTATCTATCTATCTATCTATCTTATCTATCTTATCTATCTTATCTATCTTATCTATCTTATCTATCTTATCTATCTTATCTATCTTATCTATCTTATCTATCTTATCTATCTTATCTATCTTATCTATCTTATCTATCTTATCTATCTTATCTATCTTATCTATCTTATCTATCTTATCTATCTATCTATCTTATCTATCTTATCTACCCTATCTATCTTATCTATCTATCTACTATCTATCTTATCTATCCTATCTATCTTATTTATCTTATCTATCCTTTATATCTTATCTATCCTATCTATCTTTTATATTTTATCTATCCTATCTATCCTTTATATCTTATATATCCAATATATGGACCGATTAGTTTGAAAGTGGTTTAACTCAATTTTTCTATTTTCCGGTTTAAAGTAAACGGCTCATATCCTAATTATCCTATCCTTTTTATCCAATCTATCTTATTAATTCTATTCTCTCTGTATCCGCCTCTCGACCTTTCTTACTGTGTGTTTTTATACCCAGCGTAACGAGGGTAGTTTTGTGTGGATCCTGTAACAGCTAGAACATCCGCAGATATAAACAAATATGTATATACATACCTATTCTTGATCAGGATTGAAAACTGAATCGATTTAGACGCGTCCGTCTGTCCGCCCGACCGTTTGTGGTCGGATCTGTGGATCGCATGGCCGACTTTAGCTTTCTTATTTGTTTTATAGTTCGAAATGAAATTAATCAATATCCACCGTTTCCGTACTTCCTAGGTACATGCAATGGCCACCTGATGCATTGGAGCGTGTTGCGGAATATTATATAACATCGATGAAATTGAATCGTGGAGAGCAGACATCGGATCATAACATTGAAGCAGCACACGGCGATGATGCGAGAGATTCAACCGCATCGAAATCCGAACAGGGAAGCATTAAAGCAGCTCCGAAAATCATTGTATTATCCGAATTAGAGAAGAATCTTGTTCAAATGGTTATGTACTTCAATCAATCAGTTATCGATGCGAGCGAAAGGTTGGTTTCAACAAGATACATACATATGTATTTTTAACTATATTCACTGGGTATTTTCTTCCATTTCAGGTGTTTCTTGGAACTTAGTCGCCGCAATTACGTTACACCAAGCTCGTACTTGGAAATGCTTAAGGCTTTTAGGACTTTTTATTTCCGTAAATTGGCAGAAATAACACGACTGCGAGATCGGTGAGTAAAAGATCGTAGGAGAGAAGCAGTGAAAACAGGGCACGGAGTTATGGAAGTGCGTTGAGAGACGGTGTAAAAGATCTGGGGAGAGCAAAATAGAGCGAGATAGAGCGAGATTGAGCGAGATGGAACGAGAGAGCAAGAGAGCGAGAGAAAGACAGATGGGGAGAAAGAAAGAAAGCGAGTGAGGGAGGGAAAGGTGGAGTGAAATAGGGAGAGAAGTAGACAAATGTAGCGAGTGGGGTTGACTGAAATGGTCTGAGGGAGAGTTAGGGTTGGGTGATGGAGAGAAGAGAGTGATAAAGGGAAAAGGTGATATGGTGGGTTAAGAGTGCTGGTAGGGGAGGGAGAATCGGGTGGAGAGCAAAGAAGGTGATAGAGAGCGTAAAGGAGGTGATAATAGATAGGGTCGTGAGTTATAGATAGACGAGGAAGAACTGTAAGATGCGGAAATATAAATAGAGAGGTAGAGATAAAGAGAGAAAACAAAAATGGTACAGAGAAAGAGTGCAGGACATATAGAAAGATAAATGGGGCAGAGAGCTATTGAAGCGGTGAGCGAATAATAATTATGATTCGGACACAATTTGACAGATATACGACTGGTTTGGAGAAGCTCGATTTCGCTGCAGCTCAAGTTGGCGAGATGCAGGATAACTTATACGCACTGCAACCGAAACTGAAGGTTCTGTCCGAAGAAACGGAACGCATTATGGTCAATATTGAGCGTGAGACAGCTCAGGCTGAGAAGAAGAAAGAAGTTGTTGGCGCTGACGAAGCGGCGGCAAACGAAGCAGCTGCCGCAGCTCAGGCCATCAAGGATGACTGTGAGAGTGATTTGGCTGAAGCAATACCCGCGATGGAAGCAGCCTTAGACGCACTCAATACATTGAAACCGGCTGATATTGGAATCGTCAAATCGATGAAGAATCCACCGTATGGTGTTAAGCTAACACTCGAGGCTGTTTGCGTTATAAAGGGAATAAAACCCGATCGAAAACCCGATCCAAGTGGTCGTATGGTTGAAGACTACTGGGGACCATCACTGCGAATGCTCGGCGATATGAAATTCCTTGAATCGCTGAAGGCATTCGATAAGGATAATATTCCGCCACTGATTATAAAGAGAATTCGAGAGAAGTGAGTGAACAATTCATATTGAAAATCGCTTTATATCGATGGTTTTTTTTCTATTGTGTTTCATTTTTCTTTTCTTTTCATAACTGCTTTCAGATATATTCCGGATCGTGATTTTGTACCCGAAAAGATTAAGCTGGCCTCAACAGCTTGTGAGGGTCTATGTCACTGGGTACGTGCTATGGACGTCTACGATAAGGTAGCGAAAATAGTAATGCCCAAAAAGATGGCACTGGCCGAAGCTGAAGACGATCTGTCGTCGCAAATGGAAAAGCTGAATGCTAAGAGAGCAGAACTGCAAGAGATTCTTGATAAATTACAAAAGTTAAACGATTACTTTGCGGAAAAATCACGCGAGAAGAAGCGCCTCGAAGATGAAATTGATAATTGCGAAAAGAAATTAAATAGGTGAGAAGTATTTTTGAGAAGAACGACCTTCAAGAAAAAATAAATAGGTGTACAGAAAAGCTTCCCACAATATATATATATATATATATATATATATGTATATATAAATACTTTTTTCTTCTTAAAGAGCCGAGAAACTACTTGGAGGTCTGGGCGGTGAAAAGACACGCTGGTCGGAGGCTGCTGTAAACCTTCACCGATCGATTGGGAATATCGCTGGCGATGTCCTCTTAGCTGGCGGATGTGTAGCCTATTTAGGATTCTTTACGACAGAGGTAACCACAATAATTTTATCTTCTCATTATCAGTTAAATTGTTTTTCGCTTTTCACAAGCATGTATGTATAAGGTTCTTTCAGTCATTGGGGAGCCTAGCAGTTTACTACTCCACAATCACATCTTCATTTGTCCTTAGAGCTTCGAACCTACACACTTTTCGCTGACCACTACTCTTTTGGCACACCCTCATCTTTGTAAATAGCAAATTCCATCAACAGATTTTAAAGAATTTTTCTTTTATTCAAACTGGTCCGATCATGTCCTCTTGTCTCGCCCATTGCGCATACAAAATTCAGGCAAGACAGAGTTTCAATTCCTTCGATAAGAAAACTGTATACAAACAGACAGACAAAAAAGCTATGTATATTATATAGATACCACATGGATAAATCGTATATCTAATCCATTTGGAGTGATGGCGGATGCTAAGCACGTCCGCACATACGTAACTGCGTCGATTACAAAAATAATCACGAAAACATGGACTCGACCGTTACTGATATGATTTTAATACAAAATATGCTTTTTATTTAAGCTCGATAAAAGAATATGGTTCATTAAACATTTTTCTGTGGAAGGCTTAATTTTTCATAATTGAATTGAAATACTTAAAATTGAATGGCTTTGAGTTACATGCCAGAGAACAAATTGTATTGCAACGTCAGCGGTCAGATAAAAAATAAAACGAAAACGAAAAAAAAAATCAATTAATATCCCAGCAGGAAAGATAACCCTAACAAAATCGATGAGCAGGGTGACTTTGGAGCCGGCATGCATGAAATTTTGCAAGGTACTTTAGACGACATTTGTACAGAAACTGATCGTGACTTCCAGGGTGCGATGGCGAAAAAGCATTCGAGAGCTAAACATGCTCCTTTCTCTCCAAGCGTCTAATTAAAGAAATTGTTTTATGCGCTGCCAACTCTTTCTTGAGCGAGAGAGATGAAACTCTGCATATATTCGAAAATTTTTGGAAATTTTTTTTTCTTACAATTGCTTGCCTCAAGCGAGGAAGCGAACTCGCGATCTTCGGATTGTTAGGCGAGCATTCTATCCACTACGCCGCGTCATGCAAAGACTCAACTGGCGCTAAAGCGTTATTTAATTTTAAGTAACCAATGAGATTTCAGTTATGAGCAGCACCATTCTACGATGGAATTTTCACCCAAAGTGTCATACGTGACAATGTCACTTGTATGTCCCGGTGAAATCACTGATGACTTTGTATTGCAGAAGATATTTGCCTGCTGGGTAAATACATTCACACACACCCACTCAAATTTTGAAGTGCTTCCTCTCAACACAAAATGAAGCGAAGAAAAGCACCGGGATGTACTCGAGTTTGCAATTCAAGGCACTTGATTCGCATGTAACGAGAACTGATGTTATGTAAGCTCTTGAAGCAACAACAGTTATGTATGAAGGCGGGGCACAGTGTAACGTAGACGTTAGAAATCAAGAAAAAAAATTAATTAAAATAATGATGCAATAATTAAGGGAGATTGTAAAGGTGTTTGTATGGTAAAAATTACCATTTTGGTGTAGCTTGTTTGATTTTCTATAACTTTTTTTTTACGTAATGCGCTCTACCTTTGGCGCCGATTAATGATGAAACTTTGATGGATGGGGGCTAAAAATGTCCGATAAATGAAAAAAATTGGCTTTTTTTTTTTTAAATTTTCTCAAAACTGCGCGTAGTCGATTACAGGACTTTGGATGGTGATGAGCGGTTTGTAGGTAAGCGTGGCTGATTTCTATGAAATTTTCTAGTGTTTTTAGTGCCCTTATTTTTGAGCTTCGTACCAAATTTTCTAATCTTATGTATTTTTCAGTACATAATGTTGAAAAACATTTTGGATTGTATGGGAGGTGCGTTCTTAGGAGTGTTCGATTTTGATGGAACTTTCAGGATCTGTTCTTGTGCTTAGTTTGATGATCTGATGAAAGGCAAAAATTTTATGTGAAAAATTAATTTTTGATTGTATGTGGTGGATGGGTGGTGGGCGTGGCCAGTTTTGATGAAACTTCCTATTTTTCTCAATTGGCTCAAAAAAAAAAATCCATGGTGGCAAATTTCATTACTCTGCGGGCACTCCTTCTATTTTTGGCACGGACATGTATGGGATCGCTGCACTGTGCGGCGGCCGCGGCTATTCGAAGCACCTGAATACAATCGATGAGTTTTCATGTTGAGGCACAACTCAAATTGAGCAAATAAACTTTTCGAACAGATAGTGCTTTATTAAATGCAGCGACATGAAAATTTCTAAGCTTAAAAAAAAAAAATATATATATATAGAAAACATGAACATCAGCGCCACTGGGTGGACTGGACGCTGCCCAAGCGACACAACTTGTCCTTAAACGGTCTTCAAGAGTGCTCAGAGACTATTTAATGAGAGTTAATGCTCTCAGATAAGCCCTTTGAGCGCTCTTGAAGACCTTCTAAAGACTAAAAGGACGCAAAAAGGCGGGGCTTTTAGGGGCCTTATGAGAGTTCTTAGAGACTTGGCCAAAAAAATCAGTTTTCTCTCTAGGAAGTCTTTGAGAACTCTTTGAAAGATCTTTAAAACATATTTAAGAGTTCTTTGAAAGACTGAATTATGATGTCATCATCAGTCAGTGTGCGTGATAGGGATATTTTTTAAAGTTTTTATTATACTTTTCAGAGAGCTTCTAAAGACATTAAGTTTTTCAAAGACCTTCTAAAGAGCATTCAAAGAGTTTTATGTCTAAGAATACTCGCCAAATTTGATATCTGTGTCGCTTGGGTTTCCATTAACATGTGCGAACCATTCGCGAAAAGAACACATACAAAATACATACAGAAATGAGAATCTATTTAGCAATGTTGTGGATGTTGTGGCATGATGTTTGTCTGTCCGTTTTGCATCTGTATATTTGTAGAGCACTTTCTAGTTGTATTGACGAATTGAGTTACCTTGCACAAACTGAGCACGGTTTTGCATGGAAATGTGGGCACAGCTTTATTGCACCCGCGAAAATTTGCATTTTCAATAAAAGCTTCATGATGCTAATGTGTGGCTTAAAATGAGCGAGCAATTAATAATGGCGATTGAACAAAGGTGGGCGGCCATACGAGACTGTGTTTAGCAATGCTCATTAGCAAAATTTACTAGTTGCAGTAGGCGTGAACTTTGATGAACATCAGCAAAAACTTTAATTATATAGATAAGTAATGTCATCCGGATGTCAGTATATTGTATGAATAATCCACGCAGCTAAGAAGGGCAAATTCCACCTGCCCCCTCAAAATCAAGATAAATTTTTCTGAAATTTTTTAACCCCATTAAACTGAAATTTATAGCCTTAAGGCCTTTGATTGATGCTTTAAGACTCACTAAAAATATTTTCTTGTGAGGGAGTTCGTCGTTTTAACGCTTCACTGCATAAAATATTAAAGAAGCGGGGCATTTTTTTGGGGGGGTACAATAAAATAAAATAAGATCTACGGAAAAGTTAACTTGGCCTTCTACCTCCACAGGAAACCCTAAAAAGTTAACTTTTTTTTTTTACTTCTCTGACTTATTTGTCCTCTTTTGTGTCAATTTTTTTCCCCCGTTTTGTTACTTTTTGTGTCGATTTTTGCGCTTTGAATGTTCGAAAGGCACAATAAAACGCATAATTAATCGGAATTTATCATTATAAAGTATGTACATTAGGGTGTCCCAAAAAAATTAGTCATTTTTCTTTAACGCAAAATTTTCTGATTTTCAATATATTTTAGAATACCGCAACACACTGCGTATAAATAAATTTCAACTCTTATAATTGCCATCCCTTTCAATTAGTAACATTTAAAGCCCTTAAATGACGAGATTATGTGAAAAATTAGAGATATCTGTGAACATTAATAAATCTTAACGGGATGGTACACCTTTAAGGCCGAAAAAATTGCATGTTTTCATGATTTTTTTTTTGTGGAGACATGAATAATGTCGTGTATTTAGTTCATATTCATCTTATAGTTTGACATTTAAACTACATTTGTACCTATACTTGGAAAAAAAATCGAAATTATCGATAAATATATCGGTGGCAGAGATTCTCCGGAGGCGCCTCGAAAAAAAGTTGCTTTGCGGTGAACACGATAGAGGGTTAACAGATCATCCGAGAAAAAAACAAAAACATGTTTTGGAAATGAAATTAATGTCCCGAGGTAATATCGAGGCCATTTTTTTTTTTAATTTTTTTTGGTAGTGTTTTGAAAAACAAATTAAGCGATTTTCGCTAAAAAAAAAAAAAATGGTTATCTTATTTTTTTTTGAAATTGGACAAAAAGGACCACGATGTTACCTGCGTATTTATGTGTAGAAAAATAAAAAGAAAATTTCAAATCGATCCGGTCAAGTAGATTTTGCTGCATCGTGTTCACCGACCTAAAAAAAAAGTCGTTTTCCACAAAATGATTTAAGGTTTATTTTCCCCCCAACAAATCAGGTGGACCAATCGCTTTGAAACGCTGATTCTTCGTATCCGCTAGCACGATTTCCGTGAAATTTTTACACAATACTCTAAAAATGTTAATCATTCAGACAAAAAATAAAAAATAAAACAAAAAATCGACCCAAAATTTTTGCGTTGAATATTGATATGAATTTTACCCTCAATGCATGTATGCATGTCAATATTTAAGGCTAAAACTTCCTGTGAAATTTTATTCGAACTATGATTCATGGTTAGCACAATTTCCTTAATCTCGAAAATAAAAGAAAGGAAAAAAGTTATGAATTAATAATTTTTTTTTTTTCACTGTAAGCATATAATTTCACAATATATTTCTGATATCGTGGTTATGTGGCAATATTTTAAGGAAAACCCACGATTTTCAATATCAAAATTTTTTCGATGCATACTTTTGGGGGGTCCCTATTTGAAGAGACTTCATACCAAACTTCGAAGGCAATTCGGCACGGGTTATCGTGATCCAATCCCAATAAAAGTTAATATTTAAGCTAATAGGACTATTTACAAAGAAAAAAAAATAGAGGGTATGCGTTTCGATTTTTGAGAAATTGAAATCCTCCCTTATATCTTTGGACACCCTAATGGACATGCTTCTGAAAATACCTATGCAGATCTTATTGAATTTGGTTTTACTCGCATTGCTTGGCATTAGGGGACGTGTTTTTTTTTTTTTTTGTTAACAAATCAATGCCAATAAAAGCATTGCCATTGTCTTTAAAAAGTTAACAAATCACAAAATTTATCAAGTCCAAAAACAAATGGGCTAACTTTTGTGAGTGTCTAATAACACAGGGCAACAATTTTGAGGTGCCCAAATATTTCAGAGAAAAGGACTGCAGTTTCTGAGAGTCCTCAACGAGTATAACAACGCGCGTCATATTTGGTTTAGTCGAATTGGTTTGGGGGGTTTTTTTTAGCGATCTAAAAAAAATACGGCCGAAAACTAAGTTGCGCACTTTCTTTTGGCAATATTTCGTAAACTGTTCAGTAATTCTCTTTCATTTCTATGACAAAATTGTAGTACTAGACTCAAACAAAATAATTCTTTCATGGTCCATTTAAAACACTTTTTTTAAAGCCCAAAAAAAAAGACTTCCGGCTACGTCCAAGGCCTGAATACCAGAAAGAAAAGAAAATGTATAATCATAAAATTTTTTAAATATTTTTTTTTAAATATATTTATTTATTTTTAATTGAAAATACTATTTGTCTTCCGCCGAAAACAAGTATCGCGTGAGAATATTGCACGAATGGAATGAATTATGCATTAAAAAGAGCATACCGTGCACCGAGAAATTCTCGCTGGCTTCGACACTTGGCAACCCGATGGAGATACGCGCCTGGTCCTTAGCCGGCCTGCCAGCCGATAACTTTTCAATTGAAAACGGAATCATTGTTACCAACTCGAACCGTTTTCCGCTTATGATTGATCCACAAGGTAAGCGAATTTCAGTTAAATTTTTAATCAATTTATTATTAAATTTATTTTTTTTGCACATGTGTGTGTGTGTGTGTGTGTGTGTGTGTCCGTGTTTCTGCGTGCTAAAGTTCAAGCGAATAAATGGATTAAAAATATGGAAAAAGCTAATAACCTTCAAGTTATTAAGGAGAGTGATTCGAATTATATGCAAGTGCTTGAACTGGCTATGGCATACGGTAGTCCAGTGCTTCTGGAGAATGTTGGTATGTAAGATTATTTTTTATTTAA
>CM035806.1:162240378-162457878 GCA_020466095.1 Chlorops oryzae
TGGCTGGCTATCCGATAGAGCGTGGATGCAAGTTGTACGCGCCAGTGATTTATCCGGGTAAGTCTTAAACAATTTGCAGCATTTGCATATTTTACTTTTCAAAATAGTTGGCAAATTTCATTCACACTTCTGATGTTTCTCAACAAAGAGAGCTAGCATTGCAACCGTGTAGAAAGTGCGCCACTCTCACATTCGATATCGGTGTATGTCGGGACTCTGCTACCCAATAAACACAAAAACGAGGATGATATCGTAACGATATCGAGACGAGTTCGCGAAAAGTTCGGGGGTGACCACATAACTACAAGTCGAGGGTTCCGCGGTTTAAATCTCATAGCAGGAGGAATCAAAAGTAAAAAATAATCATTCGAAATATATATATATATTTTTTTTTTTGTTTACTTACCCGAAATAGTCTTATATGATATTTTCATTGGAAAAAAAATTATGATTCGCTAACGATAAGTGACTCTCTAAAGATATCAATATCTCTCGATATCGTCTCGAAGCCTCGTCGCGAAAGAGTTAAGAGAAAACGATATCGTCTCGATATCGTTACGATATCGTTGTGTTCATTGGGTAGCTATTGCTGGAAACAGTGTCTGTTTGTGTTTTTGTTGTTGTGGTTTTTATATCCTTTTTGATGTTCACACAAAGAATCGAAGATAATTTTTTTTTTTTTTTTTTTTTTTGAATTGGAAATTAAATTGAAATCTTCAATCGTTTTAAAATCTAAGCCATCCACTATGTTGCTCTCGTGTCCAGACGAGGAACGAGGAAAATTGAATTAACTCATATACCAACTATAAGTGCCTGCTCATAATTCATTTTCAATTTAAATGGACTTAAGCGGAAGCTGCTTCATCGTGAATTCTGACATTCAGAGATTAACTGGTGCATCTGAAAATGGCGCAGCAGAGAAGGAAGAAGCGGACGCTTACAGTCAGCGAATGGGATATTACTTCGAGAGATTTACAGAGATTTACATATGGAACTTAAGTGTGGCAATAATTCCCCATGCCACATTGTTCACCACTGAGCAGTGGAGTAGTTACAACGACGATGCAAAGCGGAAAAAAGTTCCATTCACATTCAACTTTAAGAGCACATAAAGAGCCATGAGTAGGCTATTTTTGATGCCTTCTTTTTGAACCTTTTAAGGCTGTAGTTAAAATTTTTACACATTCACTTTCGATTCTTTTCTGCTGTTAGTTTTTGTTCTGCTGAAGAAAATAGGACACATAAAATCAAAATTGCCTTTCTTCCCAACCCATATTCTATCTCTATTTGGCTCTGAATCTCTCTCTCTCTCTCTATTCTTGGTATCTACTCAAAGACGAGAAAATATTATCGCGGCAGTATATGGACTACGCCTAATTTTTTTGGTTGGTTGTTTTTTTGGTCAACCCATATATGGAATTAGAAATGTCGGGGCTTTTCCGCATCCAAGTTTCAATCTTTTACCTTCAACCAATATTTTATGGCCGTGCTGTGGGGAAGAGAGATCATGGCTTTAATTGGGATACGTCACTCTTAATTTTTAAACTTTAAGTCGGTATTAATTGAAAAAGATTTTTTGACACTCTGCGCTTGGGTTCTTTTTTTCAGTTGGGGTCGCAGCATTTATCCACCACTGGAATTAAGTGTGTTTTTTTTTTGAGGATTTTAACTCCATTTTAATGTGAATTTATCCCATTTTTTTTTTTTTTTTTTTGTTCAAAAAATTCTGACCATTTTTCACAAAGTAATTTTTTTTTATAATCTGTTGGCATCATTAATTCCACTTAAGCTTATGTTTTCGGTCCAATATACATACAACATAACATACATAAATGGCTACGTACAGCATTCGATTGGTTCAGATCAGATTTATGCATATTTTTTATTCAGATTTAATTATCGACAACAAATATAATTAAATTTTCATTTAATTTAAAACAAAAAACAATTTTTTCTTTGAACCATTTTAGTCTCAAGGATATGTATAAGGACTTTACAAGAGATTTAGCTTCATGGAAGGAGTATTATGACTCATCGGCTCCCGAAGTCTCAAAATTTCCGGCACCGTATGATAAAGTTGAAGATATGCTTTTTTTGGTTCTTCTTAAATGCTTAAGACCAGATAAAGTCGTTCCGGCTGTGCGGGTATGTGAAATAAAATTTTTTTGTTATTTTTTTTTTACTTTTCTGGCATGCTCTAGAAATCGAATCCGAATAAAACAAAAAACGAAATTAATTGCATTTCAACAGAAATTTAAGCAATTTCGATTTTTTTTTATGGGGGATTCGATTTCTAGAGCATGCCTGTTTATTTTTTATATTATTTTATTTTATTACGTTTACGGAAAATACTGTGCATTTCCATAAAAGGCTTAATGAAAAGTAAAATTCCACTTTGGAAAATACTTAAGTGATATTGACACTCGCGCACTGAATTTTCTTTTTCGATAGTAAATCATCAATGTTGAATTTGGTCTACTGGAAAGGCTGGTCGGTAGTGCATTGGTAGTGCATTCTAAAAATAACTTAATTTGTTAACTGCATCAGTTAAAAGCGATTATCGGACCGTCACAGGAATTCTGTGCGCAGAACAGTCCTTGTATGAACCGGCATTGTTGTGCGGGGAAAATGTCACCAGCATCAATTTCAATTCATTAAAAAACTCCGATCCCTGTCAAGGCAATATTTGAAGCTTAAAAGCTGCATTTACATAACAGGAGTGCCACATTTCTACAATATTTCGCACATATGTACTGGATATTAGTACTGAGAGAGCATCTACGTTTTTGTTAATATCTCAGAAATATATCCTTTGATTTTGGGTAGTAGTTTGAGGAAGTTTTTAAAAATAGGGCGGTGCGAGCGGCGGCGGTGGTGCGAGAACGGGAATACACTCACTGGAAAAAAATTATTTAATAATTACAAAATTATAATACATAATTCTCTGTGTAGAATTAAAAAAAAATATTTTTAGATTCCTTTCTTTATGATCTATCAGTGGCCATTTACTACATATTAGTAAAAAGAAATCCATTATTTTTGCATTAAATTGAGGGCTTTATTTAAGATAGTTAGAATGACCCGATTTAGGTCAAATATGCGCCGTTTTGTTCGATAACTTGTTGCCATTTTAAAGGTAATTTCATTATGCCTCTCTCATAGAAGCCCTCGTTCCTATTAGCAAAAAATTGAGACAGTCGAATTTAAGAAGCCTCTCTTGAAGCGAATGTTTCACCAGCAAAATTGTTCGCCATTGACAGGAACAGATGGTAATCACTTGGTGCCAGGTCCGGACTATAAGGTGGATGCAGAAGAACCTCCCAACCAAGCCCCCGGAGCTTCTGGCGAGTCACTATCGATGTGTGTGGCCTGGCGTTGTCCTGATGGAACACAATTCCTCTCCTATTGGCCAAAGCTGGCCGCTTATGGGCGATTGCTTCCTTCAGACGGTCCAATTGTTGACAGTAGAGTTCCGAGTTAAGAGTTTTGCCGTATGGGAGCAGCTCATAGTAGATAATTCCCTGCCAATCCCACCAAACACACAGCAAAACCTTCCTGGCCGTCAATCCTGGCTTGGCCACCGTTTCCGCCGGTTCACCGTGTTTCGACCTCGACCGTTTTCGCTTGACGTTGTCGTAAGTGACCCACTTTTCATCACCAGTCACCAACCGCTTCAGAAATAGGTCGATTTTGTTGCGGTTCAGCAGCGATTCGCAGATGGAAATTCGGTCTATGAGGTTTTTTTGCGTTAACTCGTGTGGCACCCATACATCGAGCTTCTTTGTGTATCCAGCCTTATTCAAATGGTTCCAAACGGTTTTTTGTGCAATCTTTAGCTCTTTTGCAATCGAAACAGTGCTATCATGACGGTCGGACTCGATAATTTCCACGATTTTATCGACATTTTCGACAATTGGCCTTCCAGTGCGTGGTGCATCCTTGACATCGAAGTTACCGGAACGGAATCGACGAAACCAAAATTGCGCATGATTGGCTGTTACAGTATCAGGTCCATAACCGCTATTCACATTTTCAGCCGCCTGGCTTGCGTTTTCTCCCTTATCGAAGAAAAACTGTAAAATGTAGCGAATTTTCTCTTTGCTGATGTCCATCTTTGACAAGCTCTCAAACAAAACTGAATCAATCAATCAAAAAAGTGTCAAAAAAGCTTTTTTAGTAGGAACTGTCATCTTTCTAATGCCCCCTAGCGGAACACGATCGGACTTATACAACGCGAGATGCAGATAAATAACGCCATCTATTGGAAAAATAATGGATTTATTTTTACTACACTTTTTTACTACACATTTCGATCTTAATTGGCTTCGGAAATAAAAAAACTTCAAAAAGGGGCTTGCTAGAAAGGATTTTCCAAGCATTATTATATTTTTAATGCATTTCTACAATTTGGGTATCAAATGAAAGGGCTTGTTGGGGGTAACTCGATAAATAATGTGACGTCATTATAAACCAACATGGCGGAACATCCAAAATGACGGAATCGTTTTTTTTTTGTTGCGATTTTCAATGTTTCGTTAACACACCTAGTCGCCGTTTTGCTCTCTTCGCTTGAATGAATGTGTGTACAAACAGAACACACATAAATTTGAGAAACGAAATTAATGAAATTTATGCATCGTGCTTTTTGAAAGACAATGAACAGGCTCAGAAACTTAGCCAGCTAATAAGCGAAACTAGTTGATCTATTTTTTTTTAAATTTTTTTTTTTCTCTTCTCACTCTTTGACACTCATTCTCTTACTTTTTATTCGTTCCTTTCCTTTCCATAATGTATAATTAGTATTCTAATTTATAAGTTAAATTAAATTGAAATCTTAAGTTGAAAATTATTCTTACTTGCTTATGTACAAAAAAAGAACTGCTTCTTAATGTACTATTGTTAAAATAAATTGAAATGAAAAATGAAATGAAATAAACTTACGCAAACCGAATGTCACAGAAAATGTGCTGACCTTCGTTTACTATAAGAAACGAGCAGTTTTCCAATTAACTGACATAAGATTGGTCTTCAAAGAGTTAATGAAGAATTTGCAAGCTTTAATTTTTTAATTTTTTTGTTTTGTTTCAGAATTTTATAACCAAAAATATGGATCAGTCCTTTGTTGAGCCGCCACCATTCGATCTGAATGCATCATTTCACGACAGCTCGACGAGAATTCCGTTGGTTCTTTCTGCTCTCGGCCGGATCGGATCCGATGGCTAGCTTGCTGATGTACGCAAAAATGCGTGGAATGTATGACAAGTAAGCGAACTCCTCTTTAAGTTTATCGAAAATGAAGAAAAAAAAAATTATAAAAGAAATACTTATAAATACTTCGCCCCATTCATGGTAGAACGAAGACAATTTCACTTGGACAGGGTCAAGGACCGCGTGCCGAAAAAATGATCCTAGATGCCAGCCATGGTGGCCATTGGGTAGTGTTGCAAAATTGTCACGTTGCCGTCAGCTGGATGGGCGAGCTGGAGCGCATCGTTGGCGATACAAGTATTTCGGATAATGCACATCCCGACTACCGGCTCTGGTGTACATCGTATCCGAGCGCCGTATTTCCGGTTTCCGTTCTGCAGAACTCCGTTAAAATGACCAATGAACCGCCGAAGGGTCTCAAAGCGAACATGATGCGCTCGTTCAATTCGGATCCATTGGTTCGTGATAAATTCTTTTCGAATGCCTTTCTTTATTCGGAAATAGCAACAAAGAATTGGCTCCGAGGCGTTTTCTCACTCGTATTCTTTCATGCCGTCGTTCAAGAGCGCCGTGAATTCGGTCCGCTTGGCTGGAATATTCCATACGAATTCAGTGAATCCGATTTACGGTTCGTTGTCATTTAAATGATATGTTCCATTGTGTATACATCTATAAAAAAAAAAAAAAAAAAAAAATTGAATTTTCTCATCCTCGCATAGAATATCGCTGCTGCAATTGAAAATGTTTATAGCGCAGAGCAAGAGTACGATACCGTTCCGTGGACATGTCTATCTGACCGGCGAGTGTAATTACGGCGGACGTGTCACCGACGATAAGGATCGACGTCTGATATTATCACTCTTGAATATGATCTACAATCAAAGGACAATCGATATTGATAAGTATGGAATTCTGATAATCGTTCATCGATAGTTCCATTTGAGCTAGTTTTTTTTTTTTTTTTTTTACAGCTATCATTTATCGCAGTCCGGCGATTATGTCGTGCCGATGTATCCGAATCGCGTTAATTCAATAGAATATGTATCCACATTTGCATTGAGTCCACATCCGGAAGTGTATGGCCTCCATGAGAATGCCGATATAAATCGCAATAATAAGGAAAC
The DNA here is from genome assembly GCA_020466095.1 of Chlorops oryzae. Taxonomy (NCBI): domain Eukaryota; kingdom Metazoa; phylum Arthropoda; class Insecta; order Diptera; family Chloropidae; genus Chlorops; species Chlorops oryzae. Next base: position 162,246,711 of record CM035806.1, read on the forward strand.
AAATGCGGTGAGCAAGCAACTCTTTTACCTCAATCTGTGATGGAATTTCCCTCTATCCGATTGAAATTGTTTGTTTCATTCCAGCTGGTCAATGGAGTTTTGCTGACACAGACTGAACTATTGGCTTCGACACGTTCGAGCACTGGAGGCGGCGCAAAATCTGATCCGGCTGTTCAAATATGCAAGGAAATTCTGGAACGTCTGCCGTTTCCATTCGATATGGAGGAGATCGCTAAAAGACATCCGGTCATGTATAGCAATTCGATGAATACGGTTTTAAAGCAAGAAGCCATAAGGTGAGCAATAGCGTTTGATGTTGGGAGAGAAAGGAGGATATATTACGGATTGTTTATTCACATTCCAATTATATGGAATTATTAATTTCTTATAGATTTAATCGTCTGCTTGACTACATACGCAAGAGTCTCGTTAACGTACAAAAGGCAACGCAGGGTCAAATCGCGATGATACCAGAACTTGAGCGTACACATGCGTCGATGGTAGTTGGGAAACTACCAGCGGATTGGCTTAAAAAGAGCTATCCATCATTAAAGCCCCTCGGAAGTTATGTCACCGATTTTATTTCCAGGTAGGGCGAATGTTCATTCAAAATTTTCAATCAAATTAATACCTTTTTTTTTTTCGGGGCACTTAGATTGGAATTCTTCCAGGAATGGCTGGAGTCGGGTGAACCGAATGTTTTCTGGTTATCCGGTTTCTATTTCACTCAATCATTTATAACTGGTGTTTTGCAAAACTATTCCCGAAAGAATCGTTTCCAGATCGATATGGTAGAAATCCTATTTGAAGTAACAACATTCGAGACTGAAGTCGATCAGCCGCCCGAGCTGGGTGCATACGTTCGGGTAAGATATTAATGGGTATTGTGGTGCCTTCAAACTATTGGGAAATCTGTTAGAAAGACAAAAAATCTAAATACATATGAATACATATTTCTGACATGCCTGCCTACACTAATTCAGGAGCAAAAGGCTCTCAATGATGAGACGAAATTCTTTCAAGTAAGATTAACACACAAAAAAAAAAAAACAAAAAAAAAAAAAATAAGCACCAGCACTCGAACTTAAAAATTGTCCGCCATCAATTATTTCATTGCATTAAATTGCCCCATCCCCCATTTTTAAAGGGTCTCTTTCTCGAGGGTGCACGCTGGAATCGATCCACTCAACAGCTTGATGAGTCATTTTCAAAAATCCTTTTCGATTCATTGCCCATACTGCTGTTCAAGCCTTCACTCAAGGGTCCCGAGGGGCAACAGAAACAAGATGGAACTAAACAACAAAATGTCTATGACTGCCCCGTTTATAAGACGAGCGAACGTCGTGGGGTGCTCTCGACAACAGGACATTCAACCAATTTCGTTATGTATATGCTGTTGAATTGTAGTAAGACGCCCATGCATTGGATAAATCGTGGAACTGCATCACTCTGTCAATTAGATGATTAGAGACGATTAGAGATAAATGAAGGAAATCCGATGAAAAAGAAAAATTATTTTTGTTGTCGTTAAATTCGAAATAACGTATATGTGTGTGTGTTTGTTATGTATATAAACTATGATGTGTGATATATACCTATATGTAATAATGTATCTATATATATTTTTTGTTTATGATATTTTTACCTCGGAAATTTTATATTAAAATGAATCATTTTTTGACCAAATTATAAATACAGGCCGCTTCGAAATATTTCCTGGGAGTTTTTCCGTGCGGAATTGAAAGAATTAATGCATTTTTAAGCACGCTGGAGAAGTTGATACGAGGGAACCAGGTATTTTGAACATTTTTATGCAAAGGTCATAACACGCAGTCTTTTATTGACGCTTAGAAACCTTCCTATTGTCGTGGAGAAAAATTTCTGGGGAAAATATGCCCCGGGAGTAAGACTGATTAGATTTGTTCGAATATTGTAACAGCTAGAACTAAGCTCCGTATATAAAGGCAAATATGATTTTTTCTCGAATGCTAGGTTTTTTTTTTTTTATTCGAACACTTCATCGGTAAGTATGCTTCCCTTTGAGTCTTTAGCACACTTTGCAATGAATAAATTTTAAGTATTTCCATGGGTAACGAAAATAGCAAATGTGCTTCAAATAGGTGGAAAATGTAAGTTTTTCCAGGAATTTTCTTCACAGCAATTTTCTTTGGGATCTAAGGAACCATTTAGGAAAGAAAAATTTTCGAAATCCCTGTAGGAAATGTCATTATGAAGCTGGTAAACATTAAAAATAAACATTCTTTTTTTAAATGTAACGGCTTTTATTTCCCGCCAAAATAATATTTCAAAAAAATCTTCTAAAAATAACGAAAAAACCATAATTTTGAAAACGCGAAAATTCCCAGTAGTTTCCGAGATATAACGACTTCAAATTTTGGCATCCACCTTCTGCTTTTCCTGTTCGCCTGGTGAATCAGAAGAATTTTTGTACTGAAATCCGCATTTCTCGGGCATCAATTTTTCTCGAAGGCTAGAAGTTTTTTTCGAGAACTTCGTCGGTAAGTATGCTTCCCTTTGAGTCTTTAGCACAATTTGCAATGAATAAATTTTAAGTATTTCCATGGGTAACGAAAATAGCAAATGTGCTTCAAATAGGTGGAAAATGTAAGTTTTTCCAGGAATTTTCTTCACAGCAATTTTCTTTGGGATCTAAGGAACCATTTAGGAAAGAAAAATTTTCGAAATCCCTGTAGGAAATGTCATTATGAAGCTGGTAAACATTAAAAATAAACATTCTTTTTTTAAATGTAACGGCTTTTATTTCCCGCCAAAATAATATTTCAAAAAAATCTTCTAAAAATAACGAAAAAACCATAATTTTGAAAACGCGAAAATTCCCAGTAGTTTCCGAGATATAACGACTTCAAATTTTGGCATCCACCTTCTGCTTTTCCTGTTCGCCTGGTGAATCAGAAGAATTTTTGTACTGAAATCCGCATTTCTCGGGCATCAATTTTTCTCGAAGGCTAGAATTTTTTTTCGAGAACTTCGTCGGTAAGTATGCTTCCCTTTGAGTCTTTAGCACACTTTGCAATGAATAAATTTTAAGTATTTCCATGGGTAACGAAAATAGCAAATGTGCTTCAAATAGGTGGAAAATGTAAGTTTTTCCAGGAATTTTCTTCACAGCAATTTTCTTTGGGATCTAAGGAACCATTTAGGAAAGAAAAATTTTCGAAATCCCTGTAGGAAATGTCATTATGAAGCAGGTAAACATTAAAAATAAACATTATTTTTTTAAATGTAACGGCTTTTATTTCCCGCCAAATAATATTTCAAAAAAATCTTCTAAAAATAACGAAAAAACCATAATTTTGAAAACGCGAAAATTCCCAGTAGTTTCCGAGATATAACGACTTCAAATTTTGGCATCCACCTTCTGCTTTTCCTGTTCGCCTGGTGAATCAGAAGAATTTTTGTACTGAAATCCGCATTTCTCGGGCATCAATTTTTCTCGAAGGCTAGAATTTTTTTTCGAGAACTTCGTCGGTAAGTATGCTTCCCTTTGAGTCTTTAGCACACTTTGCAATGAATAAATTTTAAGTATTTCCATGGGTAACGAAAATAGCAAATGTGCTTCAAATAGGTGGAAAATGTAAGTTTTTCCAGGAATTTTCTTCACAGCAATTTTCTTTGGGATCTAAGGAACCATTTAGGAAAGAAAAATTTTCGAAATCCCTGTAGGAAATGTCATTATGAAGCTGGTAAACATTAAAAATAAACATTCTTTTTTTAAATGTAACGGCTTTTATTTCCCGCCAAAATAATATTTCAAAAAAATCTTCTAAAAATAACGAAAAAACCATAATTTTGAAAACGCGAAAATTCCCAGTAGTTTCCGAGATATAACGACTTCAAATTTTGGCATCCACCTTCTGCTTTTCCTGTTCGCCTGGTGAATCAGAAGAATTTTTGTACTGAAATCCGCATTTCTCGGGCATCAATTTTTCTCGAAGGCTAGAATTTTTTTTCGAGAACTTCGTCGGTAAGTATGCTTCCCTTTGAGTCTTTAGCACACTTTGCAATGAATAAATTTTAAGTATTTCCATGGGTAACGAAAATAGCAAATGTGCTTCAAATAGGTGGAAAATGTAAGTTTTTCCAGGAATTTTCTTCACAGCAATTTTTTTTGGGATCTAAGGAACCATTTGGGAAAGAAAAATTTTCGAAATCCCTGTAGGAAATGTCATTATGAAGCAGGTAAACATTAAAAATAAACATTTTTTTTTAAATGTAACGGCTTTTATTTCCCGCCAAAATTGATATTTCAAAAAAATCTTCTAAAAATAACGAAAAAACCATAATTTTGAAAACGCGAAAATTCCCAGTAGTTTCCGAGATATAACGACTTCAAATTTTGGCATCCACCTTCTGCTTTTCCTGTTCGCCTGGTGAATCAGAAGAATTTTTGTACTGAAATCCGCATTTCTCGGGCATCAATTTTTCTCGAAGGCTAGAATTTTTTTTCGAGAACTTCGTCGGTAAGTATGCTTCCCTTTGAGTCTTTAGCACACTTTGCAATGAATAAATTTTAAGTATTTCCATGGGTAACGAAAATAGCAAATGTGCTTCAAATAGGTGGAAAATGTAAGTTTTTCCAGGAATTTTCTTCACAGCAATTTTTTTGGGATCTAAGGAACCATTTGGGAAAGAAAAATTTTCGAAATCCCTGTAGGAAATGTCATTATGAAGCAGGTACATTAAAAATAAACATTTTTTTTTAAATGTAACGGCTTTTATTTCCCGCCAAATATATTTCAAAAAAATCTTCTAAAAATAACGAAAAAACCATAATTTTGAAAACGCGAAAATTCCCAGTAGTTTCCGAGATATAACGACTTCAAATTTTGGCATCCACCTTCTGCTTTTCCTGTTCGCCTGGTGAATCAGAAGAATTTTTGTACTGAAATCCGCATTTCTCGGGCATCAATTTTTCTCGAAGGCTAGAATTTTTTTTCGAGAACTTCGTCGGTAAGTATGCTTCCCTTTGAGTCTTTAGCACACTTTGCAATGAATAAATTTTAAGTATTTCCATGGGTAACGAAAATAGCAAATGTGCTTCAAATAGGTGGAAAATGTAAGTTTTTCCAGGAATTTTCTTCACAGCAATTTTTTTGGGATCTAAGGAACCATTTGGAAAGAAAATTTTCGAAATCCCTGTAGGAAATGTCATTATGAAGCAGGTAACATTAAAAATAAACATTTTTTTTTAAATGTAACGGCTTTTATTTCCCGCCAAAATATATTTCAAAAAAATCTTCTAAAAATAACGAAAAAACCATAATTTTGAAAACGCGAAAATTCCCAGTAGTTTCCGAGATATAACGACTTCAAATTTTGGCATCCACCTTCTGCTTTTCCTGTTCGCCTGGTGAATCAGAAGAATTTTTGTACTGAAATCCGCATTTCTCGGGCATCAATTTTTCTCGAAGGCTAGAATTTTTTTTCGAGAACTTCGTCGGTAAGTATGCTTCCCTTTGAGTCTTTAGCACACTTTGCAATGAATAAATTTTAAGTATTTCCATGGGTAACGAAAATAGCAAATGTGCTTCAAATAGGTGGAAAATGTAAGTTTTTCCAGGAATTTTCTTCACAGCAATTTTCTTTGGGATCTAAGGAACCATTTAGGAAAGAAAAATTTTCGAAATCCCTGTAGGAAATGTCATTATGAAGCTGGTAAACATTAAAAATAAACATTCTTTTTTTAAATGTAACGGCTTTTATTTCCCGCCAAAATAATATTTCAAAAAAATCTTCTAAAAATAACGAAAAAACCATAATTTTGAAAACGCGAAAATTCCCAGTAGTTTCCGAGATATAACGACTTCAAATTTTGGCATCCACCTTCTGCTTTTCCTGTTCGCCTGGTGAATCAGAAGAATTTTTGTACTGAAATCCGCATTTCTCGGGCATCAATTTTTCTCGAAGGCTAGAATTTTTTTTCGAGAACTTCGTCGGTAAGTATGCTTCCCTTTGAGTCTTTAGCACACTTTGCAATGAATAAATTTTAAGTATTTCCATGGGTAACGAAAATAGCAAATGTGCTTCAAATAGGTGGAAAATGTAAGTTTTTCCAGGAATTTTCTTCACAGCAATTTTTTTTGGGATCTAAGGAACCATTTGGGAAAGAAAAATTTTCGAAATCCCTGTAGGAAATGTCATTATGAAGCAGGTCAACATTAAAAATAAACATTATTTTTTTAAATGTAACGGCTTTTATTTCCCGCCAAATTGATATTTCAAAAAAATCTTCTAAAAATAACGAAAAAACCATAATTTTGAAAACGCGAAAATTCCCAGTAGTTTCCGAGATATAACGACTTCAAATTTTGGCATCCACCTTCTGCTTTTCCTGTTCGCCTGGTGAATCAGAAGAATTTTTGTACTGAAATCCGCATTTCTCGGGCATCAATTTTTCTCGAAGGCTAGAATTTTTTTTCGAGAACTTCGTCGGTAAGTATGCTTCCCTTTGAGTCTTTAGCACACTTTGCAATGAATAAATTTTAAGTATTTCCATGGGTAACGAAAATAGCAAATGTGCTTCAAATAGGTGGAAAATGTAAGTTTTTCCAGGAATTTTCTTCACAGCAATTTTTTTTGGGATCTAAGGAACCATTTGGGAAAGAAAAATTTTCGAAATCCCTGTAGGAAATGTCATTATGAAGCAGGTCAACATTAAAAATAAACATTATTTTTTTAAATGTAACGGCTTTTATTTCCCGCCAAAATTGATATTTCAAAAAAATCTTCTAAAAATAACGAAAAAACCATAATTTTGAAAACGCGAAAATTCCCAGTAGTTTCCGAGATATAACGACTTCAAATTTTGGCATCCACCTTCTGCTTTTCCTGTTCGCCTGGTGAATCAGAAGAATTTTTGTACTGAAATCCGCATTTCTCGGGCATCAATTTTTCTCGAAGGCTAGAATTTTTTTTCGAGAACTTCGTCGGTAAGTATGCTTCCCTTTGAGTCTTTAGCACACTTTGCAATGAATAAATTTTAAGTATTTCCATGGGTAACGAAAATAGCAAATGTGCTTCAAATAGGTGGAAAATGTAAGTTTTTCCAGGAATTTTCTTCACAGCAATTTTTTTTGGGATCTAAGGAACCATTTGGGAAAGAAAAATTTTCGAAATCCCTGTAGGAAATGTCATTATGAAGCAGGTCAACATTAAAAATAAACATTATTTTTTTAAATGTAACGGCTTTTATTTCCCGCCAAATTGATATTTCAAAAAAATCTTCTAAAAATAACGAAAAAACCATAATTTTGAAAACGCGAAAATTCCCAGTAGTTTCCGAGATATAACGACTTCAAATTTTGGCATCCACCTTCTGCTTTTCCTGTTCGCCTGGTGAATCAGAAGAATTTTTGTACTGAAATCCGCATTTCTCGGGCATCAATTTTTCTCGAAGGCTAGAATTTTTTTTCGAGAACTTCGTCGGTAAGTATGCTTCCCTTTGAGTCTTTAGCACACTTTGCAATGAATAAATTTTAAGTATTTCCATGGGTAACGAAAATAGCAAATGTGCTTCAAATAGGTGGAAAATGTAAGTTTTTCCAGGAATTTTCTTCACAGCAATTTTTTTTGGGATCTAAGGAACCATTTGGGAAAGAAAAATTTTCGAAATCCCTGTAGGAAATGTCATTATGAAGCAGGTCAACATTAAAAATAAACATTATTTTTTTAAATGTAACGGCTTTTATTTCCCGCCAAATTGATATTTCAAAAAAATCTTCTAAAAATAACGAAAAAACCATAATTTTGAAAACGCGAAAATTCCCAGTAGTTTCCGAGATATAACGACTTCAAATTTTGGCATCCACCTTCTGCTTTTCCTGTTCGCCTGGTGAATCAGAAGAATTTTTGTACTGAAATCCGCATTTCTCGGGCATCAATTTTTCTCGAAGGCTAGAATTTTTTTTCGAGAACTTCGTCGGTAAGTATGCTTCCCTTTGAGTCTTTAGCACACTTTGCAATGAATAAATTTTAAGTATTTCCATGGGTAACGAAAATAGCAAATGTGCTTCAAATAGGTGGAAAATGTAAGTTTTTCCAGGAATTTTCTTCACAGCAATTTTTTTTGGGATCTAAGGAACCATTTGGGAAAGAAAAATTTTCGAAATCCCTGTAGGAAATGTCATTATGAAGCAGGTCAACATTAAAAATAAACATTATTTTTTTAAATGTAACGGCTTTTATTTCCCGCCAAATTGATATTTCAAAAAAATCTTCTAAAAATAACGAAAAAACCATAATTTTGAAAACGCGAAAATTCCCAGTAGTTTCCGAGATATAACGACTTCAAATTTTGGCATCCACCTTCTGCTTTTCCTGTTCGCCTGGTGAATCAGAAGAATTTTTGTACTGAAATCCGCATTTCTCGGGCATCAATTTTTCTCGAAGGCTAGAATTTTTTTTCGAGAACTTCGTCGGTAAGTATGCTTCCCTTTGAGTCTTTAGCACACTTTGCAATGAATAAATTTTAAGTATTTCCATGGGTAACGAAAATAGCAAATGTGCTTCAAATAGGTGGAAAATGTAAGTTTTTCCAGGAATTTTCTTCACAGCAATTTTTTTTGGGATCTAAGGAACCATTTGGGAAAGAAAAATTTTCGAAATCCCTGTAGGAAATGTCATTATGAAGCAGGTCAACATTAAAAATAAACATTATTTTTTTAAATGTAACGGCTTTTATTTCCCGCCAAATTGATATTTCAAAAAAATCTTCTAAAAATAACGAAAAAACCATAATTTTGAAAACGCGAAAATTCCCAGTAGTTTCCGAGATATAACGACTTCAAATTTTGGCATCCACCTTCTGCTTTTCCTGTTCGCCTGGTGAATCAGAAGAATTTTTGTACTGAAATCCGCATTTCTCGGGCATCAATTTTTCTCGAAGGCTAGAATTTTTTTTCGAGAACTTCGTCGGTAAGTATGCTTCCCTTTGAGTCTTTAGCACACTTTGCAATGAATAAATTTTAAGTATTTCCATGGGTAACGAAAATAGCAAATGTGCTTCAAATAGGTGGAAAATGTAAGTTTTTCCAGGAATTTTCTTCACAGCAATTTTCTTTGGGATCTAAGTAACCATTTAGGAAAGAAAAATTTTCGAAATCCCTGTAGGAAATGTCATTATGAAGCTGGTAAACATTAAAAATAAACATTCTTTTTTTAAATGTAACGGCTTTTATTTCCCGCCAAAATAATATTTCAAAAAAATCTTCTAAAAATAACGAAAAAACCATAATTTTGAAAACGCGAAAATTCCCAGTAGTTTCCGAGATATAACGACTTCAAATTTTGGCATCCACCTTCTGCTTTTCCTGTTCGCCTGGTGAATCAGAAGAATTTTTGTACTGAAATCCGCATTTCTCGGGCATCAATTTTTCTCGAAGGCTAGAATTTTTTTTCGAGAACTTCGTCGGTAAGTATGCTTCCCTTTGAGTCTTTAGCACACTTTGCAATGAATAAATTTTAAGTATTTCCATGGGTAACGAAAATAGCAAATGTGCTTCAAATAGGTGGAAAATGTAAGTTTTTCCAGGAATTTTCTTCACAGCAATTTTTTTTGGGATCTAAGGAACCATTTGGGAAAGAAAAATTTTCGAAATCCCTGTAGGAAATGTCATTATGAAGCAGGTCAACATTAAAAATAAACATTATTTTTTTAAATGTAACGGCTTTTATTTCCCGCCAAAATAATATTTCAAAAAAATCGTCAAAAAATAACGAAAAAACCAAAGTTTTCAAAACTTCAAAATTCCCATTAGACCATAAGGAACCATTTAGGAAAGAAAAAATTTTAAAAACCCTGTAGGAAATGTCATTATGAAGCATGTCAAAGTTTATTAAACAAATAAACAATATTTTATAAATGTAACGGCTTTTATTTCCCGCCAAAAAAATATTTTAAACACACACTTAAACACACTTTGCAATGATTAAATTTTAAATATTTACATGGGTAAGGAAAATAGAAAAGGTGCTTCAAATATGTTACTTAATAAGCGTTTATTTATGGAAGTAAAAATACGCTGTAGTAAACAGTTAGGGAAACTCTCTGAAAAGAACTAGTACTTTTACCAGAACTAGAAGACCCAGTGCAATTTTTGGATAATCTTCAATCGATAGCGACTGAACATAAATGCTTCTTCCCATGTTGTACTTAAGGAAAAAGGAAAGAAAATCAACAATTCTAGTACTTATTTCCCGTAAAAAGCACTAGTCTTTAACTGGTGTAATTTTACCCAATTACCTATAAAAGTACTAGAATAATTCTGGTGCATACTGCATTAGTTCTTTCCTGTACAGATGTTATACTGATTGCAGAGTTTATACGGATTTTCTACAGAATTTTATATACACAAGGGTATAGAAAATAACTAATACTGGTGCCTTTTGCACTAGGAAAGTTATAGTACAGCACTAGTTGAAATTTCTGCAGGGTAAGATCTCAAAACTTCGTCGTGCCTATTGTGTTTCAAATTATGTATGTTCGGGCCGTGCATGATATCACGATAGTATAAGTTACGCCTTTGGTTTTTGTTGGCTTAGTTTTCCCTTATCTCGGGTGTGGTGAAACCTTTTTGTGACTCATCTGGTAGATAATTTTCATATCTTATCTCTCAAAATGAATTTCAACACCTGTAAGATTTCCCAGTGTTTCGACTTTTTTTTTTTTGGAATTTATTCAGTTCAACGACGGTTTTCATTGCTTACGAATCGCTTTAATCGCACGCGATCGAAAGAAATTTGAAATTGTTTCTTTTTATACATCATTTAAAAGCTAAAATATTCGAGTTTTGGGCATCGGAATAAAAATGTTTAAGCGGGGCTCAACGTATTTGGTGATAAGTTTAAGTAAGAAATCGCTTTTCTTCGTATAACTTCGAAAATGTCTCAAAAACAATTGATCAGAGAGGTGTACAGTATTCCTCGGATATATATTCCGCGGATATAAAAACTTGCGCAGGCTTAGGCGCTAAGACTTGTGCCATTTACCACAGTTCAATCAGTTTAAATATTTTTGATATAAGCTGGGTTATAAAACCAGGCTTGCTTGGATTTTTCATATCTGAGGAATATAATGACGTGATAATATTACTTAATTGTTTCTTTGTTTTTGTTTTTTAATTCATATAATTTCGTGGAATTTTTTTGTGTAATTGAAATGTGTAAAAAAATGAATTCCTCTTCCCATAGTTATTCATTCGTAATATTCGTCATCGAAAATTATAAGAGTATTATCGAAGGCTTATCTTTCAACTTCAAAATTTCCAGATAAGAAAATGTGTTACTCACAAGCGATTATTTTTTTTTTGCTTGCTGTTTTTGCTACTCATGGGAACTGCTTTTGTTTTTGTGATCTTCGGGTGTTACAAGCCAGGAGAATAATGCTAACGCTGGAACGGGGCGTTATTCTGAATTTCTTTTAATATTGCCAAAGTGAGCAACTATTCTTTTATCCGGCAACTAAGTTTTTAAAAAACATTAGCCAACTATCCGTTATCCGGAATCTTTCCGCTATCCGGAATCTATCCATTATCGGCTAACTATCTGTTTTCCGAAATCAATCCATTATCCTATAATTATCCGTTATCCGGAATTTGAAGTTAACCAAATTTAATAATCCGTTATCCGATTAAAATTCATTATCCGTTATTCGGAAATTATCGGATATCCGGAAATTATCCTTTATCCGTTAACTTGTAGTTATTGGTCAACTTAACTTTTACCAGTGTCAAATATTTATCCAATAAATTTCCATTGACTATTCGCTACCTGTTATCCGGTTATCCAAACTATTCGTGTTATTCAACCTTGTATTTATTTATATTAAATTTATGTATGTAAAAGAAACTTACGTCTGAGAGTTTGAGAAGTATGACACTGTCCGCTATATATGTACATACATAGGGGTTGAAATCTTTTCAATGATTTTGATCTTGCCTTCATATGAATTGATGAACTTTTTTTTTGGTATTTGTGATAGTTTCCAAAATTTTTTCATCTGTATACGATGGCCGCCTATATAGATAGTATCATTTGTTTATAAATACAGATAGAAAAACTCCATCAAATGCCATGTCAATCGTTGAATATTTTCTATCTGGGATGCTTATTATTAAAGACGCGTTTACAGTGGACTAAATTAGTAGAAATATTATCCAGTTTTGCGAAGTAGCCGTGAAAAAGAGCCTTTACTGTTATTGCATACATTTTGCCTCAATATGAAATGAAGAAAAATTCCAAATTTATATATGTACATATATATTTTTTTTTTTCAGTTCTACTCTCTTGCTTTATGCAGGAATCCGAAGGACTTCGTCGCGTACTTAGAGGAAGGCGAACGCTCACTCGAAGATATTTCTGTAAGTTAAACTGATTTGAGGAATTTTTAATTGAACGAAAAGCGGGTGAAATTAATCCAAGTATTTTTATTTGAAAATTTTAGCTGGTCTTGCCATACCCGGCTGGGTCCTCGTTATATTGATTGGTGTTGGTGAAATTCTAATTGGAGCCATCCTTTACGCGATATTGTGGAAATTCATACTAACCAAGGAAGTAGAACAGGCGAACACGTATGCACCAGCACCCACAAAGGAGGTGTAGAGGGTCTCCTTGAAGAAAAAAAAAATAAATAAATAAATCAAAGAAATGCATTAGTTAAGAGTTGAAATGATTTCTCCAATTTCATTCCATATACATATGTTATATAACATCTCGGGCGCTTTTCCATTACGATTTTTCATAGCCGATTATTTACGAATATTTTCTTGATTCCCGCAAAGTTATTGAAAGTTTTATTTCAAGACTTCGAAATAGATTTTCATTTTTATTTTTGAAATAAATGCGAGGAAACCAAAACCTTATATAATTTCTTTTTGAAGATTTTATAAAATTAATATGTATAAATATATATTATTTTATGGCAATCATCCCGGGATATATGCACGCTCGAAAACGCATGTAAGAAAGTGCTTTTAAGCTGGGAAATAATTGCAGTGCGATGAGCAACAAAAATTGCACAATTTTGGATCATTTTAAACGGACAGTGCCTTTATCCGGGAATTACTTTATTTTTATTTCAGTTGCACTCAGCTAAAATTAAAGTAAATTTGCCTCCTTTGCCATAGCATAGAAAAATGTATCCGGACAATTGAGGAGCTCCATTGGCGGACCCATTTCTACAATCGATCCTCTATCGAGTACAATAATCTGATCGTAGTCCAGGATCGTTTTCAAGCGATGAGCGATGGTAAGCACAGTACAGTCTCGGAATTCTTCTCGTAATGTTTTCTTAAAGGAGAACAACGGATGAGAAAAGGATAAAGAAAGAGCGAGAGAGTTAAATAGAGAAGACGATATATTTAAATACCTGTATGAGTTCATCAGTTTTAAGATCGATGGCAGCGGTTGCTTCATCGAGAACAAGAATTTTCGATTTCCGCAAGAGGACGCGTGCAAGGCAAATCAATTGTCGTTGTCCAACGGAAAGATTTTCACCTCCTGCGGCAATCGTATGACTGAGTCCAGCGGGCAACGATCTGACGAAATCACTTAAATGCGCGAGTTCAATTGCGCGAAGAATTTCGTCATCACGCTTGAGTTCGAATGGATCGATATTGGAACGGAGTGTGCCCGAAAATAGAATCGGTTCCTGTGGCAGGATCGCCAAACGGGATCGCAAATCATGCAATCTCAAGTCAGCTATATCGATGCCATCGATAAGTATACGGCCGCCAGCAGACTCGATTAAGCTGTAATAAGTGAAACATGAGATACATACATACATCGGTATGTACATAGAAATGGTAGCCGATATACACACCGAAATATCGAAAGCATTAAACTAGTTTTCCCAGCACCAGTCCGACCGACAATTCCGACTTTCTGAAAGCAATTCACAGTGAAGCTAACACCTCGGAGGACCAAATCCAATTCATCGCGGTAGCGAACTTGAAAATTTTCAACAAGGATTTTCCCCTCCGAAGGCCAATCGTTTGGCATTGCTTTCAGGCATTCAGTGTTCAATTCTTCCTGCATTTCGAATTCACTGTACTCTTTGATGCGCTCGACAGCGATAATATTATTATCGATATCGGACGAAAGACGCACCAGCCATTTGAGTGTGTCCGTTATTTGAAGTGCATAGCTTAGCGAAAGACCCACCAGGCCCGGATTCGTTTGACCGCCAAGGACAGCGAAGAGTGCTGCGAAGAAAATAATCAAATTCCCGATCGTTTCGAGACGCATTGATAGCCAACGATTTGCGATAAGTGCAGGATATTGAGCACAATTATTATAATCGACTCGATTATCGGAGATTTCGATGAAGCTGCAAACGGAAATAGGCAGTGGCATGGCATGGTATCATAAAATGGTATGACTAAGATCAGGGAGAATTTCACACCCTTACCGTTCTTGAATGCCATAAGCACGTATGCTCGTGACTCCCGCGATCGTCTCGCTGAAATGTGAGAAAATCGGTGATTCCGAGATGGACTCGAGACGTATCAATTGACGAGATGTTGCCACATAAATACGTTGTACGAAAATGTATAAAACGGCTATCGGAACACAAGCTATAAGGAATACTGGACTCGATATACATATGACCACAATTGTCCCTGCAAGCTGTAACATTTGAAATGAAATTGAAAATTATATCAATTATAAACTGGAGTCCATAACAATTGACCGTTAATTAATTAACTTACTGCAAAGGCTTGCATTAATAGCATTCGGAAATTTTGCGGTAGAGCATTGTCAATTGTATCGATATCTTTAGAAAACCGATTGACAAGACGTCCCACCGGTGTTGTGTCAAACAAACTCATCGGCCAACGTAGCACATTCGTTAGTAGAGTCGTATGTAATTCACGCGAACAATAAAGGCAGCCAATCGAAAGCGTTAGTGTCGCAAGGAAACTCGTTGTGCCTTAATGTTTCGGTTTGGTCAACGGAAGGGAGAGAGGGTGAGATACATATAAGCAGCTCCAAAGACAATGGCAAGCAAAACCTACCTTGCATGAATCCAAATACTGCATAAACGCTAAGGTACATATTCCGTATCGAGCCGTCCTTTGCACGATGCTCCTCGGTTGACCACTTTGTAAGCCACAAATTTGACACGATTTGGAATATTTGAAAGGACAAAGTCAGTAACAGAATTAGAACGGTCAAAGCCAATCCGATACTCTTTATGTAATGTTTGTACACATCAAACCGCACCTGGAATGACAGCGAACGGTGTTAATGCATTTCTCTATAATTAATTTTAAGCTAATTGAAATCGAAGGCATAGCCAATGCTCAAAATGAAGATGAATGCATAATGGGGAATTGAATTGCCCAATAGGAAATAGCTTGCTGGATGAAGAAGTCATCAGTGCTCCTTGTTTTTTCTTCGTCGTCTCTCATTTCCTCCCGCGTCCTTAATAGATTGAATATATCGAGAAGTCAGAAGTGAGCTTAAAAATGTTTAGGCCCCATGGACCAAAGTCCATTAATAAAATAATGTCCCAATAGACAAATAGCTAAAAATGTTCTTTAATAAATAGAATTTTACAAATTACAAGGAGACACAGAGAAAGAAAGAGAGTAATAAGGAGCGGATCAGAGAGAGAGGAACAGAAAGAGAAAAAGAGAGGGGCAAAAAATGGGAACGAGAGAGAGAGAGAGAGAGGGAAAAATAGTGAGAGAAAGAAAGAGATTGAGGAAAAAGGAGTGAGAGAAAGAAATAGTGTGAGAGAAATAAGGAGAAATAGAAAAAGACAAATAAAGAGAGAAAGAAAGAAAAAAGAAAGAAAGAAAGACAGAACGAAAGAGAGAACGAAAGAGGGAACGAAAGAGAGAACGAAAGAGAGAACGAAAGAGAGAACGAAAGAGAGAACGAAAGAGAGAACGAAAGAGAGAACGAAAGAGAGAACGAAAGAGAGAACGAAAGAGAGAACGAAAGAGAGAACGAAAGAGAGAACGAAAGAGAGAACGAAAGAGAGAACGAAAGAGAGAACGAAAGAGAGAACGAAAGAGAGAACGAAAGAGAGAACGAAAGATAGAAAGAAAGAGAACAAGAAAACCAGAGAAGTGCTATGGACATGGTTTCCAGTGCCATTTAGTGAATGTTCTGACTCAAAATCATACAGACAGTCAATAGGTACTCGTGTTATCTGAAGGAAATTTCCTAGTGGGTGTCTGCGACACATCATCATAATCATTTTTGTCAGTCTATTTAATTGCATATCTTAGGAGAGATTCATTTAGGTATTATTTCGATTATTCGTATTAGAAAATTGCTTTCAAATGAGATTATCAAAGCCAAAACCGCAAAATTTATATGAAATATGTGGAAGACCAAAGCGATGCCCACAGGTAGATAAATAAGCAATTAATGAAATATGCAAGATTGCCTTCTAAATATGCTTCAGTCTTAAGCATGATTTCTGGATGATGATATATGGATTGACTGATGACTGCGATGACCTTCTCGTCCATACCTTTCCCAATTGCAGTTGCTCAACTTCAATAAGCTTGCCATCGTGTTTCTCTGTGGCTTGGTCCGATTTAATTGTTGTTCTCCGTCTTAAAATAATAAGAAAAGCAACAAAAAAAAAAACACACAATAACAAAATCCAAAAATTTTCCTCTCGGAAAACTTGTGAAAAATATTTATTTGCATACATTACGGCGTTCGGTGTCCCCTTTCCTTCTGCCTCTGCACGCGAGATCATCTCAATCGATTCGTTTTTATTTTCATTTGGATTTCCTTGTTCATTTTGTTTTTCCGTTTCTGTTCCGTGCAGTCGGTCTCCACCTCTTCGGTTCCCGTCTGCTCCTTCTCCCTCACTATCCATTTCGATTTCCATTTCCATTTGCATTACAATTTCAATTTCCTTATGATGCCTTAAGAAATCGCCTTTCCTCCGAAGCAAAGACGTATAGCTTCCATGCTCGCATATTTGACCGGCCTGTAACACGTAAATGTAATCGGTTTGCGGGAGAAATGTATGACTATGTGTAATTAGAACACGTGTCTTCTTTCCCAGCAATCCCCCCAGGGCGATGACTTGCTCGAATATATGACAGCCCACATGCGAATCGACCGCGCTAAGTGGATCGTCGAATAGGTAAATATTTGCATCACAGTAAACGGCACGCGCCAATGAGATGCGCTGTCTTTGTCCGCCCGAAAGGTTGATGCCTCTCTCTCCGATTTCGGTTAGATCACCGGCAGAAAATGTTTCAATGTCTTCTTGCAGTGCACAAGCTGCGATTATACGGTCATAACGTTTGCGGTCGAACAATCGACCAAATATGATATTCTCTCTTATTGTCGCATTCAGTATCCAGGCGTGCTGTGGCACATAGGCAATTCTGCCATCAACGTTCACCCGACCGCTTATGCATGGCATTTCGCCAAGGATTGCATGAACCAATGACGTTTTACCCGACCCAACAGATCCAACAATCGCAGATAATGACTCCCTACGAATTTCAATTGTGATATCCTTCAGTTGCACTCTCGGATTTTCGTATCCCGTTTTCCCATCATCATCGGGATTATCATCATTGGAATTTTCCTTCAGATTATCGGTCCACGTAAAGTTGCCATTTGCGATGGTAATTGCATTGACTGAAATTTTTGTAGGGAATGAATATTGAAGGGGTGTGTTTTGGTTTTATTCGATTTTTTTATTTCATACCATCGTTTGGCTCATGCTCTACGAAGTTCGCATTTAATTCGGTTGTGTTCATGAACTTGTTGATTCGTCTGACGGATACTTGAGCCTATCGAAGAAGAAAAAAATTGCTTAGAGCCTAACTGGATCTGCGGTTGCTATACGCACATACCTGGATTAAATTGGTTATCAACGTGGGTAATATACTCAATGGAAAGCCCAATGCATTGAATAGTGAGAGGGAAACAAATGTCTTTGTTGCATCGAGTTGGTGGTCTTCATCGACAAGGATATACGTAGCGAATGTTACGAACGAAACCTATGAGAGCAAATTCAAAATTACTAAGTACTTTGAGGTTTAGCATAACGAAGATTCTGTAAGCAAAGCTGATTCGTATAATCCCTCCGGAACGGAACGGAACGGCTAGACTGAAGAGCATGGCAAACCAAAAAAAAAACAACAAACAACGAAATATATAGGCAATCATTTCTTTCATTGAGATTGGCATGTGTGCTCACACCAAGGCACTAAGTCCTTACCCAGCAAAACGTCCCAGCCAACGTATATAATTTCGACAATTTCGAAATGGGTTTTAACAATGTTGACAAACCTTGGTCGAGCTTTGTGGCATTCCTACTCTCATAATTACCAAGAGCCCAAGCGAGACTCCCACAGGTGGACCATCTTAAAACCTTAAAGAACCATTCCTACTCGGTTCTGGAGCTTCCATGTCCCTGCTGTTTTGCTGGTTTCAATTATATTTCAAAAATAGGCATGTATATAATTATAAATATAAAAAATTATAATATACCATAAATATATATTGGTCATCTGGTCGGCCTTTCGTATATTAACCCAAAATATTCCACATTCAGTGGACCCCTGATAATCTGACGAACATTTTGGAGGGCACTTTCGGGTTATCGAATTACTCGGAATATACAGTAGGCTGGGTCGTTTTTACGAAAGTTCTATGATCGCGTTGGAATAGTAAAATTATGTTTCCTTATGTTTAAAAAATAATTTTGTGTAAAAAAAAATTCAAAATAAGCTGCATCTTCATACCGCGCAAGCGGATTGAAAGTTGGAAAAAAAAATTTATATGAGATTTTTCCGACTTCAATGATAAAATTTAGAATTTCTCAGCTTTAAACTCATTTTTTAAATACATTATGTTCCCAGATATTTTTGGTCATAAAACTATCTTTCAAAGGAAAGCAACGAAACTACGATCGACCAAAATTTTACGGAGATATGGTCGAACAAACTCAGACCTGAGGAATTTGCTCCAAGACATGCCAAAAATGTGTTCGAACCTATCAATTTTGTAACCATTTGGAAGAAGGCATATTGCCATTTCAAAAAAATCTTCCTTGAAGAAAATCGGTTATTTCATAAGGTTGTTATAAGAAATTTATATATTTATCTAGTTATCGGTTTCATTTCAGAACGTGCCCTGAAAAAAAAGTCCATGAAAGTTTAAAATCCTTCTACTTGAGCTCGAACAGGAAAAAACAACGCTCAATTACGATTATAGATTTTTTAAATCGGTTCACAGAAACCAAAGTTACACGGCTTTGAAATTGGACAATTTATTATTTTTTAAATCCTGTGTTAGTTAAAAAAAAATGCCGAAAAGTATACTACATTTTTTTTTTGATTCGATAATGAGCTGATGTTTGGGAAAAATATATAGCAAAGTCATACCCGACAAACTCTGTGTCGAGGGTATATGGCATTTTTTCGTCCGTACTCGAGATAGACTTAAAAAAAATTTATATAGAAATGGTTGTGATTTTCGCAACAGACCCTAGTACTGGAGGTACCCCTAAAAATGTTCCGATCGGGTCCATACTCGAACTTGTTCTTACTCATGTGTTTGTGAGTACGCATATCAAATTTCATCAAGATAGAAAATCGATAAAAAATCTGTATACAAACAGACGGACAGACAAACGTACAGACAGACAGGCAGACATGGCTAAACGGAATCTCCTGGTGACGCTTATCATTTCTATATATATTTTGTATGGTCTATCTCGACTGGTTCTGGGTGTTACACACAACCACACAAACGCAATATACCCTCGACACAGAGTGTGTCGGGTATAAAAAACCGCAAATTGAATATATGGAATTTTCGGGTGATACTAACCATTTCTATAAAAATTTTTTTTAAGTCTATCTCGAGTACGGACGAAAAAATGCCATATACCCTCGACACAGAGTTTGTCGGGTATGACTTTGCTATATATTTTTCCCAAACATGAGCTCATTATCGAATCAAAAAAAAAAATGTAGTATACTTTTCGGCATTTTTTTTAACTAACACAGGATTTAAAAAATAATAAATTGTCCAATTTCAAAGCCGTGTAACTTTGGTTTCTGTGAACCGATTTAAAAAATCTATAATCGTAATTGAGCGTTGTTTTTTCCTGTTCGAGCTCAAGTAGAAGGATTTTAAACTTTCATGGACTTTTTTTTCAGGGCACGTTCTGAAATGAAACCGATAAATAGATAAATATATAAATTCTTATAACAACCTTATGAAATAACCGATTTTCTTCAAGGAAGATTTTTTTGAAATGGCAATATGCCTTCTTCCAAATGGTTACAAAATTGATAGGTTCGAACACATTTTTGGCATGTCTTGGAGCAATTTCCTTAGGTCTGAGTTTCTTCGATCATATCTCCGTAAAATTTTGGTCGATCGTAGTTTCGTTGCTTTCCTTTGAAAGATAGTTTTATGACCAAAAATATCTGGGAACATAATGTATTTAAAAAATGAGTTTAAAGCTGAGAAATTCTAAATTTTATCATTGAAGTCGGAAAAATCTCATATAAATTTTTTTTTCCAACTTTCAATTCGCTTGCGCGGTATGAAGATGCAGCTTATTTTGAATTTTTTTTTACACAAAATTATTTTTTATACATAAGGAAACATAATTTTACTATTCCAACGCGATCATACAACTTTTTTTTTTTTTCATATAATAACGACCCACCCTAATATACAGTGCTGTCTAAGAAGCCCTATAGCCTTAGCAATTTTTTATAAAAGACTAAGTACTTTGTCAACCGACAAATTAAAGGTCCAAGGATAAGAGTCTATTTTAGAGTAAATGACACGCCGATTAACAGCGGGTGCTGGTTTAAAGAGGGGCCGGATTATCGGGAAGTCCACGGTACAACCAGTTGAATTCAATACCCGATCAACGGTGAACTTTGAAGGCCTTAAGTGAGCACCTACCATACTGACCCAGCTGACTTAGAATGGTTCCATTGTATATAAATACAGTGTTGCGATTTCGTGAACCGAATCGGCAAACCTTGGTGGAGTCTGACGGATACTTGAGCCTATCGAAGAAGAAAAAAATTGCTTAGAGCCTAACTGGATCTGCGGTTGCTATACGCACATACCTGGATTAAATTGGTTATCAACGTGGGTAATATACTCAATGGAAAGCCCATGCATTGAATAGTGAGAGGGAAACAAATGTCTTTGTTGCATCGAGTTGGTGGTCTTCATCGACAAGGATATACGTAGCGAATGTTACGAACGAAACCTATGAGAGCAAATTCAAAATTACTAAGTACTTTGAGGTTTAGCATAACGAAGATTCTGTAAGCAAAGCTGATTCGTATAATCCCTCCGGAACGGAACGGAACGGCTAGACTGAAGAGCATGGCAAACCAAAAAAAAAACAACAAACAACGAAATATATAGGCAATCATTTCTTTCATTGAGATTGGCATGTGTGCTCACACCAAGGCACTAAGTCCTTACCCAGCAAAACGTCCCAGCCAACGTATATAATTTCGACAATTTCGAAATGGGTTTTAAACAATGTTGACAAACCTTGGTCGAGCTTTGTGGCATTCCTACTCTCATAATTACCAAGAGCCCAAGCGAGACTCCCACAGGTGGACCATCTTAAAACCTTAAAGTACCATTCCTACTCGGTTCTGGAGCTTCCATGTCCCTGCTGTTTTGCTGGTTTCAATTATATTTCAAAAATAGGCATGTATATAATTATAAATAAAAAAATTATAATATACCATAAATATATATTGGTCATCTGGTCGGCCTTTCGTATATTAACCCAAAATATTCCACATTCAGTGGACCCCTGATAATCTGACGAACATTTTGGAGGGCACTTTCGGGTTATCGAATTACTCGGAATATACAGTAGGCTGGGTCGTTTTTACGAAAGTTCTATGATCGCGTTGGAATAGTAAAATTATGTTTCCTTATGTTTAAAAAATAATTTTGTGTAAAAAAAAATTCAAAATAAGCTGCATCTTCATACCGCGCAAGCGGATTGAAAGTTGGAAAAAAAAATTTATATGAGATTTTTCCGACTTCAATGATAAAATTTAGAATTTCTCAGCTTTAAACTCATTTTTTAAATAATTATGTTCCCAGATATTTTTGGTCATAAAACTATCTTTCAAAGGAAAGCAACGAAACTACGATCGACCCAAATTTTACGGAGATATGGTCGAACAAACTCAGACCTGAGGAATTTGCTCCAAGACATGCCAAAAATGTGTTCGAACCTATCAATTTTGAACCATTTGGAAGAAGGCATATTGCCATTTCAAAAAAATCTTCCTTGAAGAAAATCGGTTATTTCATAAGGTTGTTATAAGAATTTATATATTTATCTAGTTATCGGTTTCATTTCAGAACGTGCCCTGAAAAAAAAGTCCATGAAAGTTTAAAATCCTTCTACTTGAGCTCGAACAGGAAAAAACAACGCTCAATTACGATTATAGATTTTTTAAATCGGTTCACAGAAACCAAAGTTACACGGCTTTGAAATTGGACAATTTATTATTTTTTAAATCCTGTGTTAGTTAAAAAAAAATGCCGAAAAGTATACTACATTTTTTTTTTGATTCGATAATGAGCTGATGTTTGGGAAAAATATATAGCAAAGTCATACCCGACAAACTCTGTGTCGAGGGTATATGGCATTTTTTCGTCCGTACTCGAGATAGACTTAAAAAAAATTTATATAGAAATGGTTGTGATTTTCGCAACAGACCCTAGTACTGGAGGTACCCCTAAAAATGTTCCGATCGGGTCCATACTCGAACTTGTTCTTACTCATGTGTTTGTGAGTACGCATATCAAATTTCATCAAGATAGAAAATCGATAAAAAATCTGTATACAAACAGACGGACAGACAAACGTACAGACAGACAGGCAGACATGGCTAAACGGAATCTCCTGGTGACGCTTATCATTTCTATATATATTTTGTATGGTCTATCTCGACTGGTTCTGGGTGTTACACACAACCACACAAACGCAATATACCCTCGACACAGAGTGTGTCGGGTATAAAAAACCGCAAATTGAATATATGGAATTTTCGGGTGATACTAACCATTTCTATAAAAATTTTTTTTAAGTCTATCTCGAGTACGGACGAAAAAATGCCATATACCCTCGACACAGAGTTTGTCGGGTATGACTTTGCTATATATTTTTCCCAAACATGAGCTCATTATCGAATCAAAAAAAAAAATGTAGTATACTTTTCGGCATTTTTTTTAACTAACACAGGATTTAAAAAATAATAAATTGTCCAATTTCAAAGCCGTGTAACTTTGGTTTCTGTGAACCGATTTAAAAAATCTATAATCGTAATTGAGCGTTGTTTTTTCCTGTTCGAGCTCAAGTAGAAGGATTTTAAACTTTCATGGACTTTTTTTTCAGGGCACGTTCTGAAATGAAACCGATAAATAGATAAATATATAAATTCTTATAACAACCTTATGAAATAACCGATTTTCTTCAAGGAAGATTTTTTTGAAATGGCAATATGCCTTCTTCCAAATGGTTACAAAATTGATAGGTTCGAACACATTTTTGGCATGTCTTGGAGCAATTTCCTTAGGTCTGAGTTTCTTCGATCATATCTCCGTAAAATTTTGGTCGATCGTAGTTTCGTTGCTTTCCTTTGAAAGATAGTTTTATGACCAAAAATATCTGGGAACATAATGTATTTAAAAAATGAGTTTAAAGCTGAGAAATTCTAAATTTTATCATTGAAGTCGGAAAAATCTCATATAAATTTTTTTTTCCAACTTTCAATTCGCTTGCGCGGTATGAAGATGCAGCTTATTTTGAATTTTTTTTTACACAAAATTATTTTTTATACATAAGGAAACATAATTTTACTATTCCAACGCGATCATACAACTTTTTTTTTTTTTCATATAATAACGACCCACCCTAATATACAGTGCTGTCTAAGAAGCCCTATAGCCTTAGCAATTTTTTATAAAAGACTAAGTACTTTGTCAACCGACAAATTAAAGGTCCAAGGATAAGAGTCTATTTTAGAGTAAATGACACGCCGATTAACAGCGGGTGCTGGTTTAAAGAGGGGCCGGATTATCGGGAAGTCCACGGTACAACCAGTTGAATTCAATACCCGATCAACGGTGAACTTTGAAGGCCTTAAGTGAGCACCTACCATACTGACCCAGCTGACTTAGAATGGTTCCATTGTATATAAATACAGTGTTGCGATTTCGTGAACCGAATCGGCAAACCTTGGTGGAGTTCCGGACCTATCCTCTCTTGATAATACCAATAGCCACCACGATACTCCCCAAGAGGCCGTGCCCAAGGACCGGGCAGAATACTTAAACGCATTAAGGGGCTCCCGGTCCCAGTGGTACCTACTATTCTTACGTGTGCGATAAGTGTGTGGAAAGATTTTTACTTAGTATAGCTGTACCACAACAAAACTATTTGCCTCAAATTACCTCAAAGGTACCCGATCATGTGCTGGTAGATATTTAGTAGTAAGGGTCCACGGGTTTGCCAAGCCCGTAAGCCTAAATAAATCCCCTCGTGGTAGAAGTTAAATAGACAGAAAAACTTTTACAAAACATTAGCAACTCACCAGAAATGATGCCCAAAACATTAGAAGAAAAGTTGTCGCATTTAGAAATGCCGTCGCCTTCAGTGTTTCAATCTCCTTTTCGCGTATCCTTAGAACTTGTTCCTCAAAGCACTTCTCCCACGCATTCAATTTGATAGCCTATCGAACAAATAATGGAAGGAAAAATAATTCATTATATTTCTGTGCTTGAAATTTTCTTCCGGATCGCTTTTGAAAAGCAATCCCTTCAATTTGCATTCAAGTACTTTTATACCATTCAGAATTTCGTTCATCAGTTTGACGCGCTGGTCCTTTAACTGCATTTGCTTGAACTGAAGTGATTTGTTGCGTCCGGCAATTGCTGCATTGATTGGCATTAAAACAACCATTGCGGCCATCCCAGCGAGAACGGAAGGACCCAGCTGCTGCCACAGGAAATAGAGTGCCAATGCAATTTGCAATGGTGCCGACCAAATCATATTTAGGTATGTGGTCAAATCCATGAATCGTTGCGCATCGACTGCCATTAAATTCACAATTTCTCCAGTGGTGAACTCCATCCTGGCTGCGTTCGAAATAACCAACGCCTTCCGGTAAATTTTACCGATAAGCGCCGACCGTATACGCAAACCGACAACGAACATTCGATGAAAGTATTGACACAGTACGATGGTCTGCAACATAGTGCTTACGAATAATAAAATGACATAGGAAATTCCAAGCCATTTTGGTTCCGATTCACCGGCAACCGGTTGTCGTTGTTCGACAAATCCAATTATCCAACGTAGTACTTGTGGATGCACAAACGTTAGCAGGTCAGTAAGGAGTTTCATCAATGATCCAAAGAGAAACACACCGGCAAATGATTTTACGATGGGTCTTAAAATCGAGATTCGTACTTTTAAATGTTCTGCACTAGATTTAGAACTTTTCGCTGTCGATGTCGGCCAATGGCAATCAAATTTTTTCATGATCTCGCTTGTCATCTCCTTGGGATGTAATTTCCAAAGATTCTGTTCGGTCAGTGGACTGCGATAACCTTTCCATGCCATTTTATCGAACCAATGGTATGTTATGCGCGATAAAAATCCAGCAAATCTTTCGGGTGAAATATTCTGTGAAAAATTTTTTTTATCAAATCAAAAAAAAAATACCTTAAATTTTTTCATGGCAATTTAATTTGGTACTTTGAAGTCCCTCTAGAGCGCGAAAAAGTTGAAGAAAAAAAAAAAAAAAAAAAAATCAAACATAAATTGAAAATAAACGGCGTTGCCATATTAAGTTCACATTAATGGGAAAAAAATTTTTCCATTCGATCATCTTTAATCATATCCATTTAATTTGGTGCACCCATGAGGGACATCATTGTACCTCACTGTAACATGACTAACATTCGTTTCAGGATTCCCCATTTCACGTGGCATCGCGTCTGCGAAGCAGTTCAAAATGAGCAAAACCACTAAAAGGGAAAAATATGTTACGAAACTCGCATATCTATATTTCGACCAGAAGATATCCTTTTCCACAACATCTCCGGAGCTAAGTATTCTACAAATCGCACCAATCACCATGCACAGCCAGAACAGAAACTGACAGCCGGATGTATGAACTCCGTGGTAACGATTTAAGACCACCATAACAAAGACCAATAACTGTGGAAAGGGAGCAAAAGAAAAAGAAAGAAAAAAAAAACCATAAGTTATAAGATAAATTCTTTTGGGTCACAGAAATATTACTGACAAACGTTGCGAATTTCAAAAACGGCGTACAAATATCGACAGGATATATATAGGGTTCCAAGCTGACGGCGAAAACTGTTATAAAATCAACAGCACTCAGTGCGATCAATAAGCCATTCGAAATTAATTTGCTCAGATTTACTTTCGACCACGGAATATTTTTGTCGCAGCTTTTTCGAATATAGTAAATCTCTACAGGCAGAAGGAGGAGCCAGTAACCGAGACAGGGTGCCCAATTCAAGACGATTTCTTTGAAGCATTTTGTCAAGATCGGTCTGTTGAGATACCACGGTTGGCTAGAGTTCTGCGAAGGGAAATGGGAGAGGATTTTCTCGTTAAAAACATTGGAAGAAAAGAAACAAAGATTTCATAAAAAAAAAAAAGTTAAAAGTAAAATAAGTATTTTTTTTTATTTCATGGTTCCATCACTTTCTCTTTGGTAACCCTGTAAATATCACCTTTAATTTGTGTGAAATGAAAGAAAAATGAATTTACCCAAAACTCGGAGCCGCAGAAATCGTTCATACTTTTTGTGTGTTGGCACTCTCTTTAGTTCTATGCAATATAAAGATTCCAGACTCCAACTAGAAGATAAAAAAAAAATAAAAATAAATTTAAAGAAAAGAACAAGAGATAAGATAAGGTAAATAATGATGATGATTGTGATCATTTTTCTTTCGCTTGACTTTGTGGATAACGTTTAGATAAATCGGCCAATAAAGAGCGTCTGATTTCTCCCGGCAGCGAACGTGTCAACAATCGCTTGGAATTCAAGGGGTGGCAAGTCGGGTAAATGCCCAGAGCGGCACTGTCAGGGGCGGCAATTTCACACAGATATGCGGAAATAGTATCCGGTTTTTGCAATAATAGGGGCGATTAAAAAAATCTCGATCGGGCCCTGCTTAGTTGTTCTAAGCTCTTCATATTCAATACTGTCTTATGACTTGCTTTTACTTTGTGGGTCGTTCAAGGAGCTCAGTTGTCTTATAAGGATCATATTGTCATGTTTATTATATCTTATACGGGTATGTGATTATTTTCCCTTTCCCGGGGAATTCAATTCCCCAACCGATGTGATTTCCCTTTCTCTAGATTGTGGAGGAATTTGAATTACCTCATGTTCTAACTGCCGCTATGCATTCTCTATTAAAGTAAGTAATTCAATTTTCCTCTCAATCTAGGAAAAATGGAAATTAATCACTTCAATTTCGATATTGAATTACCTTTCCCGCGAAAGGGAAACCAATCACATACCCGATAATGAATTTTGTGGTTACAACTTGTCAGGGCTGTATTATAAATAGGATGGTCCAGGTAGGCCATGTCCTAGAATCCTTCACATTTTAGGGGCCTCCGCAGATTGTAACCTAAATAATTCGAATTAATTGAAGCTCTTATGATTTTTGTTTCAGATAATTTTCAATAGAGCATCAAATTAATACTGAAGTATGTTGCCGAATAGTATCAATAGTGGGCTTCCGCGCGGGGATATTGATTTTTTTTTTTTTGTTACTCCCAGGGCTAATAATTTTTGTATATTTTTTAATAATTTTTTTTTTTTTTGTAAAAAGACCGCCTTAGGTGCCCTCACTACATTAATCCGGTCCTGAACTTTGTGCTTGAAGATATCTTCATATCGGCTCGGATGCCCTCAAAGAGGTTCCCGAATCGTTAAGCGGCTCTGACCCGAACAAAAGCAATAGGTACGAAACACCCTGTACGAGTATATCGCCGCAAATTTAAGGGGACCTTCTGGTCTAGAATTTTTTGAAAATTGAATTTTTTTTTTTTATATATATTTCGGAAGAATAGACTTTTAAGAATATGCTGGCAAAGTTTCGTGAAGATATTGACAATATTTGTTTTGCTACAGCCTTTTTAGAAGGTGGAGACAGCAGGCAGCGCGCTTGATCAAAGCAACTTTGAACGCGTTTATCTCAAAACCACTTTTTTTGACCTGGTGTGAATGAAAACAAAAAAACCATCGAACCGATTTGTCTGGAATTTTTATATGTTATTCATAACATCAATGGCTATGGCCCGAACTAGAATCGAGTTCTTATTTCAAGAACTTCATATTTTATCATCAAAAAAAAAATGGTCAAAAAAAGGGGAGTTTTTGATGGTTGAAATAAATAATTGCGCCATTTTGTCAATTTAAAAACAATTTTTTTTATTCTAGTTCCTGCCATAGCCGCATTCATTCTGATTAATAACATATTTTTGTTTTTTTTTTTCGACTACCAGAACTGCCAAAACCTTTCACACCACGGAGGTACTTTTTCAAAGAGGGTCCACTTCAACGCCATTTTTAAAATACCAAAAAAAAAAAAAAAAAAAATTACAACAACATTTTTTATTTTTTGTCAATAAAGAATATAATAAGCCTGCATACTTAGAAAATCGTTTTTTATTTGGCTTAATACCAAAAAAATCATGAAAATACCCTAAATTTTCGTGCTCTAGACCAGAAGGTCCCCTTAAGAGTTTTATATTCCATACGTTTAATATGGAGCTCTTCTCTCTGCTCTCTTGTTCAAATTTGTGTTTTATTTTGTTTACATTTTCATGTCGTGCAGTTTTATTGTGTGAATATGTTTTTTTTTTTTTTTTTTTTTATCTTTGATAAGACCAAATTAACGCAAACTCCGAGCCGAACTACGGCGTCTCAAAACGAGTGAACAATCAGTAAAAAAAAAATTTAAAAAATAAAAATAAATGATTTTAATAAAGTAATTACTTATTTAAATGTACTAATTTGGAGCATGTTCTTATCGAGCGACAATCTCCCTTTGTACGTATAGCTGATGCCAATTCAAAAGGTTGCAAGCGATTACATGCAAGCAAATTATGTTAAACGTTCAACATAAATACCCGTTACGTTAGCAATGAATTTTTGTGCTGCGATTTCCTACGAAAATCCTGCATTACCATTGTAATTGAAACTGTAAGCCCATGTAAATTTGGTTGTTGTTGGTAGAAAATATAACAAAAATCTTCTACTCCTTACAATTTCGATATGATGGTAATGCATAGTTCCATTCTTTGAGTTTACAAATGAATCATTAAATTACAAAGTTCATGTATTACGTATTTTCCCCGTTGGAAAGCTCGATAAAGTCCAATTGAATTTCTTAATTAGTTAAAACGTGTGGAACTTTTCACTTTATATCTTTCCCGTATCGGTTCACAAAGTACTGCACAGCACAGCACGGCACGGCACAAAATGAAAAAAAAAGGGAAAAAATTGTTCAAATCACTTGTCGGCGGAGCATCACATAGGCAGCAGTGTGCGGCGGCACGAAAATAGCAAAGCGCCTCTCAACAAATTAACAGCAACTGATAATGGATGAATATCGAATGCGGATCGACACTAGTCGACTTCGATTGCCGCTATTCTGAGCTTTTGTGATGCCATGTGAATAGCGTTTCTCTATACGATTTTCGGGGCTTTGAAATTATTTGTTTTTTTTTTTCTGTCTCTATCTTAAATTCTTTCGACGTACCTGTCTGTTGAAATTTTTCCACCACAGAGTTGGACATTTTTTCTCTTTCATAAAAGGACAGTTGAAGTTTATTTGGGTGAGAATTAAATTACAATATGGACGGATAAATTAGCGGACCGGCGAGAAGACGGTCTGGCAGTCAGATATGTAGACAAACACGTAGACGAGCAACATGTCTTGGGGCCGCTGATAGTTCCTTTATATATTTATTATCCTCCATCTCGGTTGGCTCTGTGTATTACAATCGGACGAACAAACGAAATTTAACATCATCAACGAGTATGTTGGCCATAGTAATGAACTCTCTAATTAAATTACAGCTTGCCATAATGCTTAAAATCAGGGCTGACGAATGTGGTAAGTACTGCTGGATAGTAGTGGAAAATTTCTATTTTTTTTTTCTTCTCTTTTTTATAATTGTTGAACGACGTTTAACGAGAAAAGAAATATTCTCTGAAAGAGATTGTTGAAATTATTCCAATTCATTAATAAAAAATTGGAATTTATTCCAAACTAATGAGCTTTCTTTGGACTGTTGACTTCCTATCTTAATTAATTTTTGAGATATAAAATTTCAAAAAAAAAAATGCTTACTAAAAAGGATTTTCAAGGATATCTCAAGGACTTTTCGAAATAGAACACTAAAAAGTCGGCCCTACAGTGTTTTTAGATGCCACCTATCGAAAAATCAACAAAGCTTCAAAATCCCTTTCAAGGTGCCGCAGGCCTTTGCTCAACCGGCAAAACCCTTTCAGTCCGTTACAAAAACCACTTAAAAAAATAAAAAATTAATGCTTTCGAATTGCGTAAACATATAATGAATCGGTAATTAGCAGGCATGCCCAAAAGGCATTCAAAAAGGCAAAAGAGAAGCAAAAAATAGAAGTTCGTGTACGTATATGAAGAGAGAGTTTTAAAAATGATACCGAACGAGTAGGCTCTGTGCCGCTTTTTTTCAGAAGAGAAGCTAGTTTTTGTATTTTTATGTTTTTGTTGTACTATACACTAACATTTTTCGGACGTTTGTCTGTAGTGGTGGGTCATCACTGGTAATTAGTAACAAAAAAAAAAAAAAAACATAAAATTTTAAATTGATAATTAATAAAACTTTTGTAGCTCTCTGAGAGGAAAAATTTTTCGCTTTAGACCTAATCTTCTTAAAATTTCACATCTGAAACGCGTTGATATTATTAGGCCCGATATTACAGTGCATACTTAAGGTCTCCTTAGCACTTAAGTAAAGCTTAAGTCTGTAAAGCATTTTAACAGTACAAATTTTAAGTGCTCCTTAAATAAGTTCTCAAATTAATTTAATGAAGGAATTTCACTAATTTTACGAATTTTAAACAAGTATAAATAAAAAATATTGGTCTTTTCAAATGTTGCCTGCCGAAAACAATTTTCGTGAGTTTCGGATAAAAATTGACTGTTAAACCGCTTGACACTTAAGGTGTTCTTAAGTCTTCAAGCTTCCTTAACTAAACTATGCACTGTAATATCGGGCCTAAGTATATCATCGTTTTTTAAAAGCAAAATTTTGTATGACAAGGTATATGAGAAATGAACTGAACACGGCAGCTATGTACATACAAACCTCATCATTCCTTTACCCACATGAACCAATTATATTGCGCCGCCTCTGATTAAGAGCATCAAAATTAATACTGATTTTATTGCGGACAACATACTTCATTATATATTACTTAGTGAAAATGTGAGTTAATTTTATTTTTGCATATTGACTCAGTTGAAGAGTGAGTGAGTGAGAGAGAGAGAGAGTGAGGAGGAAATGAGAGGATGAATCGATCTGTGTATGTTTCGGGGAACGTATCGCTATGCTCACGTGAGCTTGATACTCTTGTTTGCCTTTATATTCTCTTCTTTAGATAACTAAAAGCTTTGCACCAAACACAAAAACGTAAAGAGAAAAGAGAGACATAGAACAGTAGTGTAGTGAGGGGGAAGGGGTCAGCCGCCCCGGGCGTCAAATCATATATTATATACACTTATTATAAAGGTATATTTTTAGGGCGGGGGCAGAAACGGCATTTTCTCCACTGCCACCGCAAAACTTGTTGTAATGGATCACATTTCGCATTTCACTAACGACATCTACAAAAACTACAAAATAAAACTGATCAATGAATACGGATTGGGATAACAATACCTACATACCTACGCAGACCGTCATAGTAGGGTTTGGAAATTCTTCCAAAAAAGCCAGGAATCATAAAGGAACATCAGACTTCCTCCTTAAGTAAATCTAGTCTTTTTCGAAAAGTCCCCTGAATGAATATTCTGAGCCCGCTGCGTCCGTCCGGCTGTATATGTTTTCGTTGGCAAATCAGTTTACACTTTTTTGTCAGCCTTAAAATATGCTATGGGAATTTTCCACATTTCATTTCAAAAGCTTTTACGCTCTTTATATATTCATTCGAATGCTCATTGATCAGACCTGGGGAATAGAACTTCAGTTCAATGGACCCCGCGGAATATTTTTGAAACCACAAACAAAAAAAAAAAAAAAAAAAAAAAAAATGAATTTAAAAAAAAGAGAAAAATGAGAAAAATATAAAAAAAAACAGGGACCCTAAATAATAATTAAGGTAAGTGCACCACGTAAGGCCCGGCTCCTCGTAAGGCCCACTTTCATGTTAACCAACTTCAAACTATCAAATGTTCTTGTACTTGCACATGTTGAAACATGTCCTCATTAATATACAAAATAAAATATAAATAATTAAGAGAATCGCACAATATTTGTGGCGACCACAGCCAATTGAAAATAGCAGAGACGTAAAAATGGAATTTTTCTAGTCGGCGACGCTTAAAAAATAATAATTTATAGTGAAATTGTGGATTGCTTTCTTACAATAAGAAAGTTTGTTGTATTGTGAAGAAACAGAGGTATGTTTATGGTAAAAAATTCAATTGCAAATTTTTCTTCTTGGAAAGCCTGTGAAGGCCCATGTATAAAAAATGCAACGACGGACATTAAGAAACCATATTTTGAGTTGCTCTGAGGTCAAAAGAGTAGGACGAACGCCCAATTTACCTTTTTAATCCGTAAATAGCGGTTGATCTTTAATTATTAATTTTTATAACTAGTGCGTATAATTCTCAGAAGCTTTAAAAAAGGCTTCACATATAAGTTGTTTGAATTTTCAAACTCCTTAGCACCTCAAAGGCACTGATGAGTCACGAGTGGCGAAGTGACGAAACATGGCCATGTCTGCCCCTAGGCGGGGGTGCAAAAGCGGTTAAGCTCGAATAATTTCTGAAATCATAGGAATATGTTTGGTACCGCAATTAAAAATAGATATTTTGATCTTTTTGCCATATACATTTAATTATTAATTTTAAAAAAACTGAGTAACATTTAGTTAGTATTTTTTATTTTTATAAAGAAACGAATTTTGATTGTTATTTAAATTTTTTTTTACTAGCTTTTATACTATTAATTAAGCTATAAAGCTTACAAAAATAATTAATGCAGGTTTGGGTTCATTATCTCAAACAAGGAGTAAGTGGGCCTCTTAAGGTACACATGTTCCTCGTAAGGCCCAAAAAGGCGTTTTTTTTTAAATCGCATTTTAGGAGCTTTTCCGATAATGTTTTTTTGGTATATTACGTCAGCATGTTTTTGAACATTTTAGACCACCTCCTCCCCCTTATCATCAATTGTCATCGTATAGAAACCCTCCCGCCCCCGCTCCCGTTTGGCATTATCTTTGAGCTCTTTATTATTCTCACAAGTGAATAGAAATTTAATTTCTTCAAAATATAGTTTTATAGTGTTTTCTTATAAGATAGAGATGATGACGTGATCATTGCGGATTGACACCCCTCCCCCTCATCGTCAAGCGTCATCATTCACGAAACCCCTTCCTCCCTCCCTGTATGATGACGTAATATATGGACGACCCCTTATCATTGAATTTTTCTTTAAAAGAATTTCCCGCTTAATCGACCCTCAGTCCTTTAATCGAAGTGCGAACTAACTTTAGTCAACCCCTTAATTTATTTTCCTTTTAATTGAAACTACCGCAAAAACATAAATTTCCCAGTTAATTGAATTTCCTCCTAATTGAATTCTTCCCTCAATCACCTTATCACACCGGTATATCTAAATCAAAAAGATATGAACTTTTCGAACAAGCTTCCGATTAAACAAGGCCGCGTGCTGAAGAGTTCCATAAACATATTAAGAAAGTAAACAATAAATTATTTCTTCTTCTTCTTCTTTTATTTACTTTACTTGAGCTATTTTTACCAAAAAAAAAAAAAAAAAAAAAAAAATCGTTTCCTTTTTATTTGCAAAGCTGCCATGCCACAATAACCGGATAAAAAAAATTTTTTTTTAATGAAAAAAAGACACAATGTTTTCTTTTCTACCAGTTTCCATGTTATGAAATATGTTAGACCATGTTGCCAATTAAAATTCTTCATTATTCAAGAACAAAAAGCAATTTCCTTTAATTTTGTGTGTTCCAAAAACAAAACAAAACAAAACAAAAAACAGAAGAAAAATGAACATAAAAGTAGATTTCAAATCAAACAAGCCCTTAAAAACATTTCATAATAATATTTTTTAGTAGAAAGTCTTACGCTTCGATAAATTCTCTTCGTTTAACGTTAATTGCAATTAGCATCAAAAGTCCGAAGAGTTCAGCACGCAGCCGGCAACTCTGCATGAGAAAAAGTTTAATTTTCGTTTGTTCATCCGAGTGGATGCTGAGAGTTCGGTCACTTGAGATGGACAGCACAATTTAGCGAGTTTTATCCCATTGCCTCTCACTCTCTATCTCTTCCTCTCTCCTCTTCTCTCTCTCCTCTTCCCTCTCCTCTCTCTCTCCCTCTCCTTCTCTTCCTCTCTCTCCTCTCCTCTCTACTCTCTCTCTCCCTCCCTCTCTCAGTTGCTCTCACTATCTCTCTCTGATGTGTCGGTGTCACGATTAATCGTGTTGGTGGCTAAATGATTTTCGACCATTTATACAGGTGTGTTCATTCAAATAGAAGCACTATCGAGTATTTGTATTATTGTGCTATGTTTTTACGTCCACTGTGCTTGAAAATGTATCTCCACCTCCTTTTTTTTTGAAATTCTGAAGTCTTAAAATCTTTTATAAGTGAATTATGTGCATTAAAAATTTAGAAATAAGCAGGGACTGAAAATAACAGTTTCGATGTTTTTCAAAATTTTCAAAAGCAGCAACAAAAAATTTACGCACGGGAAAAATTTTGATACCGTTGTAATCCTCAGGCCATTCTCTATGAGATTCTTGGATGCCTTTTATTTTTTTTTTTTTGTAACTTTTTTCAAAAAAGGCCAATATTAACTAAAAAGTAAAGACTTTTAGTTGTTCAGTCAAACGATAACTGTTAAACTGAGACAAATAGTTTTTGTCAAAAATAAAAGTCTTTGCGAGAAAAAAAATTCAACCATTTATCCAATTTAAAGAAATCTGGTACCAATCGATAGGTTGTGAATTATGGGATACTAAAAGTTTAAACCTATCGATTGGTACTTTTGACTCGAAAACTGGGAGCTTTTGTCCAGCAAAGAATAATCACGAAGTCTGTCAGGCCTGTGACAGGCTAAGCTAAATCTGAGCCCACATAAAGTCAGGACCCCAGATATGTTAAGGCTAAGAAGAACAGATATTGGTCGATTGATCTCCTTTCTCTCAGACCATTGCGACCTCAAATACTAGCTTCACAAGATTCACATAATAGGTGACATCTTGAAGACAAAAGATATAAGGAAGTTCAGAGGCATACTAGAGGGCATACTAGAAGGCATACTAGAAGGCATACTAGAGGGCATACTAGAAGGGCATACTAGAGGGCATTCTAGAGGGCATACTAGAAGGCATACTAGAGGGCATTCTAGAGGGCATACTAGAGGGCATACTAGAGGGCATTACTAGAGGGCATACTAGAAGGCATTACTAGAGGGCATACTAGAACAATTTAATTAAATGGACCCATATGGGAAAATAGATCTGATATAGTCGTAGCGCCTCTATTTCGTTTGAAGGCGAAACCAATAAACTTCAAAAACATTTCAAAAAAAAACAATTACTTTTGACTTCAATAATCTTTGGATAACTGCCACTATTTTATTGATTACAACTGTATTCACATGATATTCATGTTCTTAAGCATGCGTGCTTATTGAAACAATTACTTGGATAGTGGAGCAGGGTTTGTGCGTCGTTTTAAATTAAATTTAAAATAAATTGAAAAGAGTATTCCGAAAAATATCATAATTGAAGCTCGGATAAGAAATTCTCTAAGAATATTGCAATGCACAATGAATTCGAAAAAGAGCCCTCTTAAGAGAAAATATTTTCAAGAGATTTTAAAGCATAGATTACATAGATTTTGTAAGGATATTTTTCTGACGAATGTGAATTTAGCGGAATTTTTTGAAGAATATTTTTTGATGTCGATTGCAGGGAACTTTTCGAGCCCTATCCAAAAAACTTGAGACCGCTCAAGTGCGACACATATATATAATCAAAGAGATTTTTTTTTTCGATTTGAGGGTCTAGGTGGAACAGATAAAAAGTGCTGAGTTTCTATGTGGAGTTACAGTATGTATGTATGTATGTATCTCAAAAAGACACATTTTGATTTTCATAAAATTTTGCCGAAACTAGAATAATAAACTGGATATTTAATAGTAACACTCTCAGTTTGTCTATATTCGATTAAAATGGACTCTAATTACTTTACACGTTGATGGGGATCATCCAAGAATTCGTGATGTGTTTCTCAATATGATTATAACAAACCGCAAACAGATTCGCAATCCGCAGCAATGTCTGTTTGTGTGTGTGTGAATTTGAGGAAAATGTTTACGTTTCAATTAACATAATGCATGCAAATTCAAATCACAATAGAGGTGTTAATGCTCTGGAGCCTACCAACTGTATCGAATCGAAAGCGAAATCTATTTTCCATTTAAACTCTTATCACTCTGCGGTTCTGCATTCAAAACGGGGATGCAAAAACCGATGTAAATAATTAAGTTTATTTTATATATTTACCTATTTACATATATTTAGTACATTGATAAACTAAAAGCAACATATTGAATCGATTGATTTCAATTTCATTTCAATTCCGAGCGGGCTTGCTTTTTTTTTTTTTTTTTTTTTGATTATTACATCACTGAGATGCATTTTTTTAACACATACCCATGCGGGATTTTTTTTTTACCACCCTGCAGTTGGGCAATTCTCTGAAAAGAAGTAGTACCATAACATAAAATAAATAGTTAGCCATAACTAGAAGAACCAGTGCAATTTTTGAATAATCTTCCACCATACCAGTATACCAGAGATAATTGGAATAATCGTATGCGTTCATTAAAGTTCAACTACAAATCAATCGATAGCGACTGAACATAAATGCTTCTTCCCATGATGTACTTAAGGAAAAAGGAAAGAAAGGGGACTAGTACTGGTAAAATGAAGGACCGAAGGCTACACTTGGTTCAATCCATATTACTGCAGGGATGTTTAAAGTTTGAACTCAATACCTAAAAGTATGCTTACTAGGGTGGCCGCCAAATGTATGGAAAAAAAATCAAATTTGGTATTTATCAAAAACTTTTGCGTGTGTAAAATTTGATGAAGATTAAGCAAATTTTAAAGGTGACGCAAAATAGAAAATTAGTATTTTTCAATTTTCAAATAGCCATAACTTATGAACTACTATTCCTAGCTACATTTTCTAAGAGCCTTATTAATTTTCAAAGCTGCATCTTTTTTTCTTTAGGTCACAGAGCTCTACCTCTACACATAAAAAAAAACCCACCACTGGGTTCTGGGTACCCACTAAAATGAGCATTTTTCACTAATTTGATCACCAAAAGTAATTCTCTCTCGCTCGTTTTTTGCCTGCCTAGTAACATCGTTTTCTAACTGGCGCGAAACGTTCCGCGCAATGTCTATGAGAGTGACATATTGTACATATGGTTGGTTATACCTCTAGTCCTATATGACTCCTACATGCTTATAACGAAGACACTGTAATGCGAAATGATTTTTGATTAAGTTGAATTTGCCTTAAAGCGATTTTGTTTGCAAAAGGGAACCAATCCATGCGGAAAGTCCCAAAGGAAGGACATCTTTTTGTGCTTTGCTTGCACTGACGAACCAGGGCATTAGC
This sequence comes from Chlorops oryzae, assembly GCA_020466095.1. NCBI lineage: Eukaryota > Metazoa > Arthropoda > Insecta > Diptera > Chloropidae > Chlorops > Chlorops oryzae. The sequence goes on from CM035806.1 coordinate 162,284,754, forward strand.
TCGAAGATATTTAAACGTTTATGCATGAAAGACATATGCGTATTTGTGGGCGATTTTGAATGTTCGAAAATTAATTTCAAAATTTTAAATGATATATAGTCGACTGTAGAGACACTGAACAAATAAGTAAATAATCAATCAAACGAACGAGACAGGCGAAATTATCCTTTCGATGTCCTTTCACGGACATTTGAAGCTCTGTTCGCTTGTTTGTTTGTCCATTCGGCTGTTCGACAAAGGATAGCTAGCGGCTTGTAATATCCGATGGAAACGTTAAGAAATTGAAATTGGTGATTTTCGAAAATTGCTTCAATCAAAGGCATTAGCACCGACGAAGCCTGAATTCAATTTCAAACGAATTGAAACGAATCGGAACGAAACGAAACGAAACGGAGCGAATAATGACTTACATATGGAAGGTTCATGTAGCTATAAATTGAATTTGCAATTTAAGAAATGGCAGCTCTTCAAAAACGATTTTAAATAATGCATATTTACGATGCATACGAGCAGTAGAGCCATGAGTCGAGCATGCATGCACATGTGCGCAGCAGTGACATAAATGGTTCAATGGATCGACACTTTGAAATTTAAATTAAATTAAATAGCAACTGAACTAAGAATTAATAGCTCACGAAATGAAATGAATTTCTTGTTCATAAATTTAGGAAATCTGGCAACGTTATCCTCCCTCGAGATTGATGTCTTTTTTAATATGTTTTTTTATTATTATTATTATTATTATGTTTTTTTTTTTTTTTTGGTGAATTAATTTTCTTTCAATGGAAATATTTACAACATTTCATTAATTTTCTTTAAAAACAATCGATACTTGGTTGTAGGTACTTGTAAATTATGGAGTGACAAATGTGTTTTGCGTCGTCCAAATGGGAAGACACCCATGTTCAATGGAATAGGTGTGAGTCTGCTAATGCTCGCAAAACAAAGCATTGAACAAAAAAATATTAGTGGGACTCATGCAGCTTCGCAAATTGTGGGAAAAGCTGCATGAGTCCCACTATTGAATTGTGCCGATTTAGTAGCAAGGGTGCGATATATGAATTCGTATGCGGTAATGGGTTAAGAAATTTCTATACAGATAGAATGATTTTGTCACGAATAGTTCTAGACGTTACGATGGTGTTTTTGACCTATCTACCGGAATTGAAAAAATAAATTGGGAAAAATTATTTTCTTAATTTCTATACAAAAATAAAAAAATTAACACCTCGCCTTTGAGCGTCAGCAATTAATTAAAACCAATTTTGATGCCTAAAATATCGATACACTTGGTCAGTTCACTGCCGATAATTGATAAATAATTTCAAAACAAACCCAAAAAAACCCCGAATAGGGGCGATTAAGTTTCTATAAATTGAAAAAAAGTTCTGCTTTTGTTTAGCCGTAGTCAAAGTTAAAGCCGAGAGCGATAATCAAAGTTTCACACGAGCATACATGGAGTTTTTTATACCCGACACACTCTGTGTCGAGGGTATATTGCGTTTGTGTGGTTGTGTGTAACACCTAGAACCAGTCGAGCTAGACCATACAAAATATATATAGAAATGATCAGCGCCACCAGGATATTCGACCATTTTTAGGGGTACCTCCAGTACTAGGGTCTGTTACGAAAATCACAAAAACTGCTCTAAAACCGGAGTTTTTCAAGATAATGGGATTGAATTTGACATTTGAACATATCTTAGGGCAATTAATACGATTTCTAAAAATTGGAAAAGTGGGCGTGGCAGAAGGGCGTTTTTCGAAAACTCTCTCCTACACCCGAAATTCAAATGGGACTTGAAAAAAAGTTGGCACTTATGCTTCCTTTGTAGCGATAAACACCCTCCCAAAAAATTTCCTAGATCGGTCCATTATTAAGGGTACCTCCAGTACTAGGGTCTGTCACAAAAATCTCAAAACTGTCCCAAAATCGGAGTTTTTCGAAAGCTTCCGATTAGAATTCCAAAAAATTGGAAAAGTGGGCGTGGCAAAAGTGCGGTTTTCATAAAGAAATTTAACAAAAGTCGGTGTATTGGGCCCCTTATGGCCTTAAACACATTTTGATATTAGAAATTATTTGAAGATGTGAGTCTGTGTCGGGTATTCTTATGTCAGCTCGCCTGACTATAACACCCTTACTTGTTTTTTTTTGTGTGGTGGCAGCTCTACGATTACCCTTCTACAGATCGTTCGCAGATCGCCTGCATTGACGATCAAAAAAAGAAAAAAAAAAAACCTTCATCTTTCACACTATTATTTTATTGAACATAACTGTATGACATTTTCAGCTTAATAGGACCCATCAAATGTCTGATATTAATAAATAAAATTTTTTAAGTGAAAATCGTTATTCCGACTCATTGAATCGATCGATATCAATTTTTTCTTCTTATTTAAACGATATGTAGGGATCATTGCGTTCACTGTAACTGTGCTTAGCCTACAATGGACACCCCACATTGAACTGGAAATTGAGAAAGAAAAAAAAGGAAAAAAAAAAACGAAATGCTGAAGAACATTGATGGAGAGAAGGAGGGAGGAAAAAAAAAAAACAAAAAATACAAAATGGAAAATTGATTTTGATTGCGCAAATAAATCGTTCGTTTGCAATTGTTTTGTAACGGTACAAGTCAAATGGGGTGCCTTGTTTGATCGTCTCCATAGAACCGGAATAAACACATGTGTGTGCTTCGCTATGGCTATGGCTACCCAGAGTGCGTCCGAAATTAGACGTACATGCCGTACCCCTGAGCCACGTTTGTGGGAGGTAAAAAAAAAAAAAAACAAATTTAAAGTAAAACAACAACAAAATTATTTTAAAAAAAAAGATAATTATTTTAAAAAAAAAACTCAAATAAAAGAAGAAACAAAAAAACCTCAGCTAATTCAATAGAACGCTATGCGATCCGGCCAACAGACATTACAACAACATTCATTATTCATCGTTCACCGTTCACCGTTTAATCATATGACAAAGTCGCGTTTCATAGATGGCTCTGCGGAAATTATTGCTCAAACGTTTTCAACGCTCGGAACAGTGCAGATGTGAATATAAAAAACCCGTCGCCATTGAATTTGAAGTCATAATGCTAATCCGTTATCTGACAGCACAATTGCGGGCATCATCTAATCTCTAATTTAATAAAGTGAATTTACCTAGTTTCTTTTTCGTAATATTTTTACTTTTTTTTTCCTGTTCACTATAATTTATTTTTTTTTTTTTTTTCAAGAATAACTTGAATTTCCTTGCTGAGGCAAAAAGTTTTCATCGTGCAAAGTTTTCCCTTTGAAAATTTTAAGCCAATTGGCTCAACAGTATATGACCTACTCAGGTGTATTCTAATTAATTTACAAGGCTTTATTATAACTGAGGGCTTTTTTAAAACGTCAAAAGGACTTAAAACGACAATAAAATAGAACAACAACAACAACAACAACGAGAATAATAAAAGCAATCCAATAAAATGCATACACCTCATGCATCGGGATTTATTGTGCTGTCAATTGTGCAAATTATCATCCTGGTACTTTACTGGCAATTCGTTCGCTATGCAGACGAAGCATTGCCACGCGACGAAGGCGCCGGATTAACTAAAGGACACGTTTCCAAGTATCCACGTAAGTATGCATGCTTCACTCGACGCCATATTTTGCTATTCGAGATAGAATAAAAAAAAGAAGAAAAAATAAAAATAAAAAATAAAATCATAAAACAGAAATCAGGCATCAGAAATATATCAGTCCCTGCCAGGGCTGCCAGACGTCCCGCATTTTAGCATTGCTAGCTAAAATCTAATTAAATCTTATAAAAAATATCATATCTAAATTTTCCCCTCATAAAATCTTCCATTTTTCGGTTTCATAAGTATGTATGTATGTGTAAAAGATAAAAAGTAAATCTTAGATGCTGTGGATGGGTCAGAAAAGCACAACTTAATCTAATAATCTTTCAAAATGTAAATAAGTCATAAGAATCTCGGAAAGCGAGCAATAAAGCTATAAAAAGAAAAAGTGATCATGAATATATTTGGTAAAGGAGTTTTTTTTTTTTGTGGGAATTCTGCATTCCTTGTCTCCGGAAAGCGAATTAAAATTTGTCCCGCAATTTTTTTTTTTTTTTTTTTTTTATGAAATCCCTCATGTTTTGGGCAATTTCTGGCAACGCTAGTCCCTACGTATATTTTATTCGAGAAGTAGTAGATTGTGAGCAAAAGAGATGACGAGAAGAAGGAAAACGGAACATGGACATATTCATCTGCATCCTCTTTATTTTTCTACCCTTTTTTTTTTTTCAAAATTTTTCCATATTCATATTTTTATACCCAGCGTAAGCAGGGTATATCAGTTTTATGCCGATCTTATAACATCTAGAACCAAGCTCTGTACACGGTGTACACAAATATCTATATATTCTTGGTCACGATCGAAAACTGAATCGATTTAGACATATCCGTGTGTCCATCCGTCCGTCTGTGGTCGGATCTCTTTCGAAACGGCTGGACCAAATACGTCGAAATTCGGCACACGGATACTTATAGCGGGTCCCGAGTGCAAATTATATAATTTAATTTAATGTGTGAATGTTTTGAGTGAAACCCTCTTAAATCGCGAACCACTCAATACATATGTACATATCAATGATATTTGGAGCCCTAGTAAATTACCAAAAGAGACGTTAATGCTCCTGCAGCCACACGCCCAGACATGTACCCAGAATGTTATGCCCACACATATAATGGTCTATCGTGGCTTGCGTATGGAAAGGCTTAGAAGCTTCAAATTTCAAATATAGGTTGACCACGATGTATCAGACACACGCCCAATAATGGAGATTTTTGGTAACTTCCAAAGTAAAAGGCGTAGAAGCTTCAAATCCGAACCATTGGTTGAAAAAGAGGACTGAACTTCTGTACAGAAAGGTAAAACGTGGTGCGTCATTATAACAATCCGGGACGCTGGATATAACAATGTCGGACTTGACCGACTTTAGATTTCTTACTTGTTTTCTTTTTTGTACTTGTCGTTTTTTTTTTTGTAGCATCTTTCCTTTTGCTTGCTTGCTTCCTTGGGTTCAAAGCAATGCGGGTGGTCCAGGTGAAGCCATATACATATGGATACATACATAAGTATGTGCATATTTTCCCATCGCATCATGAATTTCCTTTTGTTTGTGTGTTTGGAAAATAGCTTAAGAAATTCTTTTGCAAGTATTTTTTTTTTAAGGGCGGGATGGGTTTTTTCTTTGAGCAAGATTCGAAGCTTTCATCGCAAATTCAATGTATCTATATGGAATTTAAGTTCGCACCATTTTCCATGTGAATTAGAATTTTGCTTAAAAGCACGAATGCTTGTCTGTCGGTCTGTTTGTTCTCGCTTTCAATATTTTTCAATTTTTTCTCTTTTTTTTTCATTTTTATTTCCATTAAATGAAATGAGGCCAAACGTATTTATTTATTTGAGTATTAATTATCATTAAATTGGATGGGAATGAATATGATGTGTGGAACAAATCGCCTGAACGCGAAAACTCATTTCATTTGGGATTAAAAAAAATTTTTTTTTTCAACTCAAGCTTGCGATTGTGTTTTTTTTTTTTTTTTTTTTTGTTTTTTCAATTTATCTGTCTAAATAATCATAATTTTTATTTGCAGATTTTCAGGATATTCATGTTATGATCTTTATCGGCTTTGGATTTTTGATGACATTTCTGCGGAAATATGGCTACAGTGCAACCGGATATTCATTGTTTTTAGCTGCACTCATTTTACAGTGGGTCATTTTGGTGAAAGGCTTTTTCCGACTGAAAAGTGGAAAAATTCTGTAAGTTTTGTCAATCGAATGTGAAAGAAATTTTTGACTGCAGTTCGTCAAAGTTTATGATAAACGTAGCAATTTCCTATATTAGGTCTTGCTATATCGGCTACATATCCATTTTTAAATCTATCTTGAAATGTGTGGTCGAGAATTAAGTTGCTCAACTTATGGATTTTTTTATTTTAGGGAAATTTTAGTTTTTTCTTCGAATTTCGGGGGAACATTTACACACAAGGTCTTCTAAAGTCCCGTTTTGAAATGCCAAAACGATGTCATGCAGCACTCAGGGATTTTGAGATTTTTTGAGTTTTTTGTCCATGGGATTTCTAAGGTTATTATTTATCAAGTACGTTCAGGAACTACATATACCTTCTTAAGATATCGTGTGGGTCTCTTAAGAAGTATGTACATATTCATAATAAGAAAAACAATCTAAAGAGTCTATATATATGATGAAAATGATTGTCGATTTTGGGACTTAGAATTATTATTTTTGTTTTTAGAGAAAATAGCATAATCATAAGGCCTTGTCCTGTTCTAAGTCTGGTGATATTTTAACCAAAATAAATGCTTATCATCGCATATCCCACGTTCCGATATCTTTTCCTTTCGGGCTCTCTCTCTCTCTGTCTCTCAATCCTCCCGCGAGGGAAACCGTTATGTTTTACGGGCTGGCAAACCCGCGGACCCTAGCCACCAATACGTGATCGGATATGGGGTCAAATGTGTAATAATCTTGGTATATGCTCGAAAGGGTTGACCATATGGCCTGCAATTTGTTTTGGCTTTGGCACAGCTATACTAAGGAAAAAACTGTATTCACACACTTATCGCACACGTAAGAATGGTACCACGGGGACCGAGAGGACCAGACTACGTTTTAGTATTCTGCCCGGTCCTTAGGCACGGCCCCTTGGTGAATATCGTGGTGGCTGTTTGTATTATAAGGAGTGGATAGCCCCGGAACTCCACTAAGGTTTGCCGATTCGGTCCATACCCATAGATGAGGCAAAATTGGAACACTGAACACTGTCAGCTGGGCCCTCACGGCAGGTGCTAAATTAAACCATTCAAAGTTGTATCTTTCTCCACAGGCCTGTATACGGTACGAGTATTACTTTACATAAGAACTTTTAACCCACACCGCATATTAAATGAATTTAGAAAATTCTCAATTACCAATAACTATTTCATCATGCATCTCTTTTCAAAAATATTTAAAAAAAAAAGAAGATACTTATAATTGTGTATAGAGAAAAAAATTTTTTTATTTTCAATGTGGATCAATGTGGAGTCCACATTACGTGGACCTTGTGCCGACCATATCTACTCATGAAAATAATATTTGGAAATTATGTTCACGTTTAATTTCCTCAGTTTCAGTTTAAAAGAAAATACTTATTTATCATTTATAGTCTCAGCGCGTTGCATTAATTTTTTTTTATAATTCTCACGTGGTTTATGCGACTCTGGCTCGTGTGAAGTTTAAAGCTGAAACTGTGTGTCCGTCTATCTTTGTGTTTGCAAACACAATTTTCTTATCGAAGGAGTTGAGTTGCCTTGCAAAAATTGCCATGTGTGTTCACGGGCACATGAGTCAGAACAAGTTCCAGAATGGGCCAGGTCGGAACAGTTTTAAGTGTAACAGGGTCTGTCATTCAATTTCGCAAAACTTCGTCATATGAGGCCCCTTGCAAATGTCAAGAATGCTTTGTTTGAATAATCGTAGTCGTGGGCCTGTTTTAAAAAATATTAAAAAATTTCGTCAACGCATTAGCCGTGTCAGGTATTGTGCATTCAGTTTCGCATGAATATAACACCCTTAGTTGTTAATTTTGATTTAAGGCTGAGTTACTCTTGATTGAACGTAACTTAACTTTACATATTTAATCAGCTGAGTTGATATGTTTAGTTCATTTTATATGGGATCAGTCACTGAAAACTTAATTTGACTTAAGATAAGAATCTGTGGAAAACAGATTTCTCTAAGTTAAGTAAAGTTACGTTCAATCAAGAGTAACTGAGCCTTTATTTTTTTCGATCTCTTGTCAGTGCGATTTCTACTTTATATTATATATTTACATAGCTATATTTAATTTGGGTGGAGCTCTTTAGTACGAAGGGTTAAAGATTGCATACTTTCAAGCATATTGCTTCAAAGCAAAAGTTTGGAAATATATTTTTTAAACGAACGAGAATTTTTTCTGTCTCGTTTCAGTTTATCATTGGAGAATATAATTGATGCTGATATTGCTGCCGCAGTACCTTTGATAAGTATGGGTGCTCTTCTGGGTCGGACAACGGCAATTCAATTGCTCTTCATGGGAATCATCGAGATAGTGCTTTTTGCTGTCAACGAGTATATTGCATTGGATATTTTTAGTGTGAGTATTTTGAATACACGGGACCGCCGCGATGAGGGTATGATGACGTATACGCTGTTATTCTGGCGTATGTTTGTGTGGCCTGGACCCTTAATGTGTGTGTGTGTGTGTGTGTGTGTGTGTGTGTGTTCACGTGCCAATTCACATTCCGTATGACACCTTTTATTTTCATCCACGGAAATTGAATACAATTGATGGAGAATGCATTCTCGTTGCACACAGGTTTCTCAATTGAAAATGTCATTGCGTTTAGTTAAGACATGTACATATGATTTCATCGCATTTCATATATGCATATGTCCAATCTATTCCGAGGGTTCGCGTTCGGGACTTTAAGGTGAAATATCTTCCCCGCAGCAAGAGCAAGAGTCATTCCTTTGGTGCATTGATTATAATCAATCATAAGTCGAAAAGCCTTTGCGATGGACGTACAAAAAAAATATGAAGAATATAAAAAACGCTACGACAACCTCAGCAGCAATAACAAAAACACTTTTTTTTCTTTCTCTCTATCTCTCTCTCTCTCTCTCTCTCTCTGTCTGTCTATACTATCGACTATTATGCACTCTAAAATCAATCGGATCTCATCCGTTTCAGAACCGAAACTTTACGATTACGACAACAGGGACTGCAAAAAAAATTTCCCATACCTTTACAAAAGCTTTTTGAAACTAAGCCTCTTTGAAAATGTCTGCATGTGATGTGACTTGTTTATCACACTCGTTTATATTTATGTTGCGGCCATATGTCACCAATGATGGGAGTGAGTGACGACCGATTCGGCCCAATTTCGCTGATGACAGTTTGGGGATGATTTCCCTCCCTTTTTTCCCATAAACCTTTTTTCTGGTCTAAAATGGATATTTCAAGTAGAAAAGTCCGTAGGGAAAATCTATGAAGGGGACCAATAGGGTTCTCCTTTGAGAACATACCAGATCAAACGTCGCTACAATAGGTCAAAGTTTGAAATAAGTAGAAACTTTAAAAGAGCGTGCCTAAAAAAAATATGCTATGAATTCTATTTCATTTATTTCAATTTACTCAGTACATTTGGAATTCCTGCAGTAATGAGCCGGTCAATTTCCTACGAAGGCCTGGCCTTTGAGCGGACCAAATCCTACCGGTTATATTATGGCAGTTCGCTCCATCGAATTCAGCTAGCCGGCGGTCGGTAATAAACGGGAAGTTTGAGGCAATTCAAAAAATTCCGAATTCCTTTTTCCTCCTACGCGTTTTGACTAGCTTTGTAGTCTTCCTCAGGGAGTCTTTTTTTATTTCTTTTTTATTGAAAAGATATTTTTTTCCACATTTAAAATTTACAATTAAAATTTACATTAATTTTGAAAAAAAATTTTAACTTACATTTTTATATAAGTAAGTACTTAAAAATAATAAATATTTATATTATATAAAAAGAATAAGAAATTATTTAAATTCAGCACCCAAAAGTATGCATTTAGATTTTCCGAATATTTCCTATAGTGAAAAATCTGTTTAAATTTGTAGGTTTGCCTATTGAATCAGATCTTTAGGAGTGATTTCGAAAGATGTCCGGATATCTGTAAAGCATTAATTAAGCTCCGTTTAAAAAGGCTCTTAAAATGAAATAAAATTGTTTTAAAAATTTTTTTACATACATTTAGGTGCTCAATTTAAATATTTTCTTTTTGTCCTAGTAATCATAGAATAGTCCAAAACAACAACAAGTAATCTTTAAGGATTAAGAGACAAAAAAATTTGTAGTCATAACTCGGACTAAACAGGTCTGATTAAAGGCAAGGACATTTCCTACTTGGAAGCACTCTTATTCACATAATTGATGGACCGTTCGTTTGCTGAGGACTTAAAAGCAATATTGATGAACTACGAGTCCATTTGTTGCAAGCGAAAGGACTTAATTGTATTTTGTTTTTCCTGGTTCGGTTAGAGTGAGCGCTATGCATTTGTGCATTTATTTTTTTCTCGCTCTTTGTTTTTCAAATTCATTTTTTTTTTTTTTTTCATTCCGTTCGGATTTTTGTTTGTTTGATTTTTTGCTCTGCCATTTCGTAGGTTTGCGATGCCGGCGGCTCAATCACAATTCATGCATTCGGTGCATACTTTGGCCTTGCTGTAAGCTTTGTTCTACGTCCCGGCAAGGATGAGAACGAGGCCGGGAAATACGAAGGGGCTAATTACACATCGGATATATTCGCGATGGTCGGTACGCTGTTCCTGTGGGTCTACTGGCCCAGCTTCAATTCTGTGCTCGTCGACGGCACCGGCCAGGAACGTGCCATTTTGAACACGTACCTATCATTAGCAGCGGCAACAGGTGAGTGCAATGCATAAATTGCGGAACAAATGGCGAGATAAAAAGAATCGACACAAAGACTCAGACAGAGGCAGACAAACAGTTGTATGGCTTAAAGCTTTCCCCTTTTTTGTTTCGCGATTTCGTTTCTTTCTTCCTTTCGGTCGTTTTATCCGTGCATTTGTGTTTTTTCTTTTCTTTTGATAACACTAGTTTACAGCTATTTTGTACAGGAAACACCACTCTACTTTTCTTATAGATTTTGGGTCCCTGAATCCGAAAACCTCATCGAAAATTTTTTGAATGGATTGGTTTTTGAGATATGACCATTTGAAATTTTGGCCCTTTTTTTCAAAAGTACTTTCATTTGATGGATCATATCTCGAGATAGAAACAAACTACCTAGTTAAATGATGTACTAACTTAAAGAATATAAAATTTTAAATCAAAATATGTCCCCTTTTTATGATATTATGGTACAGTGTCAATGTAACATAAGCCAAAAGTTCAAAAAAACATTTTTTTCTATTCAAAATTAAGAAAAAAATTTTTTATTATATATATAATATTTTTTTTTTTGAAAAACCACACGTATAAAATGAACCCTTGTGAAGAAAACGTGATACCAACGAATAAAATCTATGGGTTAATATTGAAGTTATGACCATTTATGTGCAACTTTCAAAGTGCTTCTTTCGTTTACACCAACGAGTATGCTTTAACATTTTTAAAATTATGAAAGTCTCTTTATTTATTTTACTCAATAAAGTATGCTTTACATTTTTTAAGCTATCAAAATCAATGAAGCAAACGAAAATTAGAAATAGTTTGATGTTTTCTTTTGTCTTTTTGTTCTCTTCGGTATTTGATTCGCGTATAAGAAACCAAATATAATCTCCCATCATTCTTTCGTTCCAAAATCCCTGGTAGCGAAAAAGGGGAAAAGTGGGTGAAAATTTCATTTCGATGAGGTTTTCGGATTCAGGGACCCAAAATCTATGGAAAAAAGTGGAGCGGGATCAACTGTACATTTATTTTTTTTAATTTTGTAAACTAGTGTAATCATACGCTTGACTTTGTTTTATACTCTATTAACCCTGGAAAAGTATTGTTTTATGAGTTGTAATATAAAAAAATGTATGTTTCTCTGATCGGCGAAGGCCGATTTTTGAAAGAGATAATTCCGGGTTTTCATATAAGTAAATAAGGCAACAGAAAATATTGATATTCGGCACTCAAAAGTACGCTTATAAATATTAAGAATATTTCTAGCATTCAGATATCTATTCGTTCTTGTAGCTTTGTCCATTTAAGATTGTCATGAGTTATGTTTTTAGATAGCTTTCTTAATCTTCTTGCAGCCTTAATAAAGCTCCATTGGTAAGACCTTAAAATTAATTTTAAGAAAAATCTTAAAAAAAGTATTTTTGAAATATTCATTGCATTCATTTTGTTGGTTGAATTTTAATATTTTCTGTTGCCCACATTTGTACATACATACATATGTATATAATTATTTTTCTTTTCAAAAATAGTTTTGAGTTTTTGTTTAAGAATATTGCACTTTTTCTTAACCCATTCAATCTTAATAGCGTTCAATATTTGTTGTAACAATCAAAAACATGCAACTACCTAGCATTGTTCTTTTCCACTCAAGTTCGATATTGAAAAAAAAAAAAAAAAAACCAAAATTCTAAACGGCTGGTCACCTTATGAGTCCATTAGTGCTTTGAAGCGGCGACAGACAGCGTGAACATTTCGCACGATTCGAATGATTCCGAACAACACCGTGCATTCGATTTGGATTTTTGCAAAATATCAGACTGCATGTGTATGTGTGCGTACGTGATCTTGCATCAAAGTGTTTAGAAATGGGGGGAAAATATGAGGAATATATGCGAAAGCATCCATGTATCGTGACTTTTTTCCCAACACTTTTTTCACACCTTTTCAATGCTTTCACAGCTTAGGATCTCTTTGAAATAACATTTCAATTAGAATCAAACGATGAACAAAAAATGCCTTCTAGTGTTTTTAAATCTTTCATATCATCGGGAAAAAAACCCCCCATTTACTAGCGCAACAGAATATATTAGGGGTCTTCCCTTAAACGTGTATTTGCCTCGAAAACTTCGAAAAATCGTAAATCAAGAAGGCTTAGAAATTAATGAACGAAATTTTGTATGAAAAACTTTACACTTTCACGATTTTCCAATCTTTTCACTTTTAACGGAATACCCTAATTAAAATTTAGCACCTTAATGTATGCAATAGAGTATTTAAAAATCAATTTATTTCATTTAAAGCCTTTATAAACGGGTGGCTCTGGGATAGCGTAGGGGATGTGTGCTATGCTCTTGATCCCAGGGTCCGAGGTTCGATTCCCGGCACAGGCGAAACGAAGTGTAATGTTCCAAGCCTAGCACTGGTTTTTCAAAAATCGTATAAATAATAAGACCTACACTCACACAAACACAAGAAAACCTCCTTGGTATCACGATGGGCCTAAGTGGCAGCCACTTCAACCTACCTACCCTATATCTATCTAGTGTTTTTCTCGATTTTTCTAATTTTTTTCGATTTTTAAACCCTTCTTAAAAAAATTCTTAACGGATAAATTTGAAAGTTTTGGTTTTTTTTTTTTTTAATCTAAAAATGGCGTTAGGGGCTGTCCATTAATAACATCAGATTTTTGTTAATATTTTCACGTTCGCGTTTTAAGTCTTTGTTCTATCTCTCTTGATTTTCATAACAGATCTGTCTGCTCAAAGACTTAAGACGCGAACGTGAAAATTTAATTAAGACGCTATCCTTTAGAGAAAAAAAAAATTAGAGGTGCTAGCTTCTGAGGCTATCGGGCCTGGCTACTTTAAAATTAATTAAGATTTACCTAGAGTACTTTCGATGTATTGTTTTCGGATTTGTGCCTTGCTTATTTCTGCTTTTCTGTGCTGTTCGTCTTTTATTTCAGCTATCCTGATTATCTCATTAATTTTGTAAAATATCAATACGAACAAGTTTGGTTTTTCCTTGCAGTTCTGACGTTCATCGTCTCAGCGATTGTCAGTCACGAGAACAAGCTGGATATGGTGCACGTACAGAATTCTACATTGGCTGGCGGTGTTGCCATAGGAACAATTTGCAATTTATTAATCGGAGCGCATGGTGCTGTATTAGTTGGAATTCTAGCAGGAACAATTTCGGTGCTTGGCTATCGTTTCCTTTCGGTAAGTAGCAGCGTCTATCAAAACACCTCATGCGTATTTTGTTTGTCTGTTTGTTTGTTTGTTTGTTTGTTTTATCCTGAATATAGAGATCTTAATTACACAGTGTAACTTACACTAAGAACAAGATAAGCAAACATTTACCCTTACTAAGCAATTGGAAGTAAATTGCGCCCGCAAACAAAAGGCTTGGATCCAAGTGTTGGAATTTATTTGGAATTCAAGTTTAAATAACCAAAACGGCTTCCTTTTTATTCAATTGGATTTGAGATTGGAAAACATATACATAAATCCAAGCAATCGGATTAAATATTTTCCAAGCCTAAACAAGCAGTACCAATCCGATGTAGGCGGATTCAATCCCCGCTGCGGGAGGGTTTTTTTTTTTTTTTTTTTTTTTTTTTTTTGAATACTGGTAGATAATATTTTAAATAATATTTTAATAATATAATAATATCATATATAATAATTTCAATAATATTTTAAAACTTAGAGGAATATCTAGCTTTCATCCAAACATTTATAAAAAAAAAAAAATTTTTTTTAAAGCACATGTGTATGCCAATTACGTTTCTGACGACCGGATATGAACCTAAATTTATAACTGCCAACTTCCTTTCTCCCCTCTAAGTGGATCAAATTTTACCTCAGATATCTTTCTAACTACGTCCCAATTTTTCCACAATATTTTTTCGCCCGCGATAGGAATCGAACTCCAGCCCTCCAGGTTGCAAATCGCAACACGCTTCAGTACGCTACCGAGAGATCTAATTCGCGCGTGCTAGAATTAATATTATATATTAACGTTCGAAAAAATCGAACTGTAGACGCCTCGTATGTATGTTTGATATCTATATAACATACATATTATTTTGGGTGGATTTGCTAAGTACTTGAGAAATTCAACGTTTCCCAAACACATTTGGAAAGCGTTTGGGAAATGTTTGCGAATTTAATATAGCACATACATATATGCTTGGAAAAAGTTTGGAAAATTACTTGGAAACAAATGAATAGTAAGCACCTTTGTAAAAAGCTTATGCAAATGTTTCCTGGGTAGTCACGAATATGCGTATACCCAGCAAACATTTACGCTTACTAAACAATTGGAAGTAATTTGCGCCCGCAAACAAAAGGCTTGGATCCAAGTGTTGGAATTTATTTGGAATTCAAGTGTAAATAACCAAAACGGCTCCCTTTTTATTCAATTGGATTTGAGATTGGAAAACATATAAATCCAACCAATCGAATTAAATATTTTCCAAGCCTAAACAAGCAGTACCAATCCGATGTAGGCGGGTTCAATCCCCGCTGCGGCGAATGTTTTTTTTTTTTTTTTTGAATACTTAGGTAGATAATATAACATTTAAATAATATTTGAAAACTTAGAGGAATATCTACTAGCTTTCATCCAAACATTTATGAAAAAAAAAATTTTTTTTAAGCACATGTGTATGCATTACGTTTCTGACGACCGGATATGAACCTAAATTTATAACTACCAACTTCCTTTCTCCCCTCTAAGTGGATCAAATTTTACCTCAGATATCTTTCTACGTCCCAATTTTTCCACAATCTTTTTTCGCCCGCGACAGGAATCGAACTCGAGCCCTCCAGGTTACAAATCGCAACACGCTCCCATTACGCTACCGAGAGATCTCTTTCGCGCGTGCTAGAATTAATATATTAACGTTCGAAAAAAATCGAACTGTAGACACCTCGTATGTATGTACGATGTATGTACGGATTTGCGAAGTACTTGAGAAATTTAACGTTTCCCAAACACATTTGGAAAGCGTTTGGGAAATGTTTGCGAATTTAATATAGCACATATATGCTTGGAAAAAGTTTGGAAAATTTCTTGGAAACAAATGAATAGTAAGCACCTTTGTAAAAAGCTTATGCAAATGTTTGCTGGGTATGCTTAAATATGCCTATGTATGCACATATAACGCATTTTCTTCGAGCATAATTCACATTTGATATTTGTGTGCCAAGACGGTTTGTTGGAAATGCAGAAGTTATCAAAATTGGTTGTTGACACCCTGCAGTAAATGCGACCGGTCCAAGGTCGACCGCGGGTCGGTCCTTAAGTAATCTGGATCGGTCGCCTTTCCATACATTTAACTCACCTCTTTTAATATAGGGCTTGTCATTGAAAAACAACCGGTCCCTTTTCAAAGTGTTTGGGGTTGGTTGCGGTTGAGTCGCGGCTGAGTCCCTTTGTCTGAACTCACCCAACAATGGTCATTTTTTGGGACTAGACCTGGATGAGTCCGATAGAGGTTAACCCTAGACCGGGGCGAGTTTCATATAAATTTGGGATCGGTCCTAAATGGACGCACCTAGGAACTGTCTGTTTTTCACCGAAACCATTTCATTACTACAGGCCAATCTATGCCATTTTGAATGTAAATGTACACAAAGACTTAACGGCAACGTTGAGTCAACCGCACGATACACCATCCCATCGTTGCCGAAATACCCTTTGATCCTACATTTGTATGCACATACATATAAGGATCAATCGGTATTGTATCTTAGGGCTTCGCACATGACTTAATTAATATGTTATTTTTATAATTCAATGGATCTCCTGACACAATACAATCTTTCATTTTTTGTTCTCTTTTCCTAGAAAGGCGACAATTTTGCAAAAGAAAAACAAAAATAAATAAATAAAAGCAAGTAAACAAATTTAGATCGGCTTAGCCGATTGCACACATACCTTTTCCGCAGCTGAAAATATGCTAAACCATATGTTACCCGAACAAAAATTCCTGCAGTTTGTGTTGTTCTAGATTGGATATCAAGGTATACTTTATCTGTGCCTTATCTGTGCTTCGATTTAGCTTCGCAGCGCTTCTTTAGCAAATGGTGGTCATGGTCAAAATTTACCCGCAAGTGAGGACTATGTTTGGTGGTTAAATGCACAATCTGAAGTAGTAAAAAAAAAAACCGTTTTATATAGAAATATGAGAATAACATAATAAAAATTTTTTTTATTTTTTCGGATTTTTTTCAGTCAAAGCTTAAGTCTATATTGTAGATATACCCACTCCAAATTTCAATAGTCTGGGATGTATAGTGAAAAAGTTATCCGCGAAAAAACTTAAAAATCGTGATTTTTGAAACGTCTGAACCACTTCCCACAACCCTAGATAGTACTGGGGAAAAAAATTTTATGCAGTTTTTCGGATATTTGCCTGGTTCAAGTCCATGCTAAATTTCAATATGATATCTTTCATGGCTTAGGAGTAAATTACGAAAAACTATTTTGTGACCGACAGACAGAATGACAGACAGACATGGCTATATCGACTCCTCTCGTCGCCCTGATCAAGAATATATATATATATATATATAAGATATATATGTCTATATCTATCGTGACTCTTTTGGTGTGTTACAAGCTCCGTGCCAAACTTAATATACCCTTTCTTTCGGAAAAGTTATAATAAATACGACTTTTTGATATGCCTTTGAATAGAACATTTTATGAGTTTTCAATTAGATTTGATTCGATTTATGCTTCAATAATTTCATATCTGCACTTATCAAAAGGAATATTTAATCAAATGTTGCTATAGCAACATTTTTAATAAATGGAAATTTACTGCCTACTGCCTTCGTTCTTACCACTCTTACCGTCTTGTATTCTCACCAGCCTTTTGTATCCTGCTTTCCTGATGTCCGGCCATGCTCGATTCTGCTATTTCTTCTAGTGTAAATAATTTATTTTGATCTTAAGTGAAAAATCGTTTTAATGATTTTCCGGCATTTATTCGAGCTTAAGGTTAAAAGTGATATTTTTATTTTTATTTTTTTATTGTCCGATATTTCGACCTTCTTTTAAGAGCATCTTCATTAACAAAATAAAAATAGAAACGAAAAATAAAATTATTTTTTAACCTTTAAGTTTAACATGAAAAACATTTAGTTGAACAAACGACTTTTTATAAACAAAAAAAAAAAAAAAACAGTGAATTATGCTAACAAGACTCATGATAATCATACATAACAGTATACGGGGTGTTCCGTTTGTGAAGGTCAACCAGTCGGGGGCTTATAGAGGGGGTCAGAACTAACAAAAAATCGCCTGGCAGGGGGGGGGGTGTCCAAAATGCACCCCTGAGTAGTTAAAAGGGAAAGAAAGAAATTTGCAGTGGTTTCAGCAACAATATTTTCACGCCTCAACGTTTGAATCCAAGATACAAATTTTAATTCAGTTCGACAAAGAATTGTCAAACCTTTCCAGGAGTATAAAATAGTCTTATACTTTATTGCAGCTTCAAGGGTTTTTCAGCCTTCAAAATCAAAATTTTAAATTTTTTAAAACATTTTTTGACTTTGAGAGCCATTTTGGTATGAAAAAGGTCCTATTAATACCCACATTTCTTATTTTATTCAAAATGCTGAATCGATTTCCTTTAATTTGGTACCCCATATGTCTTATAAATTTTTTGAAAATAAGATGAGAAAATTAAATATCTATAATATATGGCGTATGAGTGATGTTTTTTTTGTACCATATTGCACACATTTGTACTGGATATTAGTACTGGGAGCATATAGGTGCACTTGCAATTTTTTGAATATCACACTGCTGCGCCCATCTGATTGAAATATTTTATTTTCTTAAATGAAAGTAAATACTAAGGGGTGTTTCTAAAAGCAAATTATAGAGTGGCGGAAAACTGGGAATACACTGAAAAAAATATTCAAAATAATTCTTTTTAGTTTTGTGAAAAAAATTTTCTCAGTGTAAAAATAAAAAAAAAATTTTTAGCTTCATTGTTTTATTATCTAACCCGCCAGACCCTTTAAAAAGCATTTATGTAAAAGATTTTATTTTGAATTATCTGTTTTAAAAAATCTCTTCGAATTTCGCAGCCCCTAATGGTTTCGAATCTTCGTATTCACGATACTTGTGGCGTTCACAATCTCCATGGCATGCCGGCATTGCTATCCGCAATTGCTTCAGCAATTTTCGCCGCCATGGCCACAAAGGAAGACTACAAAAGCGATCTGGGTGCAATATTTCCGGCTATGAAAACCTCCGATGAAGTCATCGAGACAACGAACAATCTCAACACAACCATAATATTGGGCGTAAGTCATCATACATGTGATCATTTTATTATTATTATTATTTTTTTTTTTTTTATTGTACCTATATATATTGTCTATTTAACATGAACTTCTTTCGCCATCAAATATCTCTGTTCAATAAAAACAAAAACCAATATGGAAAGGGCTACAATCGAAGTGCATATGCTCAGGCGGGCTTTCAGCTTTTCGCCATCGCTTTAACTTTAATCATCGCCATTGTCGGAGGCGTTTTGACAGGTGAGTGCTCGGCAGTCGTTACATTGAATTTTCCTTTGGCTAAGGAAAATTTCGATTTTCTTCCTCTCTTTACAGGACTTCTCTTAAAGTACACGAACGTGCGAAAGCTGCCAAAGGATGAACACCATCAAGACGAACTTTTCTGGGAAGTGCCAGAGCACGAGGATGAATAAAAGCGAAAAGTGCAAAAACATAGCTGAAAATCATTTTCCATGTTCATATTTTTTTTTTTTTCTGTTTTTTATTATTTATTTATGTTTTGAGTTTAATCCGTTGACATTTGTTTTTCTTTTTTGTAAATAGAACACGCTTTGATTTTGGGTTGGCGGAATTCCGAACCAGGCTCTCTAGTTACGACTACTCTTTGGCAAGCGTCACTCTTTATTAGAGATGATTAAATATTCAAAAGAAAAACAAGAAACAGGTTACAATTGGCTCAGTTCATGCAGCTAGCTCATTGTGGTACCTGTACAATATAGCTTAAATGAGAGAGAGAAAGAATTAGCAAGAGATGGAAAGAGAGGCTAATAGAGAGAAAGAGAGGAAGAGAGAGGGAGAGAGAGGGAGAGCGAGGGAGAGCGAGGGAGAGAGAGGAAGAGCGGGGGAGAGCGAGGGAGAGAGGGAAAGATAGGGAGAGAGAGGGAAATATAGGGAAAGAGAGGGAAAGAGAGAGAGAAAGACTCAAAAAAGAAAGAGAGAGCAAGAAAAAGAGAAAGAAAGCAAAAAAGAGAACGAGAGAGCAAGAGAGTGAAAGCATGGGTAAAAAAAAAAATAAAGAGAAAGAGAGACGGAGGTGTAAAAAATGAGACAACGAGAGGGTGAGTAAGAAAGTAGTAAATTAAAAGGGAAAAACAGAGAAAGAGTGATGAAGATACCCATATAGCCAGAACAATGGCAAGAGAGAGTGACAATGAGGTAGGTCGAGTGAGAAACAGAAAAAGAGAGAGAGAGAGAGAGAGAAACAGAGAAAAACAAAAAGAAAGAAGAAGACAAAGAGGCAAAGAGGGAAAGACAAGAAAAAAGGCAAAGATAAACTGAAAGAAAACAGAAAAGATAAACAGAACAATGTTCTAAATAAAATTTTTAAGTTTTCAATGACCTAAATTCGGATTGTTCTCTTCGAAACTTCATCCTCTGTCTGTTCATCCAATCATCAAAAGTGAGTTTTAGCGTATTTAAAAAAATTTTGAACCTAAACAATATTAGATCCAACTTTACATACAAATAAGAACAACAATTTAAGAAATTTTACTTACAATTTCGTTGAAAATTATTTTATATCTTTCAATTATAGCTAGGGAAACAGAAAATATTTAAATTCAGCACCAAAAGGATTGCATTGGATTAATTAAAAACCAATTGAAATCATTTTAAGCCTTAATAAACGGAGCTTAAATATAAATGTGATTCAAAGGGAAAAACCTACAAGAATGAACAGAATTCTTCACAATCGGAAATACATAATCGGAATATCTAAATGTATACTTTTAGGTACTTAATTTAAATAATTTCTGTTGTCCTTAATTTTATGTTTCAATTATAACTATCGATTGAAAAGGAATGAAATTTAGCACCTTAAAGTATGCATGAATATTTAGGAGAGAGAAAAATGTTTTTCCCATAACGCTGTATCTCGGGAATGTAGATTCAACAAAACGCATAACTCCAGAAATATCTGCCAAATACAATGTATATAATTTATTTTTTCCTCCCAGAATAATCATCAAAATATTCAACTGCATACTTTTAGGTGGTGACTCACACAAAGTTTTTGCTGTCCTAACAACATGCTTTCGCCAGCCTCTAAAACACTCTGCTACGGGATGGTATTTTTTCCCTCCTTTTTTTATTACATATTTAATATTCCTTTGTTGTTTAACGAAGTTGCTTTGACATTCGAATGCAACTTTTCGTATAACCACAACGATTTCAACCATTCAATGCGAGGAAAAAATTTAAAACAACTATGTAAAACAAAAAAAAAAAAAAAAAAAAAAAAATAAATAAAAAAAATACAAAAAAAAATACCAAAAAAAAAATACAAAAAAGTGAAGCTGAAACTTTTCATGCAATGGCGGCGATACGTTTCATTATTTTGTATTCAAATTCTTTTCCCAATTTTTATTCGCAGATTATGAAAATTCTTCATTTCGAATAAATTCGGATTCAATATTATTATTTTTCTTTTATTTTGAAATAAATTATTTTTCCACTGTCGGTAGCTCAATTTAAGGAGCAAAGAATGAGTTCATATTACGAAAATATTAAGTTATCACAATTATTTTGTTCATTTGATTTGAATAAACATTTTAATTAGATTCATGCATATGGTTGCAATAAATTACGAAATATGTATCAACTTAGAGCACATGTAAACAAAAATTTGTAAGAGCGCAATTAAAATAATCGAGTTTCGGCAATTTTTGAAATTATTGTATTTCATTTTATTATGTTATTAATTCTGGTTGCAATTATGCTGCTGTGCCTGCCTGTTTTGTGTGTGTGTGTGTGTGTGTGTGTGTGTGTGTGTGTGTGTGTGTGTGTATGTGTGTGTTTTGCATCCCAATTAGGAGCTCCCCAGCGGGAAATTATCTCCTGCATGACAGTCATAAGTGATATCATCAATGACATATGGATGACAGTATCATGAACAGCGGCGGATTAGGGTGTCATGGGGCCCGGGGCTTATATAGTGATGGGGCCCCTGATGCTATATTAGGTGCAGTTTTTTGAAATAAGGAATAGCTGCTAAAGTCAATTTTTATTAGAACAATATAAATTCTTTCAAAGGAATGAACCACAAAGGAAACAATTTATATATGAGTCCTTGATTTTGAAAGTGGTAAGAGTCAAAAATTTTATTAAGATATCATATAATTTAATTTTTTATTTCATAAAATTTTAAATTTTAAAGCAATTTTACGGGAAAAAATTTGTTTGAAATATTTTGATCATATTTTATTTGGACGCTCGGGGCCCGTTACCAGTTGGGGCCCGGGGCTATAGCCCCAGCTAGCCCTACCTTAATCCGGCACTGATCATGAATGACACTTTGGGGGACATGTCATAGTAGAGGGGTGCTGTTCATGTGCTGGAATCTCATTGGCTACTGAAATTAAAATAAGGTTTTAGCCTCAGTTGGCCGTTAGCATGAAGTGGCATAGTGGATGAGTGCTCGACTCACAATCCGAAGATCGCGGGTTCTCGATCCCTGTCCCTGAGGTTAACAAAAATTTATAAAAGTACACTTTTAAAAATTTGCGAAATATATTCAAAGATAAGACAACGAATAGAGAGAGTTCTCTCAACTCAAACTCCTGTACAAATGTCATACAAAATGTTCTTTGAAATCGAATGCGCGTTCCGGCTCCAAAGTCACCCCGACTTCATCGATGATGTCAGAAGGGGTAAATTTCCCGCTGGGTCGGTTCGCATAAAATTAGCCCAATACCGATTTCTGTTTAACTTTTGCGGATAGAAGAAGCAGGCCTGTACGGAGGAAATTTTAACAAACGGATTTAATGCAGTGCCTTTCTGATTAGAAGTGGAACTATGGTTGCGCGGGGCATTGGGTGAAGGAGGCGGAGTTTATTTTCATTCAAAAATTTCAAAAAATTCATTAGGGATTTTTTTTGTTTTGCCTTTTAGTGTTGAACTAGGTCACGGTGCAAAGATAATTAAATCAAATTAATTGAATGAATTTTCGATCCGATGATGCACATTTGTTGAAAAGACATTTAAAAAGAGAAGGAAAGAGGAGAGAAGAGGAGAGAAGAGAATAGAGAGAAGAGAGAGAAGAGGAGAGAAGAGGAGAGGAGAAGAGGAGAGAAGAGGAGAGAAGAAGAGAGAGAGAGAGAGAAGAAGAGAGAGAAGAGGAGAGAAGAGGAGAAAAGAGGAGAAAAGAGGAGAAAAGAGGAGAGAAGAGGAGAGAGAGGAGAGGAGAGAAGAGGAGAGAAGAGGAGAGAAGAGGAGAGAAGAGGAGAGAAGAGGAGAGAAGAGGAGAGAAGAGGAGAGAAGAGGAGAGAAGAGGAGAGAAGAGAAGAGGAGAGAAGAGGAGAGAAGAGGAGAGAAGAGGAGAGAAGAGGAGAGAAGAGGAGAGAAGAGGAGAGAAGAGGAGAGAAGAGGAGAGAAGAGGAGAGAAGAGGAGAGAAGAGGAGAGAAGAGGAGAGAAGAGGAGAGAAGAGGAGAGAAGAGGAGAGAAGAGGAGAGAAGAGGAGAGAAGAGAAGAGAGAGAGAAGAGAAGAGGAGAGAAGAGAAGAGAAGAGAAGAGAAGAGGAAGAGAAGAGAAGAGAAGAGAAGAGAAGAGAAGAGAAGAGAAGAGAAGAGAAGAGAAGAGAAGAGAAGAGAAGAGAAGAGAAGAGAAGAGAAGAGAAGAGAGAGAGAGAAGAAGAGAAGAGAGAGAGAGAAGAGAAGAGAAGAGAAGAGAAGAGAAGAGAGAGAGAAGAGGAGAGAGAGAGGAAGAGAGAGAAGAGGAGAGAGAGAGGAGGAGAGAAGAGGAAGAGAGAGAGAGGAAGAGAAGAGAAGAGAGAGAGAGAGAGAGAAGAGAAGAGAAGAGAAGAAAGAAGAGAAGAGAAGAAAGAAGAGAAGAGAAGAGAAGAGAAGAGAAGAGAAGAGAAGAGAAGAGAAGAGAAGAGAAGAGAAGAGAAGAGAAGAGAAGAGAAGAGAAGAGAGAAGAGAAGAGAAGAGAAGAGAAGAGAAGAGAAGAGAAGAGAAGAGAAGAGAAGAGAAGAGAAGAGAAGAGAAGAGAATATAAGAGAAGAGAAGAGAATATAACAGAATATAAGAGAATATAAGAGAATATAAGATAATATAAGAGAACATTAGAGATTATTAGAGAATATAAGAGAATATAAGAAAATATAAGAAAATATAAGAGAATATAAGAGAAGAGAAGAGAACAAAAAAACAAGAATTTGTCGACAACAGTTGTCAAAGAACAACGAATAACAAAAAGCCCCAACTGTTAGTCCGCGTTATATTATTCCAAAAGACAAAGAGCGAAAAAAAAAAAAAATGTAGACCTCCACAGAAATACCAACAGAGAGACGGAGTGTGAGAGAAATGTATGAAATTTGAGAAAATGTGCAGTGATTTTAAAGCTTCGAGCCCTTTTGCGACGACATAAGAAAAAAAATAAAAACAAAAAAATAGATAAGAGAAAAGCACTCAATACCCATTCATGTTTGCA
The DNA here is from genome assembly GCA_020466095.1 of Chlorops oryzae. Lineage (NCBI taxonomy): Eukaryota > Metazoa > Arthropoda > Insecta > Diptera > Chloropidae > Chlorops > Chlorops oryzae. The sequence continues at coordinate 162,309,009 of CM035806.1, forward strand.
AATATGCGTATGTTCACGACCACCACACAAAAAAAAAAAACGTCGAATACGGGCGCGACTAATGGCCCATAATGCACCGAGGCACAGTTTCGAGTCAACGTTGCATTCGAATGGAACGCTGACAAGCGGTACACTAACGCGCCAGTGCATAATCAGTAAGGATCAACGGATAGTTGAAATTTGAATAAGCCGTACGACCCGTGAGCCATAGGAAAACTTCATTCATCGTGGCGTGACTCTCTCCACCAGTCGCCAGTGCATTCTTTTTTGCTGGAAAGGCTAGTTGGCCTAACTGACAAAGTAGAAATTCGTCTAATTTCTATTGACATCCGAACTTTACGCATTTCATTCGACCATTGTTTAGCGAGTGTGGCATGTAATACGTTTTGGTTTCGCTATTGAATTCGTTTCAATATTTCAGTCGGATACCCATCTATTCTCATTCATCTATCTATCGACCTTACCGACCATCCATCTATCTACTCATTCATCCATCTATATATCCATATCTCTATACATCTAATACATATGTACGTTCAGCTGTGCGTTCTTATTTTACGGACTGTGGAACCCTTAACGATCCCCAAAATCAAGCGAATGTATGTATCTCTTATAAATGAATAGATGAATATGATGGATACTGGAAACTGAACTCTCTTTAATACACACAGTAACGCTGTCAGTTAATTAGGATATCTCCACAGCGTTGGTCATATGCATAATTTCCATAGCATAGCCAAGAGCAGGACATCGTTGAAATTTTCGATCTATTGTTGTACCTAACATTGCTTGGATTCAGCACCAACGTCAACGCCGAATATATGCCATCGACTACGATTTTTGATACCATCTAAACGGGCGAAAACCAAAACGGACAAATAAAGAAAAAAAAAACGCAAAAAAGCAACACGCTGAATTCCCATTGAATATGACTTCGGACATTCCAATTAGCGTCATACGACGACATTTGCTAACAATCGAGAGTCTGCGAATTCGAGTTCGTCGGGTGCTGAAATGTGTAATTAATTTGCACATTGAATTTTTGGTAATTATCCACTGATGCGATTGCATTATTGTAAGAGTAGACCTTATTATCCATACGCTCCCATGGCATCTGCTTGAAATTTTATGCTTAACGATTCCTCTCACAACTACATACATTCAGGCCAGCACGTGTAAAAATTCGGATTAGAGTTGCTCTACGGGTACCACGTTGAGTGTTGTTAAATTAGTAGCAATTCGTGGTCTTCTTTTATTGGAGTCCAAGCACCTGTTGAAATTGAAAGGTCTTTATATTGGACATATTATTGGATAACACACCCGAGATCAGAGGAAGCCCTTTATCTACACTTATAATAGGTACGCTTATATGTAGTATTAATTAGAAGTAATAATCCGGAATGACATCTTTGAGAGTTTCTGTGACCACATTTTGAACCTACATTATTGATAGCGAATCTCAAATCTCGATACTCGTAATAACCCAGTCGGCAATTCGTTCTTGCATGAATGTGTTCTTCTATGAATTTATTGATGATATATGAGTCGCTCAGTAGATAAAGGGAATGAGTCCAAAAATTTTAAATGCCGAAAAATGACAAAACAGTTGAAGTTGACTTTTAAAACTAGCTGTTACAACAAAAAATAAAATTAAAATAGCAAAATTAATTATCAGGGCTTCTTTTACAATTTGTAAGAAAGTCATAAAAGTCATCAAACAAATTGTATCCACGCTATATCTCAAAAACGCCGAAAATGGACTCATTCCCTTTATCCACTGAACGACTCATATGTACATACATGTATAAATGAAAATTGTAAGGTCGAAAAAATGCATCAGTAGTAAGGAACAAATTTGGCTATAGCGGACCGAAAAGTTTTTCGAACTGACAGTGGACCGACCGACAACCAGCAAGTATTTCCAAGAATTCCTTAATTGTTTAAATTTCCTAGCGCTGGACGATTTTCAAATGAAGATTTCGACGATATAAGTAGGTCCGAAATTCTAAACAAATTACTTCAATTTCCAATGAAATCGCAATTTTCATTTTCAGCAACGAATTCTACAATAGCGAATAGAAGCTATTGTGGAAAAGTTAATCGCTAAGCCTTAAAGCTTCCGACTGGGATGTCAGTTGATACCCCACTCTTCTTGCCACAATTTGAGCACAGTTACTTTGTCTCCAAATCTTAGATGATACATACATAGGTCTTCGATAGGCTCCTCTGATAATAACAGTCCGAGATAGTCTTCACGACAACCGTTGAGATGCTACTCAATTAAAGCTAAATAAATAAATTTTACTTTCACGGCGAATTTCGGATACTCGTAATATACACATTATATGGACTTTTGATTTATAAATAGATTTAATGCAACTTGATTTTCCAGACGATTAGTTGAGCTAAGATAAGACGAGACAAGATTAGATGACTTCAAATGCATACTGAAAATTTGTCCGATCCAAAAAACAATTAGCAATACAAAGTCAGTATGTCAGTTAACAAAGCCATTGAGAACGGAAATTTGTTTATAAATAGAAAAACGGTCAATTAGATAAACAAAGCGGACAGACAGATAAACCGATAGACAGACAAAACGATGGAAAGTGAGACGAAAAAACAAAGAGGCAAAATTACAGGCAGATAGTCCAATCGGTGAAAAAACTCAACTCAACAGACAAACAAAATTCATGGAATGATGCATAGAAGAACAAACGGATCAACAATCGTCTCACTGACTTTCTGACCGCTTGTGAGTGACAGACAGACTAACCTAAATAAACCAATGCAAATGTCAGGCAAACCAGAACAAAAAAAAAAAAAAAAAAAAAAAAAAAAAAATTAAGAGCATGGGAAAAAAAACATGCCAATTATACAGATAAATTCCAACGTTATGTGGAAATGCTCATAGCCCGGGGAGAGTGACTTGCCGATACGTGAAACCGAATACTCGCATGACACGATGACAACGGCTTCATTTTCAATATTTCTGCGCTATTAAACCGCAATCGATTAAAAGTGCTTGATACGTGTACAAATTACTGAGCCACGGCACATCACAGTACAGCGTTTGCGATTACACGAACGGACGGGCGCATACGCGAACAGATAAGCCAATAAAGCCCCGATTGAGATATTCGGTTGCAAAATACTTACGCTTGAATGCCGGCTACCAATACCAGAAGCTTTAAACCTCACATCCCTGCAGTAATGAGCCGGTTAATTTCCAAAGAAAGACTAGCCTTTGACCGGTCCATAGCCTACCGGTTATATTATGGCAGTTCGTTCCATCGAGTTCGGCTAGTGACACTTTCATTAACTTGGAAATAATGCAGGGACGTGAACCGGGTGGAACCGGAATTTGCCCGGTTCGGTTCGGCGGTTCGAACCGTGTTTGAACTTTTGGATTGGTTTGTCAAACCGGTTTTTCTATTTCTTTAAACCGGAGTTTCGGTTCGGTTCATCGGTTCGGAAATTTTTCAAACTGAAAAAATTTCTTAACACGTTTTCCCCCCGCTTCTAACGCAATTTTTTACCATTTAGGGTTAAAATTTGCACAATAAAAAGTTAGTGTTAGGTTACCTTACTCATACCACTGTGCATGGTTGCAGGCAAAAATGAAAACCTGAACTTTTACAAAAATTGGGTTCGGTTTTCTGGTCGGTTCAAACATTTGTGAAAAACTTCGGTTCGGTTAATGGTTCGATTCATCAGCAGATAAAAGTGGTCTGTTCGGTTCAAAAGCAGTTCACGTCCCTGAATAAATGTACATATTATATATAAGAAATTGGTTCTTTATTTTCCTAAATTGACTATCCTAAAACCAGACAAATGTTCGACAATTGATCCAAAAAAAAAAAAAAAAACTGATACGGTCAGCCGTTTTACTGACTAGTCCATATCCAATAACAGGCTTATGTTAAGAAAGGTCAGTTAAATACATTAGGAGTGGAATTATGAGGGTACTAGTACTGGTAACATGAAGGACTGACCGAAGGCTACACTTGGGTCAGTGCATATAACTGCAGGGAAGTTATTTTCTGTTGCGTTAACAATCTATCCAGTTACATGCAAATATTTATATTCAGAGATAATCTTTCACACCTTCAACAAAAGAGCCACAACTCAAAAGAGCTGTTGATGTAATAAAAAATGATTATTTTTTGTGTTATAATACCATCGAAGGCATTGCATGCAAATCTTATCACCCAGTAAACATTTTAAGAGTAATAATCTTTATGAATCCGAACTGAGTCCGAAATAATAAATGTGGAAATAAGAGTCTCAAGAACATGACTCCGAAATAAGTTTAGAGCAAAATATAGTATGTATGAGACTGAGTGATGTGAGAAAATAAATATGGAATATATGTGGGATATGAACGTGGAACGTAGATTTAAGCAATTGTCTATAACATAAATATCCACTTGAGATAGACCATATATGTATGTATGTAAAGAATTGATCAGCGGTCAGAGATTCGATTTAGACGTGTCCGTCATTCTATGTCTCTGTCCGTATACAGTTTTCCTATGGAAAGAGTTGAGCTATATTTTCCAAATTCGATATGCATAGTAGAGGAGATATGAGTACGACCACGTTCGAGTGTGGGCTTTATCAGACCGATTTAACGGTACCTCCAATGCTAGGGTCTGTCACAAAAATCACAAACAAATCCTCTAAAATCGGAGTTTTTCGAGATAATTATAGATTTCAATAAAATCATTCATTCAAACATAATCCAGCCTAAAATCCGCGCATTTTAAATAATTTTTGAACAAGCCAAAAACAGGATGTAAGATATCAAGAGTTTTATCAGGCATGCCATTAGGCAATACGACTTTTAAATTTCTGAAACGATCACTTACATGTTTAATAATTTTTTGAATCAACGGCCCTAAAAAACAGGACCACTAAGTAAGAATATTCAAGAGGTTTTATAGGCCATTAGGGCATATAGGCAACCCATATACCGATTTTGTTAATTTCTTAATATGAAAACCGCCCTTTGCCACGCACTCTTCCATTTATTTTATTTCATTTCTAACGGGCTTAAATATACGCTCAAATTCTAAGTTTCATTGAAATATTTGAAAAAGTCCGATCTTTAGGCAGTACTGGGATTTTTGTGACAGACCCTAGTACTGGAGGTACCCCTAAAAATGGTCCGATCGGGTCCATTCTCGGATCGGGTCTTGTTCTTACTCATGTCGCCGTGAGCACGCATACCAAATTTTGTCAAGATAGCTCAACTCCTTCGATAAGATAACTGTATACAGACAGACGGACGGATACGGACAATGTCTAAATCGAATCTCCTGGTGACGCTGATCATTTCTATATATATTTTGTATGGTCTATCTCGACTGGTTCTGGGTGCTACACACAACCACACAAACGCAATATAACCTCGACACAGAGTGTGTCGGGTATAAAAATTAGAAAAGCGGCTATGTCAAAGAGGACGGTAAGTGGACAGTTGTCGGACTCTTATGGTGTTAAAAACCTCCATAACATATTGTCTTAATATGCCTGGTCCTGTGGCCCCTTTTTTATAAAATACTCAAACATATAAAGATGGACTTTTGTCTTTTTCAGGTATTGCATTGACTATAACACCCTTAGTTATTATTTTTTCGCTTATATATTTCTGAGCTTCATATACATATTTCATTTCGGACTCATAATATCTATCTAAGTCTTCAATAGGAACAATCCTAAAATGTTTACTGGGTATGCCTCCCACATCAAGTTTTCGCTTTGGTACAATCATTTTACTTGTTCGTGTCCTTTTCGTTCCGTTGACATTTTCCCTCGCCCACCACGGACAAATTAGTACGCGTTGTAATTTTCAATCAAAATACTAATTAAGCGCATTTCGACATTTACACTGCATTCATTGCATACAGAGTGAAAAAATTATTCGATTTTCGCATAAACTAATGAATTTCTTCATAGCCATAAAACAATTAAAATGAAAATATTTTTCTTTGAGTCGAAAAGTTTGCATATGGTATGTCAACAAATTAAGGTCCCAATCATATTTGCCTCAAATTATCCCTATTGCCAAAGGGCACGCTTCCAGAGTAGACCGAATTTACTCGGGACGGGAATGCAAATTGAAGTGAAGGCGATCGGCGTAATCATTGGAAATTATCTGGGAGAATGGTCCAGAGGGTAGGTGTGTGTGTTTTACATTCGAATCGAGTTCCGGTTAATGGGCCATAAATACCCATTAATTTTGTGGCTGTAGGGGCTCGCTTCAGTTCTGTCAGAAATGAAAAACTACATATCAAAAAGAAAAACGCTTCAGAAATGAATCAGAAATTTTCTGCAGCGTTTTATTATATGAAGTTTTTCATTTCTGTTTCATTTCGGAGAGAACTGCAGCAAGCCCCATAAAGTTAAAGTCGATTAGAATTAAGCTTAAACCAAATCCAACACACACACACATATATATATATATATGTGTTGGAAATCGGATTCTTAAAGCGGTCACATTAGAATAACACTTTAATATGTAGGAACAAGCTAACGTCGCAGACGCTACCAGAATTTTTTTTTTTTGTGCCCACCACTAAAAAATATAATCCTTCAAAAACTATTAGGTCGGCACATGACCCAATGTCTACAATGAGTCAATAGGTATAGCTCATCTCTATCGACCATGTCAACAAGAAGTCTATATATTAAAGTTTTGTGAGTTTTTGCTGCAGTGAATGCGATAGAAACAATCAATGAGGTTTCTACAGCTAGATTTCATTCATTTAACATATTTGCTGAACACATCTCAGAGGCCTCAATAGCATAGAGCATGCGTTCTCGCCCAGCGGTCTGAAAGTTCCCGGTTCAAACCACAGCGAAGGCGGATGAAAATGTGAAAAAGCGGGTAGTATTTGATGTATAAAAATAATTTAATCTATTCTTCCGGCGTTAAGGTCAATGCATTTCTGTCATGAAAACTAATTTAAAAATAATTTAAAATAAAACAATTTTCCTACGCTCAGGGATGAAAAAGCAAATTATATGCATAAAAGTCTTTCAAAAAATCATGTCTTGGATTGAAAAAATTTTTAATTTGTTACCATAAATATTTTTCCTGAAATATTTTTGGTTTTTAAACTATTATTTACTTTCAAAAAAGTAAATAAATTAAAAAGTAAACAAAAAAAAAGTGCAGTGCTCGCGCGAGAATTGAACCAGCGATCTTCAGAGCTCAAGGCAAGCACTCAACGCATTGAGCCACCACAGGCACACGAATGTCTCTTGCTATTGACGTACTAAAATCAATGCCTTCATAATGGTTCCCTCGTCAATAGCATGTCTATTGTTTGTCTCCACTATTGGTGGTTTTGCAATTACAAGCAATGTTAATTGTCTATAGCGGTTTGCATTGCGAAGGGCATAACTGGTCAGTAGTACTGTTGACGCGGACAGTAGAAAAAGAGTATAGATTCACTACTGTCATTTCCTGCAGGGTGTTTATGGCGTACAAAAATCGAATTTTATTATTTAAAATAATTATTTTTCAATATTTTCCGTGAATATCCAGACTCTTACTAATTAATCACGTTCATTTGATTCGCGTTCGATTGGAAAATAATATTCAATAGTATTAGAAGTCATAAAATTCGTAGAATATTCAGATGTTCAGTTGTTGATCGGATAAACGACTTATATCCACGACATTGCGTGGCACAGCGTCAATTAGCGAAAGCGAAAGTATTTTCATACATTAAAGGTAGCATTTAAAAGTGATACAAGATACATTAAACTGTCCCTGGATAAATGATTTGCATCATTTCTCTTCTTAGTGTATTGTCCCAGCCATAAACAAAATTTCTACATTTAAAATCAATTTTTCTCTCGAAACAGAAAAAGTGGACATGAGTCGTTTTCCCGATCAGCCACAGAAAATATTTATTTTATTCGGTTTTTCATTCGATTATTTTTTTACTCGCCGAAAGCCATAATTCAATTAATATGAATGAAGTCAGTTTCAAAAATAATGAATATGTAATTGAATAGCTCGAGTTTTTCGCGTTAATTAATTTTGTGGAAATTGATTTTATTTTATAAATAATTTGCTTTTAAATTGCAATTATTTACGCCACAACACTTACGGAGTTTGGAGTGGAATAAAAATTGTTGCTTTGGGTAAAATAAAGAGTAAACGGATAAAGATTAAATAGATAATCGTTGTTACTTCTAAATTTTTGCTGCTATTTATCTCACATCATTCATGAAAATAATATGGAATTCCTTGGCTTGTAAATTGAAAGAGGTATGCCTGCGTCTTACCCTCCGAAAAAATGGTGAAGGACAACTTCTTGTTGCATGAAGTAGCAAGGGCTCAGATTTTGTTGGCTTTTATAAATTAAAAGCATACTTTATGGGGCAAAAATAATTTTTTTTCTGCATTTTCCGAATAAGTTTAACGAAATTGAACTTGAAACCGCTTTTCTAACTTCAAAAAAATTCATTATTTTATTGAAGTTAAAAATCGATTTGAATCTTAACTTTATGTGAGTTGAACAGAATTTGTGCCCCATAAAGTATGCTTTAAGTTTATAAAAGTCAACAAAATTCGAGCCCTGCCCAGCGGAAAATTATCTCCTGCATGAAAAAGTCACCAGTGATGTCATCGATGACATATAGGTGACATTGTCACGCATGACATCTTGGAGGACATGTCATCGTGGAGGTATGCTCTTCATGTGCTTGACTCTCATTGGCTACTGAATTTTAAATAAGGTTTCAGCATCAGTTGAACGATAGCATGAAGTGGCGTAGAGGATGAGTGCTCGACTCAGAATCCGAAGATCGCGGGTTCGATCCCTGGCTGAGGCGAACAAAAATTGTTAAAAATTGATTTTAAAAATTTTCGAAATATTCAAAGAGAGGGCAAAGAAGAGATTTGTCAAACTGTGTAACATTTAGATAGAAAAGAGCAATGTGCTGCTCTCAAATGCTTTTTTCGCCATCGCACCCCCTATGACAATGGCGTGCCAATGCTATACGAGGGCTCACCAGTGACATTTTCTAATCTTCCGGTGATAATGTCACCGCTGAAGTCCCTGTCAGCTCCTGTGTAAATGTCATACAAAGTGTCATCGGAAATAGGATGCATTCCGGCTCCGAAGTCACTAGGACATAGGACAGGGATGTAATTATTACCACCACCCGCTGGGGTGGTAATAGCGCTTTATGAGCTTATGTAAGTATGGAGTAAGTTTGGTCTTCCATTTCGTTTCATAATAGGCTATTACTTAGATAAAAATAAGAGAGTTGAAAGCTCTTTATTTAGGGTATGTGCTCTTTGGTTTCATTCTCATAGTAAAAAATTTCGCTTCCATTAACACTGTGATGCATTTTTGAGTTCATCGAATGCAAACAAAATTTTGACTATCGATTGATGAAGGTGCTTGATAAATGTAACAATCCGCCGCATTTGTTTTGCTAGATTGTCTGTAAGTCAATTTGGAATCCATTTCCAAAAGTGTGGTCGAGAATTGAGCTGTGCAGTTTTTTTTTTTTTTTTTTTGTTATTTATTTTAATTATAACCATATAGACTATGTACGAGAGTTTATTATTTTAATTGTCTGTCTTTAGCAAAAATTTAGCCTTAGACTTGGGAAAAATAACTTTAGTAATTACTGGCCCGAACATATCTAAAGGGAAATTTGAAAAAAATTATTTGAGTTAATTTTTTGAGTTTTTTTTTTTATCTAATTTTTCCTTCATTTGATTTTTTCGATATTTGAAGCTACTAGATGGAGCATTTTCGGATCAGTTATTACTGAATTCTTTTTCTCTAAGCCTGATGCTACATTTTTGTTATGGACAGAAAAAGAAAATATTGAACGGTTCAAGAGATACGGCGATAAGAAAATTCGTAACTTATTTCTCGGCCTCACTTTTCAATATCGATTTATAATTGACCCGCAGCAAAATGAAGAGTTTGGCTACAATGATCAAGTACTTTCAGGAAGTGTAGTCCAAATTGTGTTTACATATAACGTTTTGCACTTTGTTATACTCTTCTGGGGTTGTCTGTAATTCATTCATTGAGATCCGTTGAAGACAATTCCTCAATACCATTGCAAATAATTTCAAAAAAGATTAAATAAAAAATAAAGCTTATCAATTATAGGTAAATTTTTTTTTTTTTTTTTTTTTAAGTTGAAAATTTGGTTCACTGTTGGAATTGAAATTTATTTAAATTCTTTCTCTCTCTCTCTCTCTCTCTTACTCGTGAAAATGCAGATATTGGAATCGCATGTGGCGCAGCTAATCGATGACGCGCGTAGTTTGAATGGCGATTTAATGGAGGTGAAACGATTGGACGCATTGATTGAAACATTGCGAAAATACGACGGTCCGACAATATGCCACGAATGGCCGTACCCTTTGATATTCAAAGGTACCATCGACAAAGCCGAACTGGCGCAAAAGCTCGATACGAATGGCAATGAACGGATGTGATGAGATTTCCAATTTTTTAAGTCCTCTTATTTTATTTACTTTGGCCGTGTGTATGTGTATGTGAATTATCTCAATGTATGTATATGTATAAATCTTTGAATATTGTAATTGTTTTTTATTTTTTTATAGTTTTATTTTTTATCTTTTATCATCATTTATTTAATTAATTAAAGTCGTACAGTGAATTCGGTCGACGTACCTAAAAGCTTCAGACCGCCTACAAGATGCGTCGTTAGCCCCGAATTAAAGTATATAGTACATAAAAATTTTTATACCCGGATAGCTTTGTGCGAACGTGCGTAACGAATACAACTAATCGAGACCGACTAAATATACGAAGTGAGTATAGCAGGCGTGGCTCGACTATTTTTCAATAACGAGCGCAATGACGATTTTTCATAGACGCTGCGGGCTTAAAATATTCAACGGACGCATGAAAGACATCTCGCAGGTGCGTGGTCGGCCATCCCTGGTGTATGGAAATGATCAGCGGCGGTCGGAGAATCGATTTAGACATGTCCGTCCGTCTGTAAGTCTGTCCGTCCGTCCGTCTGTAAGTCTGCATGTATACGAAATTCGGCATGCTTATTGCCGGAGACATGAGTAAGACCAAGTTTGAGTGTGGGCTTGATCGGAATATTTTTGTGGGTTACCTCCGCAGTACTAGAATGTGTTATTAATATAATAAAAACTGCTGTAAAACCGGGAATTTTTCAAAAATATTTTTATCAGATAATAGAATACTTATTCGAAAACTGGGCGTGGCAATCGAAAATTGTCTCGTACACCTGAAATTCACATGGGATTTGAACGAAAGCTACCATGCATAAGTACATCCTCTACCAAAAATTGACTTGATCGGTCTATTTTGAAGCGTACTTCCAGCGTACTAGGGTCCATCATAGGAATCACAGGACCTGCTTTAAGATCTGAGCTTTCCCAGATATTTCAATATTATTTGGAATTTGAGCTTAGGTTTAGTTAGGCCTCCTATTCGATTTCAAAAAATTGAAAAGTAGGCGCGGCAAAAGAGCGGGTTTCATGGAGTAATTGAACAGAAGTCGGCAGAAGTGAGGCTCCTTTACGGTCTTGAAAACTCTTACAAAGTATTTTGTATTTTGTATTGTTTTGTTAGGTTCGCCTGACACTATAACACCCTTACTTTATTTATTTAAAAAAAAAATCTGCGTGTATGAAGTTTTCAAAACTCTCAAAGGGTTCCAAAATTCCTCTCTACGGGATTTCTTGCTCCCAAAACACCGTTTTTGTAGTGCACGGCTCTTTCTGACGTGCCTTGACGTTTTCCTCTGAGCGCTCGTTTTAGATATCGATGTTGCGATTTTCCGAAATTTTCATTTGGACGGGCCTTCACTTTAACGCCGCATAAATTCGTCACAATTAAAAGCAAAAATAAAAAAATAAAAATAAATAAGAAAAATTAGTTTATAACTATTTTAGGTATCATATAGAAAGAAACTCACGCTTTTGCTCTTCACGCACATTTCGATGACTGAACGAATGTAATCTAACAATAAGCAAATAAAACATGGGAACGAAGAAGTAGAAGAAATCACTGTCAAAATTGGGTGGAAGCAACTCTTCGAAAAAAGAAAAAGCAAAACAACAAAAACAAAAAAAAAAAACGCCATGGCGATGACAACCGAACCGGCTATAGCAACCGCCTATAACCCCAATAAACAAACTCATAAAATAAACGAAAGGCGAGCGACACGAAAATATTTTGAAAATCGCACACAGTTCGTCAAAGTCCAAACCTTGATATGGTGCGAAAGAACGGAGCTGGTTGGGAGTAGGAAGAATTTTCATTTGGCAATAGAAGAAAAAAAAAAAAAATACGAAAACCTCACTCAGATAAGGAAAGAAAATTTTCCTTTGTGATTCCCTTCAAATTTTCTACTTCGTTGATCTTCAGCTAATTGGTTGACCGCAACACCGTTCGGGGATGTTTTATTTATGTATATACACATATTATATACATATATTATATACAAATATTATATACATACCTAAATATATTCTTTTGCGGAAGTTGATTTTGGCTCTGCGATAAAAAGTGATTTGAGGCTATTGATGTATTGACGTGTAAATGTCTGTTATGCAATCGGGATAATTCGACCAATTGACGATATGACGATATGATGGCATAAATAACCCTAAAGAAGGATAGTGAAGTGAAATGAAAGTGAAAAACTGAATGGCTACCGTTAAGCGATGAGCGAAAAAGTGCCTAGAAGCTACGACATTACCGAGCTTCGTGCGTGCTATGTCTATATCGAAATTATGCGGTGGCAAATCTGCCATAGGACGATGGCAATGCGAGACTGAATGTGATGAAAATCCGCTCGGAAATAAGGAAGTTCCGGCTCCGCCAGGTCAAAAATTATTAAAGCAAAATTTAGCCACTGTGAATGGGATTAGCGCGCCATTAACGACGGCGGCGGCGGCGCGGTGGCTACAAAAAATTCCACTTCTCCCATAGCTGCCAATATTCAATATAACGCACAGCAGCAACAACAACAAACCTACTTACCTCAGGCATCTCTTTTGAAGATAAGACCATTTGTTCCTAGCTTGAATGCTCGCCTCCGACGGCCCATTGGGCGTTCTTATAGCACACTTACATCATCCTATATAAAACGCACGATATCCAATGGTGTCAACAATAATAATAACAACAATAATACCAACAACAAAAACAACAACAATAATGTCTACATCACCAACAATAACAACAACAACATAATAGCATCAATTACACCTTCAAAATTGGATACAGTAGCGGCATCAATATCAACAACAACGACAACAGTCGCGACCACGGCAAACAATGGCAATTGGGTGTCGAGCACAACGCGAAATGAGGCGTTGAACAAACAGGAGAAAAACATTATTGTCGGTGCTGCAATCGAGCGTAATTTTTGTCCTGTCTACACGAAGCGGCAACGCCCATATGGAAATATTGCACAAAGGCAAACAATAAAGGTTATAGCACATCAACGCTCTAAATCGACATCTTCATCGGCAACGTCGCAATCTGCGGCCAATCGGCCAACAACAGCAACAGCAACAGCAACGGCGGCGGTGGCAGCGGCAACGGCAACGGCAACGGCGGCGGCATCATCATTATCGACGTCGTCATCAGGAACGAACGCTGCGGTAAATGGTAATCATTATGCAGCACAACAAAATGTATCAATGGCCACAGCGATTGTCACACCGCAGCCGAACGGCATTTGTCGTATCGCACGCCTGCCGGGCGAGCAGGAAAAATTGCCGGATCGCGTTAACTACGATAGGCGTGGTCTCACTGCCATACCCATATTCGAGAACGAGCCAAACTTAAGACTGCTGTCATTACAGCATAATCTCATCAATGTTTTTCACATACCAAAAGTTGAGTCCGTCGCCGATTATGCTGCGGCGTCAACTAAGAATCATTCAAAGTCATCACCCGCCATCGATGATCTAGCGATGGGCGAAAATGTTCTTCAACATACTACCCAATATTGTGTACGTGCTCCACAAACAATAACAAACACAACAATGCCAGCTGCAGGTCCAGCTCTAACGCCAGCCATTTCTATGCAGCAGCAATTGGGCGTTGCATCGATACCATCATCGCCACCAATGCCGTCACCATCTCCATCATTCTCACAGTCATCAATAGTTCAAGTGAATTTCGGTGCAAGTCAGCTTTTGAAAAAAAACTTTTTGCTACAGAATCTCAACCCCGGCCTCAATACTTCCATTTTGCCAGGCAATCAACAAAAACAACATCAAAACCAGAATCAGCTACCGCCACAACAGCAACATCAACAGCAGCAGCATCATCATCACAACCATCATCATCATCAGCGTCAAAAACCACTTCAACGTCAGTCCACGTTGCAGCATTACCGATTCGCGATGAAAAAATCGAAAAGCTTTATCAACAACTACACCCGACAGATGAACAGTGCCAAACGGAATGCACCCGGAATGAAGCCACCGTTCAATAAGGCCGAGTCCAAAATGCTTATGCTGCTGGGTCGAACGAACCTGAAGAGTTTCGATTCCGGCACAAGTATGAATGGCAGCGCGAGTACACTGAACACCACTACCACAACAACCACCAGCTCCACCATAACAATGGCAAACGATGTGCTCTCAACAATGACCGCAGCTAGTGAGCTTGAAGAAGCGGATGCAGCAGCATATCGCCGCCATCAATTCGAGATAAAAAATTGCCAACTTTATCCATACTATGGAGGTATTTTCCAGAATCTTGTCTTCCTCGATCTCTACGATAATCAAATCGAACGTATCGCCAATTTGGATGGTCTTCCAGTTCTTTCCGTCTTACTATTGGGTAAAAATCGCATCACAGACCTTAGCGGTCTAATATCGTTGAAAACATCACTTCGTGTACTCGACCTGCATGGCAATAAAATAACGACCATCGGTAATAAAATCAATTGTCTACAAGGTTTAAAGTCACTGAATTTGGCTGGCAATCAGATAAGGCAAATCAATCAGAACGATTTCAATGGGTTACATAATCTCAAGGAGCTTAATTTAAAACGCAATCGAATACGACGCATCAATGGCTTTCAGCACCTTAGCGCACTGGAGCGCCTATGGCTCTGTCATAACGATGTGCATAAAGTCGATGACATATCATCGATATCCAAGGCCATCAGTTTGCTTGAGGTAACGATTGAAAATAATCCAGTTTCGTTAGCGGGCGATTGTGTTTCGTATCTCGTTAGCTATCTTCCAAATTTGATGTCGCTCAGTCAAATGCCCATTACGGAACAAGTTCGCAAAGCCGCAATGCATTGGCGACGGAATAAGGAATTCGCTGAAGCGAATCGCGCTCAAAATACATCCGACGTTTTCAATCATATTCGACGTGAGGAAGTCATTTCGAATGCCCGTACTAATTGGGAGCTGCTTCGTTCGCAGCAGACAATGCAAGCGGCATTGAAATGGGGTGGCGAACAACGTAGTCCCAAACAACGGGAGCTAACGAAAATCAATGAATCCAATGAGACCGCTGTCGGCTTTGACGACCTACAGGAGTATATAAAACTGCCACCAATTCAACAGCAGCCAAACAATAGCAATAACAGTAACAGCAACAACATTAATCAGCAAATACAAGACGAGCAAAAAGATGTCGACGGCCTCTCCAGATCGTCGAACTCCAGCTTGGGACCAAATGTCGATTCCTCATCCAGTTCGTACAGTAGTGATAATGAAGAAACTCCCAAGAAGCAAAATGAAAAAGAAAAGGAACGAAGCCGCAACAGCAAACAACAAAATCATCAAGAAATACTAACATCGACGGGAAAGGAGCAAGTTAAGTCGTTACGTGATTTACAAAGCTGCAAAGAGGAACGGCATAACAATGAAAATGAAAATGCAGAAGGAAGAGACAACGAATTTCCACCTGAAGCTATACGACGGAAAGACAAAGACATGACCGAAGAGAAAGACAAGGCTTTGACAGAAAATCATACAACAACACCTAGCGTTAAGCATATTGAACGAAGGATACCCAACGGTGTCACACAGAGCTACGAGCTAATGAACAGCAATACACCGTTGCTGGAAGCGGCCATCAATGCTGGGTACTTCAATGTTTCAAATAATTCACAAATAATTGCTCAGCAGCAACGCGTAGCAACCTCCGTCACCTCGATTTCAAGTAGCAACAATCTCCTTTGCCTTGGATATGATCTTGAGAGTGCCAGTAGCAACTGTGGCGAATGCGAATCGCTTGCGGTTTCAAAATCTATATCACCAATGGCAATAACAACAACTACAATTGCAACAGCAGGTTTTACATCAGCTTTCACAACAACAACAACAACAACAACAACAATGAGCGCAGCAACAACGACATCAGTGTCAACATCAACGTGTAAGCGTTACATGCGTGGCAGTTTTATGCGTTCTCAGGTTGTTGTAGGCGGGGTTGGTTTCTATAGCTCCAATGGAGGTTATGGTAGCACCAATGTTAGTGCTACTGCAAGTGCAAATGGCGCTGGTGCAGTTGGTGGAAAACTAAAGCTAGCATCCAGGAACAATAGCACAATGGTCAACGGTCAATTGAATGCCAACGCCAATGGACCGGGGGACACCATAACATCAACATCAACATCATCTGCAGCTGTAGCTGTTGTCAAAACGCTTCCGATCGATTGTACAAGTAATTCAGCAGTTAGCACAAACACCATCCAAATGTCGAGTTGTTCAAATGTGACGCTTTCAAGTGGCACAATCGCAACAAGCACATTAGCAACGCTGGCCACAACTGTGGCACCAACGGCCAAACTTACCGCTTTGGAGCGCGAAAGGGAACAGGGCGGCGACTATTTGATTGAAATATGTGGCCGTTACCTTAACATTTACGGACAGGGTGCGTTGCGTTTCATCGACAAGCAATGGAATCCCGCCAAGGCGAACGATGTGCATACGCTAAACTTTAGCTATATCAATTTCAACAACATTGTATCGGCATTGTCACGCATCAAGGTTCGCTTCCCCCGAGCTGAGCACTTCGTCTTTCGCGAAACGAACATATGTTGCCTGGGGCAGCTGAACGCCTTAGCCGAATTGCAAGGCATTACTTCGCTGTTCATCGACCCAGAAGGTAATGCTATCACAACGAAAGTCCTATGGCGTAAATATGCCATCTACCGTCTATCGCATTGGGGTCTTAAATTATTAAATTCCATTGAGATTTCTGAAACGGAGATCGACGAGGCGAACGAAATGTATGCGGGCTTATCCGATTTGGTGCTCTGGTCAATGCCGGATGTAATGTTGCATCCGTTGTTGGCACGCCTGCGATTGGAAGAGACGTGCACGGCAAGTAAAATGTCACCGAAAGAATGGCTAATGAGACCAGAAAACAAATCGCTGCGACTTGTCGTTGGCAAAGAAGCACTTCAATGGAAGAAACCCACCGCGAATGCGTCGATGCTAGGCAATGGCCATGTAATAAGCAAGAATCCAACGCAATTCAACGTAAATGTGAGCCAGCACACCACACACAACAATGGACAACAACAACAACAACAACAGCAACAGCAGCAGCAGAGCTTTGGTAATAGTAACAGCAATGGCAACGGTAACAATGATTTAGTGGGTGCATCTCACACTGGCGAGGTAGCCGCCGTAGCAACGGGTACGGGGATTGCTCCAAATTCGATGGCACTCAGCACACGCGAGAGGGCTAGAATGCACTTTACAGCGATGATGGAGAACACATGCAATGCCATCGAGAAACTTCACAAACTGGAGACGCTTTGGCCTTCATTGCTGTTGGATATCGTGCGCAATACATTGCTCGACTACTCGCAATTGGATGCTTATCTGAGGAATCTGATGGCGGATGTTATGAAATAGGACGGGGGATCGGGGACCGATTTTAACCGTCTTCTTCATAGGTCTATTAGGCTTTTCAATATGCACAATTTTCATTGAAATGTTCAACGCTCTCTAGATTTTTATGTTCAAAAACAAAAAACACCAAAAAAACAACAACAAAAAAACACATACCCGGCCGGAAATTCGGCCCACGAAACTTGAACTTTTTCTCACCACAAAGAAATGTTATTCGAAACGCAAATACGTATCGGATATACATATGTATGATGTCACTGATTTTGAAATTTCTTGCTGAGTGTCTAAAGGTCAAGCATCAGAGCAGCCTTGGGTTACATTTTTACCAGTTAAATATTTTCATGTAAATAAAAGTACCAATTTATGTATGTGCGAATGCACACACTCGCACACAAAATATAATTGTTTACTATGGTAGACCGCGAATACAAACACAAAAAACACACAACCCAAGGAGAAAGAAAAAACAAAAAAAGAAAAAAATATGAAAGACTAAGGAAGAAACCGAAGTTGCTTCAATTTACGAAATAAACCCAAAGAAACAGAAAAATGACACCTTATCAATAAACTTTAAGGAAATCAAGTTGCTTTCTAGATTTCTGAATTTATCTTGCTCCAAAGGTGAACCCGTAGATTGATGCGTTGAACTCTCCAAGCATGCAAATGGGACTAGATAAAGTTATGACTAACATTTAAATGGAGTAAAATTTGCATTTATACAAAGCCTTGCCCATAATAATTGTAAAAATCCTCGAAATTCACGAAACTCGTAATATTACACAAAAAAAAAATTAAATAACTATTAAATTTAAAGTAAGAGGAAATAAACAATTATTTATTCTGTAAAAAAAACAAAACCTTGCCACGAAATAGTAAGATGACAAAAATTACTCAAATTCAACAGAATTAACTGCTTCAATATTACACTTCTTGATACGATCACTTAACGATATTTAGCATTCTGATTAACGTTCGAGTGAAGTCTGCTTTAACGTGACCACAGTTACAGCATGGGTTCACCAAGACAAAAAAAGCAATTAAATTTTTTTTAATTACAGTTTTCGAGAAGGGTATTGTTTGAAGAAAAATTTTAAATTTTTAATTGAATTATAATTGAATTTTTTTTAAGTAGCCATTTACAAGCACAAAATATGCCGGTTTGGAAAATCCAATCACGGCTCAGACTTGGCCAAACACTTGCACAATTTCTTAAAGACCGTGCATTTTTTGCGTAAGTTACGATTTCTCTACGAATTTAGTTCACGAAAAATTACTTTGTGAGGGACGTTTTAAAGAGAGAAAGGAGAAACAGTTAATACAATAGAAGAAAATATATATGGGGATAAAAAAAAATAAATAGAAAAGAAGTTAAAGTTAACAATTACCCTTTTTTTTCCCAGCGATGCGTGACGTCTGCTTAAAGTAGCTGCAAAAATTGTAGCAGTGGCAGGAAATTAAATATCCAATTGTGTTTGTATTGTAACTTTGCCGTGACTTTTTATCATGAAATAACGTATCGTTTTAAACTGCTTTTTTCATGAATTTAATAAACTTTCATCTGTACATTTTATACATATTTTACTTATTTGGAGTTTTAAACAAATTACCGCATTCCAGACAAAAAAACATTAAATTTCATTCATCTCAAAGAAAATACTGTTAAAATTTAAATATTTCGAATGAAGACATGAATCAGTACCGTTACAAAAAAGCTATGCCTTTGAAAACCAATTTCCGGCTAGCATTGGCAACCTAGTAATTTCTTGATCTCTAATTTTGACGTGCATTTTTTTTTTGCTATTAAAAAATTACTTTGTAGGCTCTTTAAGAGAGTATGAGTTTTTCAGAATTGTTGGGGATGAAAAGCTTCTAGCGTTTGTCTTACAGTTACCCTAAGAGCGCTTTGCTTAAGAGCGTCAAAAATGGGGGGAAAAATTAAAAATACAATTTTTTATATGACTTTGTCCGTGACTTTTTTTTCATGAAATAATCTTAAAAGTAGTTTTTTATGGAATCTTTAATAAAAGTTCATCGCATTTTTATACATAAAATGAGTATTAAAACAAATCATAACCCTATTCACCATATTTTCTAAGAAAATACGTATAAACAAGTAAGAAAGCTAAAGTCGGTCAAGCCCGAAATACACAGCGTCCCGACATTATTGGCGCAGTATGTTTTGCTTCTCTATTTCTGGGCGTGGCAGTGGGCGGGGCACATTAATTATTTCCCTACACTTTGCATTCGCCTTGGTCAACCTATGTTGCGAATTTGAAGCTTCTACGCCTTTTACTTCGGAAGTTACGAAAATGCTCCATTTGTGGGCGTGGAAGTGGGCGGGCTACATAAATTTTTGTTCCTAAACCTTTCATTTGCCTTGGTCAACCTATGTTGCGAATTTGAAGCTTCTACGCCTTTTACTTCGTAAGTTACGAAAAATCTTCATTTGTGGGTGTGGCAATGGGCGGGCCACATAAAATTTTTTCCTACACCTTTCATTCGCCTTGGTGAACCTATGTTGCGAATTTGAAGCTTCTACGCCTTTTACTTCGGAAGTTACGAAAAATCTTCATTTGTGGGTGTGGCAGTGGGCGGGCCACATAAAATTTTTTCCTACACCTTTCATTCGCCTTGGTCAACCTTTTTGTTGCGAATTTGAAGCTTCTACGCCTTTTACTTCGGAAGTTACGAAAAATCTTCATTTGTGGGCGTGGCACGGGCAGGCCACATAAAATTTTTTCCTACACCTTTCATTCGCCTTGGTCAACCTATGTTGCGAATTTGAAGCTTCTACGCCTTTTACTTCGGAAGTTACGAAAAATCTTCATTTGTGGGTGTGGCAGTGGGCGGGCCACATAAAATTTTTTCCTACACCTTTCATTCGCCTTGGTCAACCTTTTTGTTGCGAATTTGAAGCTTCTACGCCTTTTACTTCGGAAGTTACGAAAATTCTCAATTTGTGGGCGTGGCAGTGGGCGGGCCACATACAATTTTTTCCTACACCTTTCATTCGCCTTGGTGAACCTATGTTGCGAATATGAAGCTTCTACGCCTTTTACTTCGGAAGTTACGAAAATTCTCCATTTGTGGGCGTGGCAGTGGGCGGGCTACATAAATTTTTGTTCCTAAACCTTTCATTTGCCTTGGTCAACCTTTGTTGCGAGTTTGAAGCTTCTACGCCTTTTACTTGACAAGTTACGATAAGCCCTTATTTGTGGGATTATTTGTGGGCGTGGCTCGAGGAGGGCGGCGTCCATTTTTTTTCCAGGATATGTCCCTTATTGTAGTTTACCAGTACACCAATGGAATGTGTTGAGTGGTTCGCAAGTTACAAGCATTTTACTGAAAACACAATAAATTCATTTGTGGGCGTGGCAGTGGACGGATGTGTCCCATTTTTACTTAGGATCATACTCGGACCCCGATATACATGTGTACCAAATTTGTGTACTTCATTGGTTCAGCCGTTTCGGAGGAGATCTGACCACGGACGGACGGACAGACGGACATGTCTAAATCGATTCAGTTTTTGATCCTGATCATTTCTATATATATCTCCGGAGCTTAATTCTTCCTGTTACAAGATTCGCACAAAACTAATGTACCCCTCTTACGCTGGGTATAAAAAGAGCGAAGATTCGTCAAGTTTGCAAAACTTGTACAAAATTGGACTGCCGCAGGTGAAAATTTTCGAACTTTTGAAAAAAAAAAAAATGGCTAAAACATGCTATTTACAACCCCGTGCATAGGTTTTTCGAAAACAGCTGCATTTAAATAGTGTTATTCAAGCAGGTACACATTTGCGCCCTCGGAAATTTCGCGAGCTCGTAAATTATTTTGTATGAAAAATAAGTGGTATTCAAGCAAGCTCTGAGAAAGCTAGGTGCGAAGTTTGCGCGCCGAAATTTTGTACTACTCCTTGAAGAGCCTTATGCTAAGCGTGTGTAAAATGTTGCGAAAACAGCTGATTCCAATGCTTACTTTTGTGAGAAAAGAAGAAGCGAATATCGCGCAAATTTTGCGCACCACAGTAGGGGTGCAAATTTTCCGAGGCTGCGAAAACTATTTTTCATACAAAATAGTTTGCGAGATCGCGAAATTTCCGAGGGCGCAAATTTTGCGTGGAAATTGAAGTGTGCAAATTTTGCACCAGCGAATTTTGCCATTTTGTATGAACGACCCTGCGAAGAACGAGCGAAAAACTTGTGCGATAACATGGCGCAAATTTTGCCCATCCAAATCGATGTGCAATGTTTGCCCGGCTGCGGAATTTTTTTCCATACAAACAAATTCGCACAAACGCTATATTTGCGAGGGTCCAAAATTGCACACCTGATTGAATACCACTATTGACTTTCGTGAATAATGGTTTAACTCTCTTGCGTTTGATTCAAAATACCTGTATTCCTATTCCATGAGGAGTTGAATAATTCTAAATCTTTTACAAGAATCGTGGTTTGCGTCTTCATCTTTAGTCGTCGTATTTGTTATTCCCGAAACTTGGAGCGACATCTGTTGAAAAAGTTATGCACGTTTTAGCAAAGACACAATTCGCCTAGCGATAAGATAGAACAGCTAAAGCTTCGAAATTTTGCTTATGGGTTTTTTGATTGATGGCGTTACATTTTTTATGCCTGGTTTCCAAAAGTGCACGCATTCCTGCGCATCAATTCTTGCAAACATATAACACATAAAAATATATAAAACCAATAACAATCAAAAGCAGGGACGTGAACCGGTTTTGTAATGAACCGATTTTGGACCGGAAAACCGCTTTTATCTGCTGATGAACAGAACCATTAACCGAACCGAAGTGTTTTACAAATGTTTGAACCGAACCCCATTTTGTAAACAGTGATGATGAACAGTGTTCCCTACCATAGGCCAAAAATAAAAAAATCGTAGTCGATATTTTTATCAAATTAGTATCGATACCATCTCTAATATGAGTAAGGTAACCACCACTAACTTTTGATTGTGCAAATTTTAACCCTAATTGGTAAAAAATTGGCGTTAGAAGTGGGAAAACGTGTTAACAAATTTTTTCAAAGAAGTAGAAAATCCGGTTTTACGAACCAATACAAAAATTCAATCACGGGCAAATTTTCCACCTGGTTCACGTCCCTGATCAAAAGCAATTGAAAAGTGATTGAAATTGGTTCCATATATTTTGATATGTTGAATGTTTGCTGAAATTGTTGCGCATGAATTCCAGCATTATTTCAAAACAAGGCATTATTCTTAAATATTTTTTTTTTATTTTTTATTAATTAGATTATTTATATTTTCTTTGTTATTAAATATAAAAATGAATGTATGCCGACCCGGCGCAAGGGGAGGGTTTTGGGGGTTCTGTAGTTGGAAATTCGATACAAAATGTTCTGCAGAAAATTTTCATAACGGCGCGAATGCCTTCATACGATTAATTGTTGCTACACATATATATGTTTGTACAGAAATACCGCAGCTGAATTCGTTACGAACGTTGAGCTCTCTTATGCTATGTTCTCACTAGGCCGGATTAGGGTTATCGGCGAAACCCAGGGTTTCAAATGTCAAAACGCATATTAAAAAAATCATCTAACCCGAAAATATACCCTGGGTTAACATTTAACTCTGAGGTTAGCGCAGAGTTGCATTTAAAATTTTCAGTTACATTTGCTAACACCGAGTACAAAAACCGGGTAAAAATTTAATACGACACTGGCAGGAAGCTTTCCCGTGCAGAAAATGAGTGGCGAAGGATGCACGTATTTGGATATGTACATTTTAATCACAGGTCATGGAACGTTTTCTGATGCCGCTTTCACTATTAGCTCCATTAATATTTTTTTTTGTTCCTGAGGATATTGCAATGCTCTTCGTATATTATTGCTTCCAATATTCCTTTGGCTTTTTCAGCTTCTTTAAACATTTCTAATAAAGCAAATTCCATTTTTATTTGCAATATCTCGATGATATAGTATATCAGATATACCTTGCGCGTTTTTTATATTTCAAACTCCCAAGCCGGACATTGTCGCATGAATGTAATGAAAACAGCGGCCATCTCCCAAAAAACTTCATTAACAGTAAAGGTTAGTAATGCGAGTAGCCGCAGTATGAATTTTCACCACTTCGGCAGAAGTGCAGAAGTAGTGAACTTTCCGGCTGGGTCATATGACGTTAGTTAACCTTAACTCGCTCGAAGCTGATATGAACGCTTTGAGTTAAAGTATCGCGTTAAGAACTTAACCCCAATAGTGAGAACATAGCATTAAGGAATTGACCACGTCAGTTATACATACAGTACACTCGGGATATCGTCAACTAATTAAAACCGCGAGTGTTGACGTTTACCAGATTGTTGACGTTTACCAGATTGTTGACGTTTATGATTGTCCTCATTTTAGACCAAAATAAAATTGGAATTATACTTTTAAACGTTATTTTTGTATTCATACTAAAACCAACCAATAATCTGATTCAAACAAAATTTTATGTATTTGGAAAAATTGAAAAAAAAATATTTTATATGAGATCATGCCACTTTCGGTTTTTAGAGATCATTTTATACGCGCAACGTCAACAAGTTCGAAAACACAACTGAACAAAGAGAGCAAAAACTATGTCCATTGTACGCACAAAGGGAGATTCCCGGAACTCTGAGAATTCGAATTCTACAGGGTGTCCCGTTGGGAATTACATTCCTTAAAAGGGCTGGTAGGGGGTCCAAGATGAACAAAAAATCGTATGTGAGGGTGCACCCCTGAGGAGATATGTGGCTTTAAAGTTTTTTGACACTAAGTCCTGAAAAACAATTCTCCCATACCAATGGTTAATTGTAGGAAAAACAAGTTTAATGTAGTTTGAAAGCCAATTGTATGTGCTTTTAGGAAAAATTAAATTAATGGTAAAAATTCGACCCATTGAAGGAAAAATAAACGGTCAAAGTGAAAAATTCTGAAAAAAAACTTTCAATTTTTTTTTTTTACTTTGGAAGCCATTTTGGTATGAAAAGTGTCCAATTAACATGCAATTTTTTTATTTTATTCAAAATGCTGGATCGATTACCTTTAATTTGGTACCCCATATGTCAACACGGGACACCCTGTCTACGTAATTCCAGCTAAAATTTTGTATGCAGCAGAGTTTACCTTTTGGAGCTTTTAGGTTTTACTGACGTTTAAGAATAGTCAATGTAAATAAAAAAGTGTTGACGTTTTGGGGTGTTGGCGGAATAGGGGGTTGACGTTATCCCACGTGTACTGTATTGTCGAAATTTGACCACGTCAGCTGCAGAGGGTTAAGGGTTAAGGAAACTGAAATAAGCCTTCATATAGCCACATGACAGATATTGCATCTACATATCTACGATATGTTTATCCAGGGCCGGATTATGGGGGGGCCAGGGGGGCCAGTGGCACCGGGCCTCCACCACGTGGGGGCCCCCACCAACAGTGATCAAATTAATTTTTTTTATTTATTATAGTTTTCAAGATATTCAGTAACTACTCTCTTAAAATGTTCACTTGTTTATACGGTTATTCAGTGGACTTAAGAATTGAAAAAACCTTTTATCAATCACAAAACGTACTTTTGCTAACAATCAATCTGTCGTTTAGTGAAAATATGCATATCTAGCAGATTTTGAAGTTGGACAGCGGAGAAAAATGCATTCTTGCGGTTAGCAAAAAATCGAGCGGAATTTTTTCCGTACTTTTTTTTACCGAATTTGAATTACATGTTCTGTGGTCGTGCGCAAAAAGATCAAAAAAAATTTATGTTCCATTTGTCCTCACCGAGCAGAGAAAAAAGAATTCCCCTGATCTGGGAATAATGGTCCACTACTTGTGAACATATACCTACCAGAAGTTGTTTTCAACTGTTGGTGAGGTTTTCCGAAATTCTGTGCGAGCAAGTGAAATTCAAATATCATGTCTCTGACAAACAACTTGTATTTTTTTTTCTATTAGTAACCTTTCTTATCATACGAATTTCTGAGACAGAAACATTTTTTTAAGAAAACTACACTTCTTATTCGAGAATAAAACTGCTATTTTTGAACTAACCGCAAAAAAACTGTTGCCAATTTTTCAGCGAAATATTCCGCTGAATGTATCCAAAAAAGGTCGAAATTCCATAAAATTTAATTTTAAAATTTCTTAAACAGTAATTTGGTCGCATGATATATTATACACATGTATTTTATAATTCCGCGGAGATTCCGTTTAATTGGCAACCACGTCGCAGAATCTAGAGGAAAGTGAAGAACTCCCTAGCAGAATTTAAAATAACCGATCTGGCAACTTTTATTAGAAGTTATCGAATTTTTTGCACGTTCTAATAAGTAGGGATGGGTATCGAGCATTAGAATGTCGATATCGTATATCGTATTGATAACCTTTCTACAAACACATTTTCTGCTATTGTGTGAAATTTCATCCTATATCTTTCAATTAACAGAGGGGCCACCACCATTCTCTGGCCCCCGGGCCCCCGGCAACCTTAATCCGGCTCTGTGTTTATCTATACTTTCGCAACAATTTAATGCCTTCCTTGGGCACTTGTCGCATCTGTGTCGACTTTTCTACGAATTCATCATGTATGATTTTATGTCTTATGGGTTTCCTTCATCACAATGACTGACTGAATTGAATATGCGTTACGGAGACACGAAAGCCAATCGAGACCAAAGAGGTTCAATCGCGCTTTGGTCGTAAAATAAGTTGTCGCTTAAGTTGAAACCATGAAACCGGGTTCCGGTACGTACGAACGGATATGAACCGGTTGCAAACTCACGGAAAGAATTTTGGACAAAGTAGCAATTTTGAATTTCAGCTAGTAAGTGATATGGTTGGTTAGGTGTTTTAAGATTGAAAGGGGTAACATTGATGGCTCAGTTCTTTGAGGGGAAAAAAAAAAACGTTTTATAGATTGGGTAAGAGTAAGAATTTTCAATCCTTCAAGCTATCCACAGATTACAGTTCAATTATCTAGCCAATTCTCATAATTTCACATAATGCATTTAGTTTCCTAATTTTCTTTATTTCTTAGCGATTGTTACTAGGAAATGGCTCTGATGAGTCCTGAAAATATTCACACGCACATGTCAATCCATGCATAATCCAGATCGGAAGCCATAAAGCCATGATCCCAATTCGGTCAAGTTTTTTGTTCAAGAGGCTATGGTATGTGAGAAGTTCTCTCTCTCTCTCTCTCCTCTCTCTCTCTCTCTCTCTCTCTCTCTCCTCTCTCTCTCTCCTCTCTCTCTCTCTCTCTCTCTCTCTCTCTCTCTATTCTCTCTCTCTCTCTCTCTGTAAACGCTTTTTTGAAATCTATTCGGCATTTTTCGGCTACGCATCGCGCTCGAATGTACGTTTAATGGAGTCCAAAAAACCGCTTGTTTTAACCGCGAAAAGGAAGCTTAAAAATGGCAGACCAACAGACGGAAGCGGACAGAGATAGATTCTACCGTCGTCCAACCGTCCGCAATGAGTGCATATCAACGCAAAAGGATCAGATTGCAAGTGCTTACCTGTCCTGGCTATTCCCAAAACGCTCCAAGTCTAAAAGGGAGCCAGCCAGCTTCGAGTTCAGCGGCAGAGAGAAGGTTCAGAGTCCGAATCCGAATCCAAGTCCAAGTCCGATTCTGAGTCAGTGTCAGCGTCACAGTCAGTTTGTCGCGACAATAGAATCGGCACGCAATATCCGGGGTACGCAGCTAAGTTGCGGCACCATCAGCGGTAGCGAATCTTGACTGTCGTCGCGAATGCTATTCGATGCAGCCGAAGAATGATGATGTTGCCTCCGAGCGCCTAAACGACCGACGCGCATTAATATTCGAAAATTGCGTTTTTATGCTAATTCCACACATAGCCGCGATCCGGCGGCCCGATTCAGGTGCTGTTGTTAGTGATAGTACCGGCATTGCCACTGCTATGTATCCACCACGTGAAGCTGCCCCTCTCTAAGATGTTGCTCCGCTGCGATTCCAGCGCCATGTGTGCATAGATAAGCTTAGAAAAGAAAAGGAGAAAAAAAAAAACAAAGGCCCCCAAAGGCAAATAAGAGTGGCAGGGAGTGCAATCCAATGACTGACGACATCGCCATCGACATTGCGTTCTTCAGTGCGTGGTGGATCGCATACACTTATACACACATACATACGTACTATGGAATGTAGTAAGGTGCAATATAAAACGCTATTGCGCCACTGCCGGTCGTTTAAGTTCCAACTGCAAATTGTGACATTGGAAATTTACTTTAAAACCTCTTCGGCAGCAAGGGGGCATTTCAAATTGACGTTTTGTTCATCATTCTTCTTATCATTGCAACATTGTATGTATGTAAGGACTTGTTTCTTCCAAAAATCTCCCCCTCTCGTCCCCCTCTATCTCCTCTATCTCCCTCTATCTCCCTCTATCTCCCTCTATCTCCCTCTATCTCCCTCTATCTCCCTCTATCTCCCTCTATCTCCCTCTTCTCCCTCCTCCTCTCTCTCCCTCTATCACCCTCTCACTGCCTATCTCTCCCTCTGTATCCCTCTCTTTCCCTCTCTCTATATCTCTCTCACTCACCCTTTCGCTATCCTCATCCCTCTCTCTTTTTATTTTGCTCTCCAATCTATGATATTGCCGTGCATAGAGTGCAAAGAAGAAAATTGATCATCTCAGCAAATTATCTCATGCAATTCACAGAAGCATTTATTTAGTGTTGTCATCCGTTCCTGTTTATTTATTGGGCTCGTTTCTCCACATTGTCCGAACGCGTTGATATTGCATTGGTTTGTAGATTCTCTTTCTCTTTCCCTTTTTTTTTTTTTTTTTTTTTTTATTTCTGGCTTGAGAAATTTAGCAATAATTAAGTTGTAAAAATCGCTCGATATCTCTGAAACCTGACTTTAATCAACGCTACAACAGAATTCACGACTACTGCATTGAGAAGCATATGCGGGACATGCCCTCAAGTTGGCCAGTATTTCAACTCATTACTCTATGTTCAAATAAAAAATAAAAAAAATTTAAAAACAAGGAAAAAGACAAAAAAGAAAAGAAAATCAACCTGTTGTCTCCTTACTATAAGTATCCGTTCAGTTTTCGTTGTATGTACTTGTTGCCTCCGTTCGGGTATGTCGCCGATCGGTTCGACACTTAATAGCAGTGTCCGGCATGAGTTATTATGTGCGCCCTTCGATTATTGATATATTGGCATACTTAGGGTATTTATTACAACTGATTATTATCGCTTTCCAGCAACTTTATCAATATATTAATTACACTAGTTTACGAAAAATCTGACCTGAACCATCTGGCGGTCATTTCTTTCCAAAAAATAAAATGCGATGTGATCGACTATTGAAATTTTAGAGCTTCTGACTAATTTCATTAATTTTTTAAAGCTTAATGAGAAGAGAAATTTTCTCTCCCATCTCTCTCACCACTATTATCTCTCTCATGTCTTCCATTTATCTAATACCGCTCATCTGTCTCATTTCTCTAATCTCTCTTATGTCTCTCTTATGTCTCTCTCATCTCTCTCTCATCTCTCTCTCATCTCTCTCTCATCTCTCTCTCATCTCTCTCTCATCTCTCTCTCATCTCTCTCTCATCTCTCTCTCATCTCTCTCTCATCTCTCTCTCATCTCTCTCTCATCTCTCTCTCATCTCTCTCTCATCTCTCTCTCATCTCTCTCTCATCTCTCTCTCATCTCTCTCTCATCCTCTCTCATCTCTCTCTCATCTCTCTCTCATCTCTCTCTCATCTCTCCTCTCATCTCTCTCTCATCTCTCTCTCATCTCTCTCTCATCTCTCTCTCATCTCTCCCTCATCTCTCTCTCATCTCTCTCTCTCTCTCTCCTTCTCTATCTCTCTCTTCTCTCATCTCCTCATCTCTCTCTCATCTCTCTCTCATCTCTCTCTCATCTCTCTCTCATCTCTCTCTCATCTCTCTCTCATCTCTCTCTCATCTCTCTCTCATCTCTCTCTCATCTCTCCCCATCTCTCTCTCATCTCTCCCCCATCTCTCTCTCATCTCTCTCTCTCATCTCACCCCTCTATCTCTCTCTTCTCTTTTTCTCATCTCTCTCTCTCTCTTATCTCTCTCTTATCTCTTTCTTATCTCTCTCTTATCTCTCTCCTATCTCCCTCCCATCTCTCTCATCTCTCTTATATATCTCTCCACTCCCTTCCTTCCTTCTTCGTACCAATATACCACCTCACTATCATATAGCTACTATTTTCAAAATATTTTATTTTTCTCCGTCTATAGTCATCCTGATCCTGCCTAATGATACAGGACAATTACAACTGGTCTTAGCTCCTGAGATAGTTGAAATATTCAATAAAAGAACCCGAAAGCGTTATCAAAAAAACAAACATAAGCCAAAAAAAAAGGAAAAAATCGCTCAAGATCAAGCTGAAACTGTATCGATTGATCTTAATCAAATGCGGCTTTTTCCGCAAAAAAGAGTCTCCCAGGCGGACAATCTAAAAATAGAATATAAATATAAAAAAAAACAGCTTAAATCGATAACAAGTGCGCTTGGAATCGTGTTAGATGGAACGTAATAAATTCAAACACCGATCAGGATCAACCGAATGCTGAACAGATTCGTTCGTGAATATGGATCAAGTTCATCGTTCGTGTAGATTTTTATGTGGTAGATGTTATTTTAGTAGTTGTTGTTGTTGTTGTTGTTATCGTCTTATTTGTTGTTTTTGCTATAGTATGATGTTCGTGTTTTTAGTTCCCACTAACTGACCGAACTAACTAATCGAGGTTATATGACTAGATCGAAGAGGTCCGTCCGTAGGCGCAACGCAGAAGCTTCCAGTCCAGAAACCAGATTTCAATACATATAAACATTGTTTTAAAAGGAGCAACGTCAACGTCATGCGAATCCATGTAGAAGGCGCATGAATGGTAAGCGAAAGCAGTGAAGTCATAGAAGTATCACAAGAGTAATTCTTCGATTACATTGTCATACAAATCGCCTCATCGATTTAACTATGCTTATAATTATAGCAACTAAAATTTTCATGACATAAATATGGCAATGAATTGCGAGCTTCAAACGTTGATCAGATAAGCACATAAATGAGATCATTAAATGGATTTCCTACCGGGTATGCTCATATATACATATATATGTATGTATGTAAATGTTGTACATGTAAAATGTAAATCCTTTGAAATGTATTGACTTTGGTCCAAGCCATGTCGATGGTGCTTTTTCGGCTTGGTAAAAAGTCATCATCGCGTTTTATGCAACTGCTCTTGTTCTTGTTGTACCTTTTTTTTGTGGCTGTTGTTGTTGTTGCTATTGCTGCTGCCGCTGTGTTTTTCAGTTGTTGTAATTTTGGTTGTAGCTGTTGTTTTGCTTTTGCGCTTCGTTATTGTTATTGCCATTAGTAACTGGTACCTATCTATCGGTGGTGTGAACCGAACATGTTTGACATTCCAATAAATGTTCTAAGCCAAAACGTTGAATTTATGGTGGAAGTTCTTGATGTTGTTTGTTGCTTTATTACTTCCTGCTATGAACATGTAGTCGAGCGGTTTTCACTCGTACTGAATCATCATATGCAATCCCAACGTCCAACATCCTGGCGTCTTTCTATGGAAATACCTGAGTGATCTGTTGATGTTAATGATCACTAGATAGCCTCATAAGCCGACCTGCGTTGAAATCTTTTCGGAGGTATGGGTATATGGGCTCTCTCTCCCTCTCTCTCCCTCTCCTCCTCTCTCTCCTCCTCTCCCTCTCTCTCCCTCTCTCTCCCTCTCTCTCCCTCTCTCTCCCTCTCTCTCCCTCTCTCTCCCTCTCTCTCCCTCTCTCTCCCTCTCTCTCCCTCTCTCTCTCCTCTCTCTCCCTCTCTCTCCCTCCTCTCCCTCTCTCTCCCTCTCTCTCCCTCTCTCTCCCTCTCTCTCCTCTCTCTCTCCCTCTCTCTCCTCTCTCTCCTCTCTCTCTCCTCTCTCCTCTCTCCTCTCTCTCTCTCTCTCCTCTCTCTCCCTCTCTCTCCCTTCTCTCCCTCTCTCTCTCCTCTCTCTCCCTCTCTCTCCCTCTCTCTCCCTCTCTCTCCCTCTCTCTCCCTCTCTCTTCCTCTCTCTCTCCCTCTCTTTCCCATCTCTCTCCCTCTCTCTCTCCCTCTCTCTCCCTCTCTCTCCCTCTCTCTCCCTCGTGCTCTTCCTCTCTCTCTCTCTCTCTCTCCACATCTCTTCCGTACTCTCTGCAACCATCTACTCTCAAAACATCTTTCTCATCATACTCTCACGTCTTTCTCCTCTGACTCTGCCCTTCGATTTTCGTTCTCTCCACTCTCTTCATGTTTCCTTCATTCCTTCTCACTTCCGTTTCGTCTCCATCTGCGCACTGCTTCGCCTTCGTCTCTCTTTACCTCTACTGCTCACTTGACTTGCCAACGGGAACTGAGTGCTTGATGATTCACTTCTCTCTAGCTGGCCTTTCCCATCTGATGCTTCTTGCACTTCTGCATTTCGATACTTCAACTATCTGCAAAACAGCAAATGATAATTCATATCAATCGTTCCTTCTCATTATGAATTTGCATAACATCTGAATGCGAGCCGAACACTAAATAGCAAATAATCGAAACAGCGAAACGAACTTTGATAACTGCAATGAGTCGATTGCATTATGGCTGAATTGTGCCGGGGAGTATTATGCCAAAGTGTTGCATCCGGGTATTGTTGCTGGATGCTTGTTTCTCTTTTCATGTTGTTTGATACCTCGATACGTTGATGCTGGCCAAAAAGCGAAATGGAGTGAAATTGCGATTGCGAATTCAACTTCTCTCTCAGTTATGAAATTGAAATGACAAAAATGCATAAGAATAGTCAGAAACGACAACAACAACAGCAAACAAAACAAAACAACAACAACGACAACGACAAGGACAACAGCAGCAACAACAACTTCCCTTGATAACCGCATGAGCGCAAAGAGTAACACGAATAGCCGCCATTCATTGGGCTTCGAATTGTTGCCAGAGCCGATGGTGATTATGCCCAAATGCTTTGCAATCAACGAAAGTGAATGTTCATTCGGTTGGGGAGCGAGCAGGACTGGTGTTCTCCCTCTTTTCTTTTGTCTTTTGACTGCCCAAAAGCTGTCCTGAGGTCGCAGCGACTAAATGTCACAGCGGTGAACATTTGTCCGATGCAATTTTTGTTTTTATTTTTTAAAAAAATTTTTTTTTTTTTTGGCGACAATCATACTTTTTGCTGCCTTACCTTTAGCCTTTTGATTTCTCTAATTTCTTTCTCAGTTTTCTTTTCCCTCTATCCCTCCGTTCTACTCTTGCCATGAACTCATGTGTTTTTGTTTTTCTTCCCGCCTTACTTGCCTGCCAAATTGAATATGAATTGAGCCGCCATCGTCGGGTCCCAACGATTTACAACTTGCTACTAAAACATTAAATAATAAAAGTCGAAATATAAAATAAACAAAAAAGAAAAAAAAAAGATTATAATAAATCAATTAAAAAAAAAAAAAACTAGGTATATAGAAAAGCCAAAATCCATTGTAAATGAAAAGTGCTTGCCAGAGTTTGGCCGCAACTTTTCGAGAGGCGTTTGTGAGTACGTCCCGAACGATTAAACGAATGTAACAAAATCTAACGGTAGTAAGGCAGCCAGGTCGAATGGCCGACCGATCGGCAGGTAAGGCTCATAAATTGAATAGTCATACTAGACCAGACCAGACCAGACCAGACCACAAATCCATTCGGCGCATTGTAAAGTAACCGCCAATTTATGTGTGCCCGAAATATGTGTGTGTGTGTGTATGAGTGAGTGTGCGTTCGCGAAGTGAGCAAATAAAGATTTATGTTCGCATGTACCCAGAGTACTTACCTCGAAAGGTTCCGATTCCATCTAAATTTGGTAACCCGATCGATCGATAATAAATGTTTACGCTCAATCGCGCGCGGAAATGGCATTTTCAATAAGTTCATGAGTCACAAAACTCAATGTTGCGTTGCCTTTTGAAAGAGGAGAAAAAAAAGAAGAGGAAATAAAAATAAAAATATTATAACCAAATAATGAAGGGTGTTATAGCCAATGAACCTGCCAAAACAGTACCCGACACAGATGTAGGGTTAGCTATATATGAGTCGCTCGTGGATAAAGGAATTGAGTCCAAAAATTTTAAATGCAGAAAAATGACAGAACAGTTGAAGTTGACTTTTAAAATTAGTTGTTACAACCAAACTTAAAATTAAAATAGCAAAATTAATTATCAGGGCTTCTTTTACAATTTGTAAAAAAGTCATAAAAGTCATAAAAGAAAGGGTATCCACGCTAAATCTCAAAAACGCCAAAAATGGACTCATTCCCTTTATCTACTGAACGACTCATATGATGAAACCGATTGAACAAAATGGAGGAACTGGTCGCGTTTTGCGGACCTCGGGATAGGTCGGGAAATTGAAATACGTAAGAAGAAGAAGAAGAAGTTGGAATATTTTTGTAAAACAAATTTTGGCTCAAATTCGAAATTTCAAAATCAGATTTTAAAGGATTCTTGAGCATGATCTTACTTACCTTCTCATGCCACCGCCAACACCCATCAAAAATTGCGTAAAGTTAGCGCAAATCCCTCGATACGAAAACTATATAGAGACAGGTAGACAGACAGACAGACAGAAGGACGGACAGACAGATAGACAGACAGACAGCCGGATGGACATGGCTAAATCGAATCTACTGGCGACGCTGATCATTTCTGTAAACGTGTTGTATGGTCTATCTAGAATGGTTCTGGGTGTTACACACAACCGCACAAACACATTAAACCCTCACCACAGAGTATGTCGGGTATAAAAAAAGATTAAATGCAAAAAAATATACTTATATAGTATATGTACAATATCCCTTGATGTGAATTTTTGTTTGATGAAGTGATTTTTTCCAGCGCACAGAGAGGAAGAACGGGGAAAAGGCTGATTTTCTCCGGATATGGATTTACTAGCAGATGGCTTAGGAGCCTTTTTTTATTTTTAAAGTTTAACTTTACACTTCAGGTTATCCGCGAACGGTCCTCAATCTGTAAAGGAGTCTGCGACGTTTCTCACTACCGACAATGGCTGAGGTAGGAGACTGTTTTCGACTGTCTAGCATGAAATGTTTTCCCACGGGCACGAAAGTCTTCACCCTCTGTGTGTCTATCTCCATTTTTTATCTCTCTATCTTTCTCTCTATCTTTCTCTCTATCTTTCTCTCTTGTCTTCTTGTCTTTGTCTTTGTCTTTGTCTTTGTCTTTGTCTTTCTTCTTTCTTTTCTTCTTTTCGTCTTTGTCTTTTCTTTGTCTTTTTCTTTCTTTTCTTTTCTTTGTCTTTTCTTTTCTCTTTCTCTTTTCTTTGTCTTTTGTCTTCTTTCTCTTTCTCTTTCTCTCTCTTTTCTCTCTCTTTCTCTTTTCTTTTCTCTTTCTCTTTCTCTTTCTCTTTCTCTCTTTTCTCTCTCTCTCTTCTCTCTCTTATCTCTTTCTCTTCTTCTCTCTCTTCTATCTCTCTTTTCTCTCTCTCTCTCTCTTCTCCTTCTCTCTCTTTCTCTCTCTGTTTTCTAACTCCTTAGCTTACTGTAACTATCTCTAGTAACGAAGCAATAACTCTCCCTTTATCATCTCAATTCGCATTCTGATTACTTTAACGTTCTTCTTCTTTTCATCTGTTTTCGAATGACAAGATCCGCAAAAAATCTGAAGATAGTAAGGAGAGAGAAGAGGCAGAGAGAAGCCCTAGAAGGCATGCAAAGAAGATAAAAAATAAGAGTTACTAAAATGCCACATTTGCAAGGTCGATCGGTCGCTTGTGGCGATCGGCTCTTTTGCTTACGAGATTCTGAATTCAAATTCGCTGCGGCTGCAACCTTTTATCTACGCCATAATTCTCAGTGATAACGATCTTGACTACCGAAGCACCCATTGAGCTAAAAAAAAAAAAAAAAAAAAATAAAATAAAAAGAGCGTAATTTTGATCGCATTACCGCTCCGATGCGTAGATGGCGAAATCTTTAGCCCATCATCGATCGATTGCATGCGAAGCCATTTGGATACTTGCGTCGGTGATAATGTCGTCGTTATGCTATCGATGCAAGAGATCACCCCAACGTGTAGCTCGGCTCCATCGATCGTCGACGATACGCATGCGCATTCGCATTCGCATCAGCATTGGTATTTCCAATCAGAGATGCCAATTGAATGCGGGATGCGATTCAATGCGATGCGACGCGACGCGATGTCGGAGTCGAAGTCGAAGCCGAAGTCTAAATCGAAATCGAAGTCGACGACAATGAACGTAAATTTATGCAAATTACGAGCAAAAAGAAATAAAAAAAAGCCAAAGCCAATTCAAGTAATCAACCCAAGCGAAATTGTAATTGTTGTTTGTTGTTGCCCGTGGTATTTTAATCCTTTGTATTGAGCAGCAGCCACCGATCGACGGATCGTCGTCCGGTTCGCCTAGTACAGGTGTCGCCGTCATTCTGTTGGCGCTTTCAATAAATTACAAGCCCATTTAAGAACCCTCTCTCAATGAACTTCCAAATTGCTTTCAGTGTTGCTTTCAATTCATTTCGCTTCAATAAAAAGTTCAGTTGGCACAAAGAGTGGCCAGAAAAGGAGGTATGGAAAGGTTAAAGAAAAAATTAAAGAAAAAGAAAAAAAACAAGCTAGAGTGTTAAGTGATAAGCTGTATTAGTTGAATAATTCTTCTTCTTCTTCATAGCCGTTGTTTACTCCTTTTTCGGATTCGCTCATGCTCGTCCTGAGCTGTGGGTATATGTATATGTTTATGACTCAGAGAGTAGGTTCCAACTTCTGTCGAATTCCCGCTCACAAGTTGAAGCGAACATTTCCACTGGCCCGAAGTTATTTACTCGTAAAGTTTCAAGTTCGGCAACGGCTCAAGGGCGGCAAATTGCAAAGCGTAGGGTGCTTTATTTTTTTAGTTCCACTTTTGGAAAGGCCTAAAAGAGGGTCCAACATAAAAAAATGTTTTGCGAGTGTGAGGAAGCGTCCAGATCATTCGAAAAAAAAAAAAAACCAAAATCACAATTCGTAACTTACAAAAACAATTAGTATGATGTCCGATATTTGGGTTCACCCCTCAGGTTCAAGCCTTAAGTTTATCTTAACATTTTCCCAATCGGAGCCAATGATTGCCGGCATATCCGAACGCCTTTATTAAATTAACGAATGCACCAGGATACCGGACGAAGGTCGACCTTCATTAAAAGATTTCATCGATGTCCTCACTGTCGGCACATCGTTATACAGTTCACATTGTAGTTGGATGCTGTGACGTATCCTTATTGTGGAAACAATATTCTCTGATGATTAACACGGACAGGTGAAAAATTCAATGAAGGATAAATGGGGAGAAAAATGAAATTAAACAATTAAGAATAAATGAAATTTCAGTGCAAAGGCCATGGCCGTAGGCTGAAAATTATTTCTGGAGGGCTTTTTAGCCATCAAAGACATTTTTTTGCATCGTCAATTTTATCCATTATCCAAAAATTAGCCGGTTAGAGGGTTAATAGATATTTTTTCGGCTAGGGTGGGGTCTGTCCTGTCCCTGCCCAAAGGCAAGACGAGATGGTCTATTCCGCATATGTCACAATATTCGTCAAATGAACACATCCAGAAAAATGGAATAAAACAACAACAACAACAACAAAAAAAATAAATAAATAAAAAATTAAAAATTATTCCATTTTGACTTGAGTCCAGGGCCGTTTAGGAATATTTCAGGGCCGGAATTTTTCGTTCATGGCTCTTTTGAGTGTTGGAAAAAAGTTCGGAGATACGAAAAAAATTAAGGACTCAGGGCCGCCTATTGGAATTTCGGACCCCCTTGATCTTTGTTAATTTGTAGGAAAAACTGTAGTTGGTCTCAATTTGCGAAAGTAAAACAAAAAACCAAACGCACGTATCCTTGACCTGGACCAAATGGGGATCAACACGCCAACGTAAGAGGGTTGCATCAATTGACAGGGACATCAAAATGTTCCTGTAAATAAAAACAATTTAAAACAAGTAAGGGTGTTATATTCAGGCGAGCCTGACAATAGAATACCGACACAGACACACATCTTCAAATAATTTTTAATATCAAGAGGTGTTTAAGGCCATAAGGGGCCCCATATACCGACTTTTGTTAAATTTCTTTATGAAAACCGCCCTTTTGCCACGCCCACTTTTCCAATTTTTGTTTAATTATAATCGGAGGCTTAAATATACGCTCAAAATCTAAGTTTCATTAAAATTTTTTCGATTTTGGGGCAGTTTTGAGATTTTTGTGACAGACCCTAGTACTGGAGGTACCCTTAATAATGGACCGAAAAAGAATGTTTTTGGGGATGATGTTTATGGCTACAAAGGAAGCATAAGTGCCAAATTTCGTTCAACTTCCATTTGAATTTCGGGTGCAGGAGACAATTTTCGAAAACCGCCCTTCTGCCACGCCCACTTTTCCAATTTTTGGAAATCATATAACTGGCCTTTAAATATGATCAAATCACAAATTTCATCAAAATATCTTGAAAACTTCGATTTTAGAGCAGTTTTTGTGATTTTCGCAACAGACCCTAGTACTGGAGGTACCCCTAAAAATGGTCCGATCGGGTCCATTCTCGAACTTGTTCTTACTCATGTCCCCGTGAGCACGCATACCAAATTTTGTCATGATAGCTCAACTCCTTCGATAAGATAACTGTATACAGACAGACAGACAGGACAGACGCGACAGACGAGACGACTTAAATCGAATCTCCTGGTGACGCTGATCATTTCTATATATATTTTGTATGGTCTATCTCGACTGGTTCTGGGTGTTACACACAACCCCACAAACGCAATATACCCTCGACACAGAGTGTGTCGGGTATAAAAATAAAAACTATGGCAACTCAATTGCTGGGCATTGGCCGATGGCGGTAATTAAGCTTATTGAAAGCTCAACGGCGGGACGTAGGCAGTCGTACCTACCAACTTTGTAATCGAATCAAAATCGGCGCTGCCATTAAGAGTTTTCGGGTTTTTTGGGGTGGTGTACGAGGTAGATGTGGACACTGGCGAACGAAATCTTCTTTTTCCCCTCTCCACGACAACCTTTTTTTTTTTTTTTTTTTTTGAATATCTGTCAGATTCTATGGCTTCTCGTTCGCTTCAGGCGAATTGATTAAGTTTTATTGAAATGAAATAATCTCGCCGAAAATCGAATTTATTTATATAAAGTGTTGGTGTGTCTGTGTGAGAGTGTGTACGAGTTTGCGAGCGCTGGATGTATCTTGTAAATGTTGCCTTTTTCGGCAACGAATTGGGCATGCGGGCGTTCAGTCGAATATGTGCTGTGGTTTGGCAGCATTGCCATTTCGTGTTCACGTCGATATCAATTTTGGTATAAATAATGCGCGACTTTGTGCCGATAATGGTGTCAAATATTTGCAATTTATAATGAAATGCAGCCATATGTACATGTTTCGATGCA
Organism: Chlorops oryzae; assembly: GCA_020466095.1. Classification (NCBI taxonomy): domain Eukaryota; kingdom Metazoa; phylum Arthropoda; class Insecta; order Diptera; family Chloropidae; genus Chlorops; species Chlorops oryzae. Next base: position 162,348,403 of record CM035806.1, read on the forward strand.
TGTGTGTGTGCATGCATATGCAGCCAACGTAATGCAAACGGGTTCAGTCAATGCTGTTTTGGCGAAATATGATTTCAATTCAGCTGACTTTCTTAAGACTTAAGATTGAGAGCCATTGCGGCTGGAGGAGCTCGAGGAAGTTTGAAGGGTAGCCACTTGTGTATACATACATGCATCTATATGTGTGTGTATGTTTATCAAAATTGAACAATCGTCGCTCCGGCAACAGCTTTGGTTCCTGAAAATCGGCGTTGCTTTATAAACTCATTGCGGCTAGTGTGGACCCCCCATCGTGCGTGTGCATTGTGAACAACTCAATTTGCGGAACATGATTCATGGAGTCTCTGAATCGGATTCGGATTCGGAATCGAAATCCGATTTGCAAATCATTCGGCACTGCGTTTAAAAGTGGCAATTGGAGCGTCGAGAGAGCTTGCACGTGCGAAATTAAAAAAAAAAAAAAACAAGAAAAAGAAATTTGATTTATTCGAGTAGCTCGCTTTAAACCAGCGGAACTTCTTACTTGCTTTGAAGAATATGTACTAAAAAAATTATGTACATATTTAATAAATTATACATACATACCTTCCTCTTTCTCTTTCTCTCTCTTTCTCTCTCTTTCTCTCTCTTTCTCTCTCTTTCTCTCTCTTTCTCTCTCTTTCTCTCTCTTCTCTCTCTTCTCTCTCTTTCTCTCTCTTTCTCTCTCTTTCTCTCTTCTTTCTCTCTCTTTCTCTCTCTTTCTCTCTCTTTCTCTCTCTTTCTCTCTCTTTCTCTCTCTTCTCTCTCTTTCTCTCTCTTTCTCTTCTCTCTTTCTCTCTCTTTCTCTCTCTTTCTCTCTCTTTCTCTCTCTTTCTCTCTCTTTCTCTCTCTTTCTCTCTCTCTCTCTTTCTCTCTCTTTCTCTCTCTTTCTCTCTCTTTCTCTCTCTTCTCTCTCTTCTCTCTCTCTCTCTCTTTCTCTCTCTCTTTCTCTCTCTTTCTCTCTCTTTCTCTCTCTTTCTCTCTCTCTTTCTCTCTCTCTTTCTCTCTCTTTCTCTCTCTTTCTCTCTCTTTCTCTCTCTTCTCTCTCTCTTCTCTCTCTCTTTCTCTCTCTTTCTCTCTCTTTCTCTCTCTTTCTCTCTCTTTCTCTCTCTTTCTCTCTCTCTCTCTCTCTTTCTCTCTCTTTCTCTCTCTTTCTCTCTCTTTCTCTCTCTTTCTCTCTCTTTCTCTCTCTTTCTCTCTCTTTCTCTCTCTTTCTATCTCTATCTTTCTCTGCCTCTAGACCGAAACAATTTCCTGATCCCATATCAGGACATTTAGTCCATATGTGCTTTTCTTGAATGGTTGAATTCACTTGCCTCACTTTAGTCTCAGTTTGAGCCGATTTCTTGCGGCATTTTCCAATACTGGCAAGACCATCCGCTATAAAAAAAAAACAAATGGGATACTAACCCGATTATGCCCGGCACTATGCGCACAGCAGTTGCCTAAATACGCCAATCAATTGTCTAAAGATTTGTAATTATTCAAATTAATTGCAATAATTAATAATTTACGAACAGACATGCCAACAGCTTTGATTTTCAATCACGATGAACAAAAACGAAATGCTCTGTGGTAAGATTCCTCTTAAAATAAGTGGGCGCATTTTTCTTGCCATCCTTCCTTCATCTTCATCATCTTCTAGTTCTGGGTCTTGGTCTTGTTGTTACTCTTCTTCGTCCTCGTACTCGTGCTCGCACTCGCACTCGTCCTCGTCTTCGTTTTCTCGTCCACATGATGTGCCTATTTAAGCTAAACTAAATGAGCGACCGAACAACTCAATGAAGGACGTTTCCAGTTTGAAGGCCTATAAATACACATTTCCTTTTCTTTCCCCGGCTTTTTTCCCTCTCTAACCCTTCCTCTCCCCCTCTCTCCACCACTCTTCATTTATTTATTTTCGGTTTTGTTTTTGTTGTTTTATTGCTTGATTTTGTTCTTCCTTTAATGTGGTTTATTGCTACCAGACCTTGTTATGTTCCTTCTGTCAGTTGACTGTGTTTGACTTGCGACTTAATTGAGTTGTCGAGTGTCTGTAAAAAGGGGCTTGTTTAAACATTTCGCGCTCCTTTGCCGCAATTGAATCACAGCTTTTCTACATACAAAACACACACACACACACACGAACATACCTCCGAAAAGATACAAGCAACATTCCCGCTAATGACTACGCTTTGCAAGAAAAGATCAAGACGACGACGAGAGAACGACGAAAAGCCCACAGAGTCTCGGACGCAAGTTTCGACTTTGGAGACTTCGGAGATTTCATAGTGAATGGATTTTTTAAATATTTTTTTTTTTTTATCAAAATAGCATCGAGCTGTATGGCAACCTGACTGCAACACTATAGAGACGCCACCTTTACTTATTACATTTGAAGTACTCGATCGGTTGAAATGCCTGGAGGAATTTGGAAGCGTCAAATGAAAGAGATGATCAAGTTTTGTTACTCAGGTCCTGATCTAAGAGCGAAAATTTAGGCTTAAGAGGGGAAAAATCATCAAAGATTATTCTGAATTGCTTGATATAGAAGACCCAAAAAAAAACAAAGCTTAAGTTGAAGGACACCAACTATAAATCGTTGCATGTCTGTTCGAGATTTTCTCTATCCGATCTACCCGTACCGAGACAGCCAGAACCATTCGAGATAGGCCATACAATATGTATAAAGAAATGATCAGCGTCGCCAGGAGATTCGATTTACACACGTCCGTCCGTCCGTCCGCCTGTCTGTACGTCTGTCTCTATATAATTTTCTGATCGAAGGAGTTCAGCTATTTTCACGAAATTTGGTATACGTATTGGCGGGGACATGAGTAAGATCAAGTTCGGCAAAGGACCTCCACTACTAGGGTCTGTTACAAAAATCCCAAAACTGATTTTAAAAATCTGAGTTTTTCGAAATATTTCGATGAAATTTCGAATTTGAGCGTATATTACTTATTTAAGCCTCCGATAAAATTTCCTAAATTTGGAAAATTGGGCGTGACAAGAGGGCGGTTTTTATGGAAAATTTGAACAAAAATCGGAATATGAGGACCTTAATAGCCTTAAAAATCTCCAGAATACATTGTCTTAATGGTAGTGATCTTGCGGCCGATTTAAAAAAAAAAAATGTTCAAACATATGTATATGTCCTCCTTCAGAGGATTTTCGGCGATCGAGGAACTTATTAATGACGATGTTATGTTAGATTGTCGGCCTCTGTGCCGTAGTTGGTTGATATGACATCCAGAGCTTCTCTGGATTTAACTCCCAGCTAAGGCCGTGGATGTTTGTGTCGTGGTTTTCTGTTTCTGTTTTTCTTTGTTTTCCCATTATTCGTAGTATCACAATGGGCCCATAAACCGTTGAAAACCGAAATAACATAGTCTAAAGATTCGGATTCTCTTGTCCTCGTCTAAAAGATTTCACTGTTATAAACTTCCTTAGCTTAATTTTATACCTTACAAAGTTCTTTTAAATGACTATCTTAACAACAAGAGAGTTCAGTTGAGAGTTGGGGTTGAGTGGACTAACACGAATCTTCCCCAGAGGCATGAAAGGCAAAAAAAAAAAAAAAAAAAAAAAAAATTAATAAAAAATATAAAAAAAAACAAATGGCATTTTCTTTGTGAATTCTTGCGTAGATAAATAACAAGGGAATACACAAAAGGACAGCTCGACGACACGTCGGCGAAAATGCATTTTTGATGCAATTTTGAAGTTGTCTAGACGTGTGCCACTCCAAAGGTTAAAAGGACACATTCAACCGTCAAAAGATGTCATACACAGTAACGTAAAAGAAAGTCAAAACTCAAAGTAAAAGACGAAAAAAAAAAAACTTAAAAAATTATTAAAAATTAAATTACAAGTGGCAAACTCATTAAAATTGATTAAGTACGGTTTAATTGAAATTTGTCAATTTATTTTTTTCCGATTTTGAATTGATTTTTTTTTCTTTTTTCCTTTTTATACTATTCAAATTGTAAATCGAATTGAACGTTTAAGTTAATTGCTTCAATTCATAAAAATCGACCGCAGACTCGAATCATAAATAATTATATTCAATTAATTTTGTAGTCAATGTTTTTATAAAAACATTTTTAAATTCATAAAAGCCATGAGCATTAGCGCTAATAGATGCTCAAATGCTTTGTTCGATGCGATATTTCGATGGCACTTTTCGGGGCTGGGGGCAATTCTTCGGCATTAGTTCGACTAGCGGTACGGTGCAAATTGCTTTTCGGCTGCGGTCCTTTGCAGCAATGAAATAGACAGACACAGACACGGACAGGCAGTTTGAGCGACAGACGAACAGACGGATGGATAAATGGAGGGACGGGTGGATGAACGGGCGGAGAGACACCGAAAAGACGGTTAAAAACAAGCCATAAGACAAGACGAAGGATGAGTAAATTCGATAGGCAGCATGATATTTCGACAACCAGCAACATATTATGTATTGAAACATGTAGCTAAAAACTTTGTTGCCAGCATAATGGCATATTTATAGGTATACAACAGATTCGAAGACTTTTTATGCATTTCATCGCTTTCGTCATTTTATTTTTATTTATTTATTTAATTTTTTTTTTTTTTTTCGTTTTTCCCAATTTACTTTTTATTTTGTTTTCAAATTTGTTTGCTTTTTATTTTGATTTCCCTTCGATGTCGTGACCAATTAGTCGCGACTGCACTTGTCGTGTTTTTTATTTATTTATTTTTGATTTTTTTTGCCAATTTTTAAGCTTAAGTTTTGAATACCGCAAATGAGAGACGCTGACTGAAGACTGACCATGCAAAGGTGATTTGCGCTTCGTTGGATTAAATATTTTATTTATTTATTTTTTTTGAAAATTTAAATAAAGAAATAGAGCTGCTTGTAACAGTTCGATTTCGTGCTTTCTGCTTTTCCTATCGAAAAGTCAGTCTAGCATAGAGAGCAAAGCCATCAAAGTCGCTTGGAATATTGGGTGTATTATGAAGGGAGGAATTGCATCCAGCATTTTCCAATCCGATCGAAAATCGAAAATTGAACGGGCTTAAAAGCTCGCCACTGAATGGTTGTCGAGTTTAAAAACGTTGACTGCAATTGATATGCGAAGCTTCAGTTTACTTGTTTTAATGTTCGTTTTAAGACGGAAGCAAAAATCTAGGCTCACAAATGATTGCTGAGCGTCATTTGATTTTTACTATTTTTGATTATTTTTTTTTTTTTGTCTGTTTTGGTTTGGCTTCATTGGGGGCTTTTCAATGTTTCATGGCAGCAAACAACTCAATTAACGTGCATAGCACTCTGTGGCGTCGATGTTGCTGTTGATGTTGCTGTGGCCTGAGTGCAGCATCCAACATGTTGGTGCAAATTTATGCAATCCCCAAAAAGCAGCGGCATCTAAAGTCTCAACTGAAATCTCCATCGAGCGTTCGTTGGTATTCTTGTGGCTAGCAAATACTTGACACAGGAATTTTAGCGCTTCAGGTGAATGGCAATCAGCTAGACAGGCAGGCAGGCATTCAAGCAGGCATAAATATACATATGTATATATTACCGTCGAAGAAGATGTACATATGTATATGTGCCTGCAACGTTTGAGCAGATGAATCAGAAAGAGCAAAAAAAAAAAAAAATATTGATAATAAATTAATAAAAAAGCAAAAAAATTATCATAACATAAAGAATATGTGTAAGAAAATTGTATGAGCCAGCCAACCAGTGAAGAGCGTGTCATCCAGGCAGTCAAAAAATTGGTTCGATTCATGCATGAAGGTACCATCGTACGTACGCCTCAATGCGGAAGGCTACTTGAGGGGCCACCACAGCACAGCACAGCTCAGCTCAGCTCAGCTCAGCACGCCACACCAGCTAGTCCGGCAGTCAAGCACCCAGTCAGTCAATTTTCGTTAGCGTCTCCTACACACAAGGTTGATCTACAATTGGCTATGTGATAAAACGTTTTTACCTTCAGCTGGCTTGGTGGTTTTACTTAACAAAAAAGTTTGGGAATTTTTGTTTTCTCTTTCCTTTGTTCCTGCTTTTCGCAGTAGGTATTTACGGACCACTGCGTTTACATTCGCCCTTGGTATTCCCTTTGACGCAAAATTCTGTGTGCATAATGGACGGTTTTCCGAAAGATTGTTCACAAGTTTCATTTGCAGAGAGCCACTCCATTGAAGCGAAGCAGAAATTTTTCGGGCCCTGCAGCAATGCAGCATCAAAAGCGGTTCCACGCGCCTCAACTCTCTTTCACTCAAAGTATGTACGCCGGCACGATGCGGGGCAGCACGATAGTTCTCAGTTCCATGTAAATAGATGAAGACTAGAAGCAATTTCTGTTGAGTGTCATGGATTAAGCGAATGCACGTGTTTCCACGCGTACGGGACAACTTGTTGTTTCTTCTACCGCATCCTGGTTTGGGTCCAGCCCCGTCGCGACGCTTCGTGCCCATATTGCCCTCATCTGATCTGGCCTGGCCTGGGTTGGCCTGGGTTGGCTTAGCTTGTCATGTCAACGGGTCGCAAAACTGTGCTCATCAAATTTGATTTCTTTCGCAAGGAATTTTAAGTGACCCACTCAATAACTCGGCAAAAATTCCATACATTTCGAATGGAACGGATCGGAATGGAACGGAATGGAACGGAACGGAACGGAACCTTAGTGTGCGCTATCGTAACTCTTTCTGATGCTTGCAATAAAAGAGCACGCAACATCTGCTGCATAAAAACTAATTGCTCGAATGCCGCAAATACTACGAAAATATGCGAAAATTTTGCAACGAGAGACAAACGTTGGGAGTCGAACATAAAAATTTCATCACAAAAGTTCGCAGCACAATCACTGGCACCAAGCACCAGCACCAGCACCATCAACAACGATCAGCCAACATCCCAGCTATCCCGGCGACACAGTGTTCGTTCGGCAAGTCACCAAGAAGAGCAACAAAAGCATCAAAAGCCAACAAAAGAGGCACCAAAAGGCGCTTCAGCATGCAGTATGCTGCAGGTTGTGGTGCTATCGTATTGCCACTGCCGCCGCTGCCGCCACTGCTGCGGTGTATTAAATTAATTTAGTTTTATTAACTCCGATGCAATGACGAATTTTTTTCCTTTATTTATTTTTTTTTTTTTTTTTTTGTCTTTTATCTTTTATGATTATTTCATTTTTGTTTCGCTGGCTATGACAGCATTTTCCACGCTGAGCACTACGAGCATTAAATTTTAACATCGCGACTTGGCATTCCAGCAGTTTTGGGATATATTCAACAGCGAAGATTATTGAGAATTTCGAGATTTTTTTTTCGAAAACATTAAAAAAATTTTTTTTTATTATTTCAATTTTTTTCTTTTGTTTTTGCTATCGAATGCCTCACATGAAGCCTCGGATGACAGCTTAAAATTGAAAAGAATTTGTAAAAAAAAATAAAAAATAAATAAATAAAAAAAAAAAAAAATGCGCAAGGAAACGCCTCAAGTGGCAGTCAGTGTGGGGTTTGAGGGAAAAAATGGGTTATTGATGAGAATTTCGACATACGGGAAAGTCCCGAATGGACAGACGAACAAGCACTCCAGAATTTTGATTGAAAAATTCTTAAAGTAAATGTATGTGCGCAAAATATTTACGTGGCAACACGGTTAATCAAGTGCCTTGAATGTTTAGAAACATGTGGCGTGAGTTGTAAGCATTTTCTTAATAGCATTGACTAGTGATGGCCGCGGGCCGGGCTTTTTTTTTCGTGTCCCGCGGGCCTTTGCTTTTTTAGCACGGGCCCGGGCCTCAAAAGAGAGTTTCGTGCGGGCTTCGTGCCGGCCCGGGCCTGACCCTAAAAGGGATGTACCTACATACATAGCCAATTTGTGTTCAACTCAAAAATGATAAAAAGGCGATTGCGCCTTTCACAAGTTTCGTCATAAAAAAAAAGCTGTATTTAACTACATCATATAATATTTAATGAAAAAGAAGGGAGTTTATTTCATTTAAAACAAACAAATGACCGTTTAATCATCTGTTTATTTATCACGTAGATGCGCAGAACGAAACCCAAATGCAAAATTCAAGAAATAGAAATTGAAAACTATGATTATTTTCAGTCCCTGGGATCGTTTTAATTTTCAAACGATAGTCTTCAGGAGAATGTGAACCAGCCTTATTAATTTAATACGACAATATTTAAAAAGTTCGCATGAGCCAAAGGTATTTGATTGCTTTAAACCGGCATGAAGACTTAAAGAATATATTCGATAATTTAAAATTACAAAGTTCTAAGAACCGAGTTGAAGACTACGACCCTAAATGTATATAATGTACCTATCTACTATATATGCATATAATATGCGTAATAAAACCTTCTAAAACGAGTGTGTGTGATTTAATTCTATATGTTATTTTCGGGCCGGGCCGGGTTTTTGCTCAAATATTTTCGTGCGGGCCCGGGCTTTTTTCGAAGTGCTCGATTTATGTTCGTGCCGGGCCTCAAACATTAGGCCCGCGCCCATCTCTAGTATTAACCTATTTAAGTGTGCACCCAGAGAAAAAACCACATAAAATCAATAAAAACCACATTGATTCGATGTGAAACGTTAACGAAAGTCTAGTAACGTAGAAAAATTTTGATTCAATATGGAACACCATTGAATTAAGGTGGCGCAATATCGACGATTTTAATATAGAAACCATATTAAAATGATATTTTTCGGTATTGAATTAATATTAGATTCTACTTAATTGTGATATGAATTCTTGTAAAAAACCAGGTCGGTGGGTTCGATCCCTGCTCCAGCGAGCGTCGATTTTTTTTTTTTTTTTTTTTTTTTTTTGGGAAAAGTAGATAATTTAACATTTACATTATTTGAAAAACTGAGAAATAAAACATTTGAAAAAATTTTTATGCTTAAAAAATTAAAAAAAAGATTCTATAGGAATTTCTTGAACGTGCTTGTGCGTGACTTTTGGAAGACCCGACGAAAGCAACTTGTTTTATTGGTTCGCGTCCAACTTACTTTCTGCTCCCCGTAATTTTTCCTTAAAATTTACTTGCCTGTTTTTTATTCTCCATTTTTCCACAAATTCTTTGGCCTGCGGCAGGGTTCGAACTCGGGCCTTCCAGATTACAAGTCTAGCACACTTCAACTACGCCATCGCGCGATATGATTTCAGCTTGCTAGATTGATTATATAATATCAATGTAAGCGCAAAAACAACTGTTCAATAAGGGGATCTTATCGATTTAATGGTGTCATATTTTTCTGTGTGAAGAGTTTCCATATTAATTTAATAACGTTTCTTATTACGCAATTCATGAATTAATATGAAAACAAACTCAAATTAATATGGTGCAACTTCAAATCAATGCAACTTTAACATACTCCACGAAATATATGGAAACTACATCAAATCAAAGTTGAAAATTTTTACTTTAATATGTTTCGGTATTATTTTTCTTCTATATTGAAACATATTGAATTAATATGGCTCGGATTTGATTTTAAGTTGCAGTTTTTCCCTCAGTGTGGTCGAAATTTTCCAGGATATGAAAATAAAACATAAAAAAAATATATTTATAAATGAAGAAAAAAAAAATTCAACAAAAATTCAAAAATAAAAATTAATTCAAAAAAGATTTATAATACAAAATTCTTTTTTAAGATAAAATAATAAAAATAAAATATAAAATAATTTCGAAGCATCTTCTTCAAAACAATTTCGAAACCGCATTGATTTATGTAGGTACTACATACATATGTTTGGCGTTTGGCAGGGTATAAAAATTCAACAAAAAAATTTTGTTTTTAATTTATAAAATTAAAACTAAGTACCTATAGGTATAGAAAAATTTTTAAAATTACAGTATACTCGGGATAACGTCAACCCCCTATTCCGTCAACACCCCAAAACGTCAACACTTTTTTATTTACATTGACTATTCTAAAACGTTAACAAAACCTAAAAGCTCCAAAAGGTAAACTCTCCTTAATAGAAAATTTTAGCTGGAATTACGTAGACAGGGTGTCCCGTGTTGACATATGGGGTACCAAATGAAAGGTAATCGATCCAGCATTTTGAATAAAATAAAAAGTTTGGGTGTTAATTGGACACTTTCCATACCAAAATGGCTTCCAAAGTAAAAAAAAAAAAATGTAAAGTTTTTTTCAGAATTTTTCACTTTGACCGTTTATTTTTCCTTCAATGGGTCGAATTTTTACCATTAATTTAATTTTGCCTAAAAGCACATACAATTGGCTTTCAAACTACATTAAACTTGTTTTTCCTACAATTAACCATTGGTATGGGAGAATTGTTTTTCAGGACTTAGTGTCAAAAAACTTTCAAGCCACATATCTCCTCAGGGGTGCAGCCTCACATACGAATTTTTGTTCATCTTGGACCCCCCTACCAGCCCTTTTAAGGAATGTAATTCCCAACGGGACACCCTGTAGAATTCGAATTCTCAGAGTTCCGGGAATCTCCCTTTGTGCGTACAATGGACATAGTTTTTGCTCTCTTTGTTCAGTTGTGTTTTCGAACTGGTTGACGTTGCGCGTATAAAATGATCTCTAAAAACCGAAAGTGGCATGATCTCATATAAAATATTTTTTTTTCAATTTTTCCAAATACATAAAATTTTGTTTGAATCAGATTATTGGTTGGTTTTACTATGAATACAAAAATAACGTTTAAAAGTATAATTCCAATTTTATTTTGGTCTAAAATGAGGGCAATAAACGTCAACACTCGCGGTTTTAATTAGTTGCCGTTATCCCGAGTGTACTGTACTTACATATAAAAAATTGAAAAAAAAAAATTTTAAATCCCAAAAAGATTTGAAAAACATTGAAGAATTAAAAGGAATTTTTTGCGCAATATGTATCTTCCCCAAAACTTCTCTAATGAGCCGTCATTTTTGAGATAGGAGATGTGCTGTGTAAGATGTTCGTAAGCTTAAACGCATTTTAAAAGGTTATTATTACATTCGTCTACTGATCTAGATGTTCTTCAAAAAACTGCTTTCTGTCATAAGTATGAAGAAAAAAAAATAATAATAATAATTAATGTACATATGTGCAGTTCGTCAAAATGTTGCAAGAAGTTCGAATCGCGAGGCGATGAATTTTGAAAAATTGATGCAAATTAGTCCGGCTTTGGAGAAAGAAAGGCTTACGTTATTGATGTAAAATATGTCGAAGTTAATCAGTGCCATCATAAAGGTAACCGGCTAAAGCCCCATTTAAGTGCAGCTCATCAGCAACACCTTGGGTTAATTTTTTTTATGAATTTTTTTATTTATTTATTTTTTTTTTTTTTTTGTGTTGATCAAAATTTGATAATGAGGCCACCACCGCGGAACCGCACCAGAACAGTACAACAGTGCGCAGCATCGACGAAATTCATCCCGAGCGTCGGATCACACAGACCACATCAGACCAATTACATTCCGTTCGATGTCTCGTTAATCAATCACGGGGCGAGCCCTTGCCGGCGAACAGCATTTACGTGGCGCATGAGTATGTACATATATGGCAAACGTGGGACACGGCATAATTTTTTTTTTTTTTTTTTTTTTTGGGGGCAGCGCGAGAAATGCAGCGTGTTGCATCTCTTGTCGCTCGAAAGGCAAATTAATTATAATCTGAACGATTTGATCGCATTTGGGGAATGTCCGCAGGATGCGTTGAGTGCATAAAATTTTATTGATGCTTATTAGCAGATAATCGCAATCAATAATCGAATGAAGCTTTTGATTTTGCCTTGGCCTGTGTCCCTATCTTTCGGGCGCGCTCCATTGCCAAAGCCATTTCCACTTTGCGTTCCGTCCGCATTCGCATTCGCATTCGAATCCGTAGCTGAGTGCATGCCGCATGCGACCATTGCCGGATGACGATGACGATGCCAGGGAGAGTGCTCATTACTTTCGCGACTGCGTGAAAGTTTCTTCTTTTTTCTTTCCGATGTATTTTTTAATATTCTCTTCTGTTCTCTTCTTTTTTTGCTTTTTATTAATAAATTTCTTTTTTTATTTTGTATTTATTTATTAATTTTTGTTGTTGTTGTTGCGATACGTGTTATTAAGCCGCATTAAGATTATTGAAATTGCCAATAAAATTTCATTTTATCGTTGGACGAATGCATTAATGCATTACAAGCGCCAATGCGCTTGCGATAAGTCCGCATGAGAGATGAGATGAGCGTTCTCATAATTTCAAATGTCAAAAGCCAAATAAATTTCATTAATTGCCGTTTTGCGAGATGCCTTCGAAAAGACTTAAATCCTTTCTCTATCCTTATCTTTTCTCTTTTCTCATTTCTCTCTTTTGATATGTTTGGAGATATTTTAAAATGAAAATTATTACAACTAGTAAGGATCTTTTAATTTGTTAAAACCGTTAAAACCGAGAGATTTATTGTGATTGTGATTGAAATCTGTGAGCAAAGTCCTGTCAGGGGTGCCCCCGTTGCTAATGAACTCTAAAGAATATAAAAACAAGTAAGGGTGTTATAGTCAGGCGAGCCTGACAATAGATACCCGACACAGACACACATGTTCAAATAGTTTTTCATATCAAGAGTTATTTAAGGCCATAAGGGGCCCCATATACCGACTTTTGTTGAATTTCTTTATGAAAACTGCCCCTTTGCCACGCCCAGTTTTCCAATTTTTTTTTTAATTCTAATCGGAGGCTTAGATATATGCTAAAATTCTAAGTTTCATTGAAATATTTCGAAAAAGTCAGACTTTGAGGCAAATTTGGGATTTTTGTGACAGACCCTAGTACTGGAGGTACCCTTAATAATGGACCGATCAAGGAAATTTTTTGGAGGATGTTTATGGCTACAAAGGAAGCAAAAGTGCCAAATTTCGTTCAAGTCCCATTTGAATTTCGGGTGTAGGAGAGTTTTCGAAAAACGCCCTTCTGCCACGCCCACTTTTCCAATTTTTTTAAATCACAGTACTTGCCTTTAAACATGTTCAAATACCAAATTTCAACAAAATATCTTGAAAAACTCAGATTTTAAAGCAGTTTTTGTGATTTTCGTAACAGACCCTAGTACTGGAGGTACCCCTAAAAATGATCCGATCGGGTCCATTCTCGAACTTAATTTTACTCATGTCCCCGTGAGCACGCATACCAAATTTTGTCAAGATGGCTCAACTCCTTCGATAAAATAACTGTATACAGACAGACAGACAGACAGACAGACAGACAGACAGACAGACAGACAGACGGACAGACAGACAGACGGACAGATGGACAGCAATGCTAAATCGAATCTCCTGGTGACGCTGATCATTTTTATATATATTTTGTATGGTCTATCTCGACTGGTTCTGGGTGTTACACACAACCACACAAACGCAATATACCCTCGACACAGAGTGTGTCGGGTATAAAAAAGGGAACCATAGGTAATTTGCTGATGGACCATAAAACCATTTACTACGAAAATAAAAAATTTTCTCGCTTATATGAATACATGATGCAAAGAGTTAATTGGACACAATTTGGAAACTAAGTTCGGTCAAGGCCGATAACAACGCTCCCAGTTTGGATGTCCTTTGTTCAGGGAGAGTTGCATATTTTCATTTGGGTCTTCCGCCCTTGATTTCGATGCAAAATTTTAACCCATTTGGCTGAGCCCCTTTTAGAAGGAGATCCGCCCACAGACGCACTAACTTGTCTCAATATATGCAGTTTCACATAGCGGATCAAATATAAAGGCACATATTATGTCAATAGCTGTGGAGCATTATTCGACCTCTTGCCGCATCCGCAATAAACTCACCAGCCCCTTTAAAGATTTGAGCATTCTCTGCAAAATCATTGAATCTTATGGCTATGCCATTATTCTAGATTCTGAGATCACTTCGATGAGAGCGATCAACGATGAGACCAAGAACTGGTTCTCGTACATCATATAAATATAACTATATATGTCACTCAGGAGCCGTTTCCATTTTGGCTCTTCTCAACCCGGTCTTGGGTACCAAAAGTATTTCTCTCTCGCTCTTTTTTTTTTTGCCTGCCGAGTAACATCTCTTTCTTTAAGACGCGAAACGTCCCGCGCAATATCTATGACAGTTACATATATGGTTATATTTATGTGTCGTATATCTTCGATAAAATCCGGGAAATGCTTTAATTCCAAATTCATTGAGTTCTAGTTGTAAATTTTCGATTAAGCCTATCTAATCGAAGAGTGAGAATTGATAATTATCAGAGAAAATGATCTATAAATTCTGATTAACGGATCTTTGAATAATTTATTGATTTATTAATTTTTTTTTTTGTTTGTTTGTGGGAAAGCTAGAATCGAGTACTTTGCTTTCGAATTCATCTAAGAAACGTCCAAGAATTGTTTCAATCCGATTACATTTTCATTATTTGATAAATCAAGTCGATGTCGAACGGACTTTGGCACCCTTATTAGTGTTTTTGGTGTACAAAGTGGATGAATTAAAAAGAAGAGATTTACCTACATTAAGTTGCCAAGAGGGCCAAGAGATTGCCGCATTGATGAAGATTTCTTTCACTATTGGCTAGACCTATCACGGGGTGCAGCACGATGTAATTTTTTTTTTAAATGTCTTCATTACTTCGATCGCAGCAAGATCTTTTGCTACGCCAACGTCAGCGTCGGCGTCGCCGTTGGCGTCGCCACCTTCGATCGACCATTTCGAATTGCATGATTAACTTACAAGCTGACTTTACGGCAACTAAGTAACTGACTGGCGGACTTGCAAACTGACTGAATGACTGGATGGATGGTTGGTTGGTTGCTTGGTTGGTTGAATGACGCGTGTGTGATTACCTCAATGTCTGTGGGATATGCTCATTTGACTGACAGGACAAGTTGGTTGTCAGTAAAGGGCGCGCCGCAAAATGGCTGTGGATATGGCCAACGAAAATTTAAAAGCCGCCAACACCAATGTCCACGAACGTTAAACGTTAAACGTTGAACGGTGAGCCGTGGTAGTGTGCAGTGCACCGGAGTTGAGCGGTAGGGAAGCGGAAAACGGGAATCGGGGAGAGATGACATCAACGATGACGGCGGCTGTTCGTTGAAAAATACGTATATATGTACCTATTTTCTGTACGCCCCTTTGAGCGAATTTTTGTTTGCGGGACGCGGAACGGCTCAGCGGCTTAAAAGGCTGCTTTGACTGCTTCGACTGCTGCGACTGACAGTGCCATTAAAAGGTGTGAGCTGCTTTACCTGAGCCTGTGCAAAGGCATCACATTGAAAATCGTTGCACTTTAGGCCATTTTGTTGTTGTATTCGCTTGGTTTTTTCGCATTTTTTTCTCTCATTTATATTTACTTTTTTTTTTTGCCACGTATTGCGCACGTCAAAGCATGCATGTGCAAGCATGCAGCATTTGCTGCGATCATGTCCCGCAGTGTTTTTTTTGGTGGTCGAGCACTATTTTCGCTCACTTGCGAATGCCACGATTTCTCTGTGTTGTTGTTGCTGTTGTTGTTCGTCCGTCCGTTTTTCATATATATTTTGTTTGTATGAAAAATTCATTTTTTGTGCGAAATCAGTTCACTTAGCCGCCTTCGGTATTTATCCAGGTAACGAGATAATTGCTTAATTTGATTATTCCAATAACGAGCGTAAGGCTTGCGCATGCAGTAACAGCAACAGCAGCAGCAGGAGCAGCAGGAGCAGACTGCAGCAATACGAAGGCCACTTCAAAGATTAACCCTATGCACACCAGTTCTTTTGTATTTCTATTTATTAATATTTTTTTTTTGTTTTTTTTTTTGTGGCGCCTGCTCTCCATTGTGGTTGCTGAAGTGTTCTGGTTTCGCATTAAATTGGGTTTTGGGAATTGGGGAAGCGCTTTTGATAAAACTTGCCCTTTTTAAAAGACAATTACTTACAGTAATACGTCGAAACGTTGCGCGCAATATTTCAAGAAATTTTTCACGAAATATTGCACGCATAATACATACGAACTTCAAACTTTCTTTTTGTCGAACTGAATCGGGTGACAAAAGAGTTAATAGGCAATGAGGGGAGAGAGAACTTCAGAGGAAGAGAGCGAGAGAGAGAAAACAGAGAGACAGAGCAAGGGAGAGAGAAGAGAGAGAGAGAGAGAGCTCAAAAGAGAGGCAGAGATCGTAAGAGAGAAAACGCGAGAAGGAGAACGTAAGAGAGAGAGAGAGTGCAAGAGAGATAGCGTAAGAGAAAGGACATTAGAGAGAGAGAGAGAGAGAAAGGAAAGAGAGTGTAAGAGAGAGAAAGATCGAATGAAAAACAGAGAGAGCGCGGTAAAGATAAAAAGTGAGAGAGTAACAGAAAGAGAGTGCGTGAGAGAGAGAGAGAGAGAGAGAGAAGGGATAGAGAAGAAAGATTGCAAATGAGTGTGAGAGGAAAGGAAGAGAGAAGAGGGGGGAAGAGGGAAAGAGAAGAACAGAACTAGAGTTAGGAGGAGGCGGGTGGGGGGGAGATGGAGATAGTAGGTATGAGTTGTCGAGTGGGTGAGAGTAAAATGGGGAGAGCCGTAACCACTTTCTGAATTATGTTGATTCCGGTCATGAAAGATTGACTCCTACTTAAATAAAATCTTTTTTTTTTTTTAGGCTCGAATCAATGAATATGAAATTCGAGGAAATTATATACACTATTCTTTATAGCTAGGAAACATTTGTATTAAAATAATTTCGCTTCATTGTTTTCGTAGCTTTTCTCTGGGAAATACTGTAATATGATTTAATATATACAATTTGCATAAGTTAAATGAATTCCTTTACTTCCAGCGCGATATTTTCAAACATGTATATACATGGATATATTTCTGCTGGGAAAGGCGTAGGCTAGCCCACGCATTGGCCTCAAGAGCGCCCACGAATTGCATGTAATTGTTTAGTTTGTCCGGCTTGACAGGCAACATGGCAAAAAAAAAAAACAACTGGCCGCGGTAGGCTGTTTTTGCTTAACAAATCATTTGACAAAACCAAAACAAATGAAGGAATAAATGCAAAAATCTTTAAGAGAAATTCATATAATCATTGATCTTGCATTGTTTTAATGTAAGTAAATTTTTCCCCAATGAGAATGAACAAAGTTTTCGACATTTTCATATTTTTAACTATAGATACATACATAAATGTTAACACAAACAATAAATTCATTCATGCCTGTTACATTGAGTGCAATGAAATCAAAATCGAAATCCCTTATCTCAAACTAAGCCCTTGAGCACTATTAATGTTTCAAATGCACTTAGCAGGTATGTTTAGATACACATGCACGGAAAGGCAGGTTGTTCCATCAAAGCAACATGTTGCTTACTGCAATATTTGCATAAATTTGTCTAATGTTTCTTTATGGCATTGTATAAATGCAATTGTCGCAATTTGGGCATTGAAGAAAGAGAACAAGAAGGAAATGAAAATAAGATAGATGAGAAGAGGGAAATAGAAACAGAAATAAAGAAGATCAAGAAGAACGTGTATCTAAGAGTTAATTCCCCACACGTTCAATTGTCGTTTCGGAGCACAGAGATCTCGATTAAAACTTGAAATGTACACCGTAGCAACAAATTTTTATAGGCAACGTAACCATAAAGTATTTCAACTTTGGATATTGGAATAAATTGCCAGATTATCTATCGAAATAACCAACAACTGAAGACATTGGAGTTATTGCGATTCGATTGCTTCGTATAACATCGGATCGGGTGTCCGGGATCGAATTAAAAGAGGCGTATGATGTTTAAATGTTCAGTAAGACATCAGTTATAATTTCAACTACCTGATACGTCGGGAGAGCTAAGGGATCCTGGAGATTTTCTTTTCCAAACATTGCAAAACAAAACAACAAAAAAAAACAAAGTGTTTTTCAAAAGAGTACCTCATAAATTCAGGGACCCTTTTGGAGAAGAAAAATTTTGTGCATAGAATTCAGCAATCAGAGATACAGCTATAAATATAGCCACGAATAGCGCAACTAAATTCTCGGCTGCAACTTTCGATAGCGATTAAAAATTTACCTGTAGCGAATCTAGAAAGACTTTTTATACAACAAGAATTTTACCACATTTACCAAGAACTTTCAAGAATTGCATTACGAATTTTGTTCAAATTTTAAGTTGCACCGTAAATGTTGACGCAACATGCTTACACCGCGGTGCACCGTACCGTATGGAAGCGGAATTAAAAGAGTTGATTGTTTTGATTCAATTTAATCTATCGATATTCCTTGAATTCCCGCTTTTTATCGATGTAAAGAAAAACTTTTGAAAAGCGCTTTTCGTATCAAAGAAAACACAAACACTCGAAAGACCTTACCCTGCAGTAATTGTCACTAGTGACTAATTCAATCTGTCACTAGTTCCTGCGTGACCGGTACTAGTGACCAGCTGTACCCGTGCCATTGTATTCTCCTATTGACACTTTGTATGAGCATATGTTCGAGCGGACACCAGTTGACGACTGAACTAGTGATGCTGAAGAGGCAGCTCATTAGCTAGGTATATTACCTAAATAGAAAGCGCCGCGCACAGGGCTCAGATGGCTCAGTGTGAAGAGTCTGGCCTTTCGACCTGAAGACCCGAGTTCGAATCTCGCTCGGCCGGGTGCCGAAATTTTTTTTTTTTTTTTAAGTGGATAATATTATAGGTACTTAACAGGCTTAAAAAAATATTTTTGTGAGAAAAAATTAAAAAAATTAAGTTATTGAAAATATAATTCATGGGAATTGTCGCTCGAACTGTGAAAGCATTTCACGAGAATTCAGAATGGAAACTTTTCTTTCTCTCTTCTCACCCATAAGAATCCATGAGAATAATCCTCCGAATTTTACAATGTTTTCACTTTTGCTCGCCTGCCCTGGGATTCGAACACGAACCTTCGGGTTGATGATCGGACATGCTAACCATTACGCTACGAAGCCTTCTGATTTTCGCGCAGCAAATTCATAACATGAATGCTCTAGAAAATGGAACTGTAGACCTCCTCGTTGACCATGTCTATAGAATGACAGTGGTGACGAAGGGGTCAATTTGCCCCACATTTACTGCAGGGTAGTTTCTAATTCAATATGGCAACATCATATAATTGAGAGTGTATGTGTGAGTGTGCGGAGTGTGGACGGGAATAACCAAAAAAAAAAAAAAAAAAAAAAAACAGCGAAAAAATTGTGAATTATAATAAAATATTCTGCGTTGAGGCGAACGACTCGAGAAGATACCATATCCAAAGCCATGGCTGCTGCTGCTGCTACGTCCATCATTGTAAATATGATGTAAATTTCCGATAAAAGATCTTGTAAGCCCGAGCTTAGCCAAATAAACGAGCCTTCGCATTCGCAATTGAGTTTGGATATGGATTCGGCTTTCGGTTTTCGGTTTTCGCTTCGGACGGACACTTACCGGCCAGACCATTTAAAAATTTCAACAAGATTCAGCCGGATTGGACCTCACCTGCGGTTAAGAACGCTCCGAACGTTGCTCAACGAACGTCTGTCTGAGTGCAGCATCGATTGGAAAAATATTTATAAGATATGAAAAGCTATGGCAATTTGAGCATCGCAGGGGGAAATAAAAAAAAAAAAAGGCAACGAATACAAAACCAATCAGGAAGTACACTGAGGAAAATAATCTGGCGGTTTTTATACCCGATACACTCTGTTTCGAGGGTATATTGCGTGTGTGTGTAAGACCCAGAACCAGTCGAGATAGACCATACAAAATATATATAAAAATCATTCGCTGTGTAGAAAAATCAGTACAGCAACTCATTGCACTCACTCGCGTAATGCTAATAAGCAAGGAAGTCTGAGAAGAGAACAAAATAAACCAAATATAAGAAAAAGGTGGCTAGCAAAATAAGGAGCCAAAAAGAAAGAGGGGTAAAAAAAAACTGAAAGAAAAGTTGAAAAAATTCAACAAATTCTGTCAAATGAACACAAGACAATGTTAGCAAAAGGTCTTAGCCCACACGAAGTTTTCAGAGGCCGGCCATACTGAAACTCTATACTTTATGAATAGGCGGAGTACATATGAGCAAATACTGGCATCGACATGGAATCTTGCGAAGAAACCCAAGAGAATTCGATTTTTGTTCACTCGGGACACATAAGCCTAGAGAGGAGAATATGCGGAACACCAGGAAGCGCCGAGGAGCTTATGTATGCATCAACACGTACGACCATACATACTAGAGCTTTGCCAGATGATTTTTCTGGCAATTGTTTTTTTTTTTTTTTTTTTTTTTTTTTTTTTTTTTTTGATGTACCCTATGAAATGTGGCAATTAAATCAACAACGCCCACTACAGGCAAACACTTACACACAATGCAAAATTTCCCCCAAAAACTCCTTCCCCCTTAAAAAAATATTGATTGATGAATATTTGTACCTAAAAACAACAACTGGGATTTTGTTTTATTTCCCGGTGGGGTAATTTGGGAAGCCAAAAAGGCCGATGTCCCTGTGTGCGTTCCCCATTAAGAATTCCGTAGTTCTTTGATGTCCGTTTTTAATAGTTTATTGGGTAAAGAAAAAGAACACATACCCTCCAAGAGGTTTTTGCCGACAACCGACATGTATCCCAACGATTTTTCGTTTTGGAAAAAAATCTTTAAAATCATAAAAAAAAAAACAAGTAAGAAAGCTAAATTCAGTCAAGCCCGACTTCGGTATACCCAGCGATCCGAGAATACTGATGCACTGATGTACGAAAGATATCAAAAATCTCAATTTGTCGGCGTGGCAGTGGGCGGAATACATAAAAATTTATTTCCTACACCTATTCGCTATGCTCAACCTGTATTTCGCATTTCAGCTGCTACGCCTCTCACTTCGGAAGGTACGAAAACTGTACATCTGGGGGCGTGGCAGTGGGCGGACCACGCATTTGTCTTCCACACACATTTGATACATCGTGGTTAACGTATATTTGGAATTTTGAAGCTCCAAAGTCTTTCCATATGCAAGTTACGATAAACCATTATTTGTGGGCACATTCATGGGCGTGGCTGCAAGAGGACGACGCCCATTTATTCCCAGGATATGCGTTTTTTTTTTTTTTTTTGGTATTTTACCAGTGCACCAAACATCAATGACATATTTTTTGTTGTTCGCGAGTTATAAGCATACTTGGGGCTCAATATAAGTATGTACCTGGTTGCCAAATTTTGACCTGATTGGTCCAGCCGTTAAGAAGGCGATCCTTCGACCACAGACGGATAGACGGACATAGCTTAATCGATTCAGTTTTTGATCCTAATCAAGAATACATATATATATTTGTCTATATCTACTCGGGAGCTCAGTTCTAGCTGTTACCCTGCTTACGCTGGGTATAAAAAAATAGAGGTTATTTTTCAAATGTTGAAATTAGTCGCAAAAAGTCGACGTCGCAAAATTACAAATTATAACCCCCCCAAGCACTGGTTGAGAAGACCTGGCTTTCCTCTATGTGAAGCTTGTGAAAAATCAAATTTTGAACAAATCCGGATGTTCTAACCCCATGATCGACAGATCGAATGGATAAAGACCGAAATATGTAATTATTTCGACCTCGACTTTTTGGGCAGTCTCTTCTGAATACCCCTAATATAATTTAATATTGATTGGTGTGTACTAAAATGATTTTCTTAACATTTCAAGTTTCCTCAGCTCTATCTATAAAGTTTTAATTTGAAAGTTAGCAATAGACATGAAAGGGTTAATTTATTTGATATTTAAAGTCCTTCATGAGTGGAATGATAACACAGCATCGCGAAAAAAAAAAAAAAATTTGGTGTCAGACCCCAGGTCTCATTATACTTACTTTAATATGTTTTTGGAGTCGCTGAATCCGTATTTGGGTTCTAACTTCTATAACTCCATCGGGTCTAGGTTGTGCTATAACCTCGAAAACGAATCTTCGGATGGAGTTTTTGGTCTTTAAATACGGATTCAGTGATCCCGAAAATATATGCATAGAAATGATAATAAGACCCGCAAGCTTTTTGCTATTTGTGGGGCTCTGTTGTTAATTCTTGGACAATTTTTGTGAGTTGCCAAATTATGGGGGATCTTTCCTTCAATGTGAACGTTTATCAGTTGTCCTTGAAATGACGATCAACTGGGCGTATGATTTCAATGGCCATCAAAATAGTTTAGAATATCCGAAAAATTATCAGAAGGATTCATTCAACTAATAGAGAAATATTGAGGAAAAAGGAGAAGAAAAAAAAAAAGAGACACAAAAATATACAGATTGGAATTCCAATTTCTCGCACTGTTCGTCACGTCGCATAGCGTTGATCAACGACGAATTACGTTTGTCTGTTCGTCACGATTTGTGTTGGGAGGCTTGACAAACACTGTGGCCCACTGTGATTGAGAGTACGTCGGCTGAGACTGAATCGCATTTGTCGCATTCAGTCAAGCGCAAAGTGTGAGCCCGCAAAAGTGGAGAAAACGATGCAAGTGGGTATATGTTGATATGTACGTATGTATGTATGTATGTGTGTATTTCCGCTTAGCGGCTGAAATGTTGACGAGTTCACGTTTAAGCCTTTTTTGGAGTACAATAAACAAAAAAAAAAAAAAAAACGAAGCAATGCGGCATATGGCTGACCAGAGATCTCTCATTGCCTTGTTTTTCCTCCCATTGTGCTTTGTACAGAAATTCGTTAGTTGTTTTTTTTTTTTTTTCTTTCTTTCTTCAATTTTTGTGTTTCTGTAGAGCGTCGTCACAAGGTGACAGCGAACCGATCGTAAGCCTTAATTTGTTTTGCAGCCCTCCTGCTGTGCCACTCAATGTTACAAGTACCGAAATACTTGCAACCCCAAGCGATTCGCAATGTTCTGAGCTGAGCTGAGCTGAGCTGAGCCAAGCAGAGCTGAGCTGCGCTTAGCGATGGACTAAACTGGGACCTGAGTGCAGGAATTCAGGTCAACGGCGATTATTGCAATTAGGTCGCTTTAAATTGATATTTAAAGCGTTGTTCTCGATAGGTTCGCCTCCGTCTTATTTGTTTTTGTTTTCTTTCCACCCGTTGACATGGCACGTTGACATTTGACAGTTAATCGCTTTGGTGATAAAAGCCTAACAGCTGTGGGCATTCTCCCCAGCGGGAAATGTCCCCCTGACATCATCGATGACGTCAGGGTGACTTTGGAGCTGGAACGTATACGATTTCATCGGACATTTTGTATGACATTTGTCGGACAGTGAATTCACCGGTGACTTGTCATCGTGGAATTAGAAAATGTCACTGGTGTCTCCTAGCAGGACATCGCAGGGGTGCGATGGCGAAAAAAGCATTTGAGAGATTTATAAAAACCAGTTGAGAACCGCTTTTCTTTGTCTTCTTTTTGAATATTTCGCAAATTTTTAAAAATTTATTTTTAACAATTTTCGATCGCCTCAGACAGGGATCGAACCCGCGATCTTCGATCTCTTGTGAGTCGAGCACTCATCCACTACACCACTACACCACTTCATGCTAACGGTCAACTGACGCTAAAATCTTATTTAATTTTCAGTAGCCAATGAGATTCAAGCACATAAACAATATCCTCTTCGAATACATGTCCACGAAGGTGTCATGCATGATACTGTCACCAATATGTCATCGATGACATCACTGATGACTTTGTCATGCTGGAGATAATTTCCCGCTGGGTCATTTCCATTTCCATGCGCATATGAGTGTGTGTGTGTGTGTGTGTGAATGAATTCATTCTGAATGTTCTCATTGAGTTTAATGAAATCTTAACTGCATGATATTAAATAAGTTTAAAAAATGCTTCCGCATAAAATGTTTTTTTTTAACCCTTTAGTGTATGATACATACATATATTAAAGGTGGAGGAAAATTTTTTTGTTCGTGGAAAATGGTGCTATTAGCCCCTTACCGCATTATTTATTGATCAAGTGGTAAAAACTTTTCCGCAGTAAATAGTTTTATAAACTCTTTACTGTTTAAAATATAAGATATACTTAGGGTGCGTATGTTTATTTGCCCAACAAAAAAAAAAAGATTTTCCAGCGAAAATTTTATATTTCGCGGGATTTTTAGCATACAAACAAAGGATAAAAGAAGGATCAGCTGAAATTAAAAACAAAAAATGAAAAAATGAATGAATTAAATGAAAAAAATTAAGGAAATTAGTCCAAAAGCTATTTATACATTAAGAAATTTCTATAATAGAACAAATGTTCGGCGGCTAGGGACGCAAGGGGAAGAGAGAAAAACTATCCCATACCACATTCCCACATCTCTAGCCTAAAAGAAGTGTGTTTCATTATCGAAAGTATTGACATGTTAATAGCGGTCATTCACTTTACTTATACGCATCCTAGATATGGGGCAAAACACGTCAAGTGTACCACCGGCAAAATTTTTTCTCTCCGATTTGGATGAAACTTGGTACAGCTGTTAAGATGTAAGAGTACGTTAAATGTGCAAAAAAAAAGTAAATTTTAATCACAGGGTGCCGAGATACAGGGTGTCAAAGTTTAGGTTTTTGCTTCGAAGAACATATTTCATTGAATTACAATGGGGCTAAAATCGCCTCGCTTCAAAAATTTTTCGAATGTTTCTTAGAAAAAATTGTCTGAACTTTTCGAAAACAATACAAAAAAAATTTTTCGATAACGGTAAATGAGACAAATTTGGCATTTTAGTTTTATTTCTTGATTTTCTAGGAGAGACGTCATATTTTTTATTTTTTTTTTTATTTTTTAAATAAAGCTTAGTTCTTCCCCTTTAAAATGATGCATTAATCAGAGTGGGCGGACCATGATTAGTGGTCCAAATACACCTTTGAAGATGCTTACCTAGCATATTTCCCTCAATATCCACTCAGCGAGCGCATTTTGGGCTTAAGTGAGATAGCAGCTCCAACTACTACCTACCTACCTGCCTATTAGTGCTCCAACGGAAAGTGTATCCGTCCGAATGCCGGATAACCGGATATCCAGCTGCCGGATATTTAAGTTTTTTTTTTTTTTTTTGCATATATAAATCTAAAAATGAAAATTTACTGTGAAAATATTGGCGGAACTGCTTCCGGTTTCCACCAATCGCTCCATTTTCAAATCTGCATTCAAAGTACAAATACAATATAGGAAATGTTTAATGTGAGATATCAGGCGGCAAGATATACTTAGATGGTATCGGGTATCCGGCCGGATACCGGATAGTATCCGGATATCCGTTGCAACTCTAATACTTATACATAATTGGGAACATTTTTTTCTGTAAATGGTTTTATTAAGCTTTTACCGCATGATGTAAGTTCTTATTAATAAAGGGTGGAGGAGACATTTTTTAAAATAATAGATGGATTTATTAACCCTTTGCTGCATTATACATATGTACAAAAAATCTCCAAAAATAATTATGAATCGAATCGCTTTTCCATCAATAAATAACCTTTGTTTCGGGGTTTTCTTTTGTCAGCAGCCATATATGTATGGGCTCGTATACGGTAAAGGGTTAATTTTATGTCATTTCATTCGTTTTGATTTGATTTAATTTGAATTGATATCAATTGATTTCAGCAGCAGATGACAACTAACGCACAAGTCGCAACACCTTTAATCCATGTACTTCGATTAACGACCAGCAGCCAGATCGTCGTGGCGCGGCGCGGCGCGCCGTGTTCCCTTGTTGAAGTAGCGAGAGCTGCCACTGCCACTGCCACTTCCACTTCACAACGGTGTGTCGGTGCCCCTACCATTTTCAATTGTGATTAATCACATAAACGCGCATAATAAATTAAGAATTTCAACGTTTTTGAAAGTCAATTAATCATCATTGAATGCGAATGGGACGCGCTGGGAGCGTTGCAGCGCCCCGCAGCCGCCCGCGTCAACAACGATCCAACGAATCACACCGGCGCGCCGGCGATTACACGATTGCTTAGGCAATCAAAAGTGACCAAGCGAAGCAAGTGGAGTACGATTAAATTATGACCACACTGCAAAGGACGATTTGCTCGACTTATTCAGAGAGCGGATTGGAGTCGGCTGGAAACAGAAAGAGATAGAGTTAGAGGTAAAGATAGATATAGAGAGAGAGGGAGAGAGAGGAGAGAGAGGGAGAGAGCGGTGAATGAACAATTTTTTTCCTTTTATTTATTTATTTTATTTCACGCTTAGAAATGACAATGGCAATGAACGTCAAATTGCTTTTAAGATTCACACACAAAGTTACAGACTGGCGGACGGACCGACAGAGGCGCGATTTGGGTGCTGTTTCTCCATAACTTACTGCGGACACGAATTTTGCGTCCATGTTCCGGGAGTAGCTTACTGTGTCGACGGTGTCAGCTAAACTAAGCAGGCCTTCTCATTTGATAAATGATGCATTAGACGGTAGACAACCCAAAAAAAAAAAAAATAAATAAATAAATAAAAATAAAAAAATAAAAAATTGAAAGAAAAGCAGCAACACCGACAGTAACAGGAGTAGCAACGACAGTGATGCCAAAGTTTTCCTCTCAAAGTACATATTAAAGGGAAGTTCAAGACGAAGAAAAAATGCTTTATAAAAATTATCCCAAATATATACCTATATATATTTTTAGAACGAAGTTCTTTATGAAACGATAGCGACAGGGGACCTAGTCGAGAAAAAGTGAAAAACCGCTATAAAATCCGCGTTACCTAAATTGAAGTTCGCAAAAAAGGGTATAATAACCTTTGCAAAAAGAAAGAAATATACATATATTTACGTAAAATGACTTGCTGATGCGGCCGAGATATTATACTTTTTTAGGCGACACTTATTTCCGACGATATCCCGAAAAAAACAATCAATTATTAAATTCAGAAACTACACAGACACATACAAGCATAAATGCATTCAAACAAAACAAAACAATATGTGGTGCTGCCAGACTGAACGTTTTCAGAATAACTCCGATTAGTAGGTTTTTGCAAATATATAACGGCATTTTAGGTAGCTTATAATTTTTTTGCGCTATCAAAGTATACGTCAATTCGTACATAATTAAAACATAATTAAAATCATCGTCTGTACTCCGGGGGCTGCGGATGTAATATCGGTGTGAAAAATATCGATACTTTAAAACATCTTTATGTATGAAAATTCGCATTTTCGAGACTATCTCATTTGCGATGGAAAACCCTTTACACGTATGCTTTTTCAGTTCCAGTATATTCTGCTTATCTAACTTAGCACTTTGAGGGCTCAACGCTGTTAAAGTAAATTGATAGGAAGTAACGAACTCACTACTTTGAAGAAAGGAAATCAGAGTTGAAATTTCGATGACAGGTTGACAGAAATATAGGAAATGTGTGACTTAAATGCAACCCTGTGAGTCCGATTACTTGTAATAAGCGTATGCGTTCAAGTAGCGAAAGTAAGTCAAAGTACTTATTTGTTTTATACCCAGCGTAAGCAGGGTATATTAGGGTATCTTGTAACAGCCAGAATAACGCTCCGTAGATATAGACATATATATATATATATTCTTGATCAGGATCAAAAATTCGATTTAGACATGTCCGTCTGTCCGTCCGTCCGTGTCCGGATCTCCTCCGAAACGGCTGGACCAATCAAGTCGAAATGTGGCACACAGGTATATCGGGGTCCGAGTATGATCCTAACTAAAAAATGGAAGACATCCGCTCACTGCCACGCCCACAAATGAATTTAATGTGTTTTCAGTAAAATGCTTGTAACTTGCGAAACACTCAACACATTTCATTGATATTTGGTGTACTGGTAAACTACGAAAAGGGACATATCCTGGAAAAAAATGGACGCCGTGCTGGAGATAATTTCCCGCTGGGTCATTTCCAATTCCATGCGCATATGAGTGTGTGTGTGTGAATGAATTCATTCTGAATGTTCTCATTGAGTTTAATGAAATCTTAACTGCATGATATTAAATAAGTTTAAAAAATGCTTCCGCATAAAATGTTTTTTTTTAACCCTTTAGTGTATGATACATACATATATTAAAGGTGGAGGAAAATTTTTTTGTTCGTGAAAATGGTGCTATTAGCCCCTTACCGCATTATTTATTGATAAGTGGTAAAAAACTTTTCCGCAGTAAATAGTTTTATAAAATCTTTACTGTTTAAAATATAAGATATACTTAGGAAGTGCGTATGGGATTTATTTGCCCAACAAAAAAAAAAGAGATTTTCCAGCGAAAATTTTCATATTTCGCGGGAGGTTTTGTAGCAAAAAGTACAAACAAAGGATAAAAGACAGGATCTATGCTGGCTAAATTGAAAAGACGAAAAAATGAAAGGAAATGAATCGAATTCTTTCAAACGGTCGAAAAAACATTAAGGAAAGTCTAGCTCCAAAAGCTATTGTATACATCTGGTACAGAAATCTCTCTATAATAGAACAAATGTTCGGCGGCTAGGGACAGCAAGGGGAAGAGAGAAAAACGTATCCCATACCACATTCCCACATCTCTAGCCATAAAAGAAGTGTGTTTCATTATCGAGAGAGATATTGCACATGTTTAACCGCCTAGCAGAGTCATTCACTTTAGCCTTTACATAATGCTTTATCCGTTTTAGCATATGCCCGTTTTAGGTCTAAAACAACTAGATTTTCAGTTTTATCGTACAAAAACTAAACGAGCAAAATTTCTGTTTCTCGAATTTAGGACAATAGTAAACAAAAATTTCGTGTTTATCAGACTGTCTAAAAATATCGAAACGAAGTGATACGATCCAGCTATAAAAGTGACAAAAGGTAATGATAAAAGGGAAATAATTGAAAAGTATAAATTTTTCAAACTTCATATTCCTGCAATATTTTTTCAGGGTACTATTTCCGCGAAACCGAAAAAAAGCATAATTTTAATTACGAAAACCGACACTACAAGCATAAAGCATTCCAAAAACTATGTGGTGCGCCAGACTAACGTTTTCAGATCTCCGTAGTGGTTTTTGCAAATAATAACGGCTTTAGGTACTATAATTTTTGCGCATAAGTATCGTCAATGAAAATAAACATATTAAATCATGTTAACTCCGGGCTGCGGATTAATTGGTGAAAATTCATACTTTAAAACACTTTTATGAAATTGTTTTCAGCTTCCTTTCAAGAAACCTTTACACTTAATCTTGAAGTTCGTTATTTGTTATCAAATGCACTTTGGCTAACCTAAATTAAATTCGAAGGAAAAACAATTAGCAAAAATCAATAATTATTCGATAGGTTCGAGTAAATTAGAATGGGACTTAAAGAACCATTTTGAAATTATTTTACATCGTTCAAGTAGCAATAGTAAAGTACTATTTGTTATACCCAGGTAGAGGATATAGGTATTGACAGCCATAAACGTGTAATTGACATATTTAATTCTTGATCAGTAATTGATTGACATTCCTCTTCCGTCTGTTCGATTCTCCAAACGCTACAATAATGAAATTGCAACAATATGGGTCAGTAATCTAACAAATGAGAATCTATGCCCGCCAAAATGAATTTAATTTTAGAAAATTTGTAATTGGAACCTACACTTTCATTGATATTGGTTACTGTAAACACGAAAAGGGCATTCCTGAAAAAAATGACGCCGCCCTCGTGACATTCAAAAAGGTTATTAGCTTTAATTAAAGCGTAAAAGCTTAAATTGAATGGTTGCAAGATGAATGAAATGTAGGTAAAAATTTTATTTGGCCAAGCCATGCCCAATGAAGTTTTTGAACTTCGAATAAAAGCGTAGAAGCTCAAATTCGCAACAAGGTTCAGCCAGGCGAATGAAAGGTGCAAAATTTTTTTTTGGCCCAGTCGATAGCAGCCCCACAACTAAGAACTTCCTGTAATTGGTACAAGGTAAAGTTTCAAATCCAACATGGTTCACCAAGGCAATGAATATGTAGGATTATTTTGTTCCCACTGCCACCCCATAAATTAAAAATGAAAATTTACTGTGCAAATTGGCGGGACTGCTTCCGGTTTTCAAATGGGCTCCATTTTCAAATCTGCATTCAAAGTTTATTAAATAAAGAAATGTTTAATGTGGATTCTGTGAAGATTATTTGTTAACGGACATTCTGATATGTTCAAAAATACAGCAAAAAATTTCGGTAGGTGCGTTTTTCGCGTAAGTGCATAAATTTGTCTGGAAAATAATTGAATGCAGCTAAGCAGAATATACTGTATTGCATTTATAAGCGCTTGTTAAAAATCAGTTGAAAACAACAAACAGCCGTCTTGTATACATATATTTTTCGATTAATAAAAACAATTGAGTTTTGCGAAAAACCTTGCTGCGAATTATATTTACTAACATTTATAAATACCATAATGAACTTCGTTCTTATCTGGTGTCCTATGACACAACACAACTTGTTTTATATCACTTGAGCTTGACGCGCCTCAAATTTCCTTCGGGAACACAAAAATTCCCTCTGCAGATATTCGAAAGCAAAATGATCAGATTCAAAAGTGAATCAAAAAAGTTGAAACAAAAAACACAAAAAATAAGAAATAAAATGATCAAAAAAGTCGAATTGTTTCCGGCGTTAAATTCCTTTTAATTTAAAGGTACTAAACATTAACCCTTTTAAATAAATACGAAACGGTTCATCAATTCCTGGAAATAACAATCTTAATAATGTTGCCAGCAATTGGACAAGCAAATTCAATAAAACAAATTCACACATTTCCTGTAAGAAACAAAGTTTCCAATAAAGTATCAAACGTGTGCTGTACACCCTTTTACTTATTTTCCTAAAGGGGAAACGTAATTAAACCCTATTAGGGTGTTCCTTCTTCATCAGCCTCACCGCGCTATCTGAAATTTGAATTACAGACATTGCCCGGTTCATCAGGAAGTCTACACTGAGCGAACTTAATCATGAAAGGTCGTGTTATCGTTGTGGTATAACAATGGGCACAACTTACTGTGCCTAAAGCCCAAATTCCAACATTGCGATAGCCCGATGCGAGAGCGCGAGACGAGACGCACACAAATTTCAATACATTCAATCATATGGTTCGAGCTCCAATGTATCGCACTGCGAGACCTCGTAGCGAGAACATTTTGAAAAATTGAATATTTCTCGTTGCGAGGCAATTTGACAGATTAATGATGTAGCTATTTTTTGAGTACTCGCTATTGGGTACTCGTTTAAACTAATAAAACAAAAACTGTTCACTGTTCCGTGAAAAAGAGTTTTTAGAATATTTCGCGAGCATTGCTTGATTTTGAAAATTTTTGGAAATTTTGAATTAAAATTTAAACTCAAGTGAAAGCGTATAATTTTTATGAGTACTCGGTACTCGTTAGATTGTTACTTGGTTCATATATTGCATTACTAGAAGCGATATTATGCTTCATCTGCGTGACGCAAAACTCTCATTGGAGATTGAAATGCGTCACGCAAAACATTTTCGTGACGTCGCGCACTCTCGCATCGGGCTCTCGCAATATTGGATTTTGGGCTTAAGTGAGATAGCAGCTCCCACTACTACCTACCTACCTACCTATTAGTGCTCCAACGGAAAGTGTATCCGTCCGAATGCCGGATAACCGGATATCCAGCTGCCGGATATTTAAGTTTTTTTTTTTTTTTTTTTTGCATATATAAATCTAAAAATGAAAATTTACTGTGAAAATATTGGCGGAACTGCTTCCGGTTTCCACCAATCGCTCCATTTTCAAATCTGCATTCAAAGTACAAATACAATATAGGAAATGTTTAATGTGAGATATCAGGCGGCAAGATATACTTAGATGGTATCGGGTATCCGGCCGGATACCGGATAGTATCCGGATATCCGTTGCAACTCTAATACTTATACATAATTGGGAAAATTTTTTTCTGTAAATGGTTTTATTAAGCTTTTACCGCATGATGTAAGTTCTTATTAATAAAGGGTGGAGGAGAAATTTTTTTAAATAATAGATGGATTTATTAACCCTTTGCTGCATTATACATATGTACAAAAAATCTCCAAAAATAATTATGAATCGAATCGCTTTTCCATCAATAAATAACCTTTGTTTCGGGGTTTTCTTTTGTCAGCAGCCATATATGTATGGGCTCATATACGGTAAAGGGTTAATTTTATGTCATTTCATTCGTTTTGATTTGATTTAATTTGAATTGATATCAATTGATTTCAGCAGCAGATGACAACTAACGCACAAGTCGCAACACCTTTAATCCATGTACTTCGATTAACGACCAGCAGCCAGATCGTCGTGGCGCGGCGCGGCGCGCCGTGTTCCCTTGTTGAAGTAGCGAGAGCTGCCACTGCCACTGCCACTTCCACTTCCACTTCACAACGGTGTGTCGGTGCCCCTACCATTTTCAATTGTGATTAATCACATAAACGCGCATAATAAATTAAGAATTTCAACGTTTTTGAAAGTCAATTAATCATCATTGAATGCGAATGGGACGCGCTGGGAGCGTTGCAGCGCCCCGCAGCCGCCCGCGTCAACAACGATCCAACGAATCACACCGGCGCGCCGGCGATTACACGATTGCTTAGGCAATCAAAAGTGACCAAGCGAAGCAAGTGGAGTACGATTAAATTATGACCACACTGCAAAGGACGATTTGCTCGACTTATTCAGAGAGCGGATTGGAGTCGGCTGGAAACAGAAAGAGATAGAGTTAGAGGTAAAGATAGATATAGAGAGAGAGAGAGAGAGGGAGAGAGCGGTGAATGAACAATTTTTTTCCTTTTATTTATTTATTTTATTTCACGCTTAGAAATGACAATGGCAATGAACGTCAAATTGCTTTTAAGATTCACACACAAAGTTACAGACTGGCGGACGGACCGACAGAGGCGCGATTTGGGTGCTGTTTCTCCATAACTTACTGCGGACACGAATTTTGCGTCCATGTTCCGGGAGTAGCTTACTGTGTCGACGGTGTCAGCTAAACTAAGCAGGCCTTCTCATTTGATAAATGATGCATTAGACGGTAGACAACCCAAAAAAAAAAAAAAATAAATAAATAATAAAAATAAAAAAATAAAAAATTGAAAGAAAAGCAGCAACACCGACAGTAACAGGAGTAGCAACGACAGTGATGCCAAAGTTTTCCTCTCAAAGTACATATTAAAGGGAAGTTCAAGACGAAGAAAAAATGCTTTATAAAAATTATCCCAAATATATACCTATATATATTTTTTTATATCACTTGAGCTTGACGCGCCTCAAATTTCCTTCGAGAACACAAAAATTCCCTCTGAAGATATTCGAAAGCAAAATGATCAGATTCAAAAGTGAATCAAAAAATTTGAAAAAAAAAAAAAAAAAAAAATAAGAAATAAAATGATCAAAAAAGTCGAATTGTTTCCGGCGTTAAAATGACAAAATAATTAAAAAATCCAATTTTATAATCCTTTGTGAGGAATATCTCGGCCATGTCAAAAGCAGACTTTATGATTTTTGCGGTCAATGCGGATACTGCAGACAGACAGACACACAGAAAGAGACGCCAAGATGAGGCGATGAAGGGATGGGAAGGGAAGGGAGAGAGGAAGCCATGTAGGCAGACAGGCAGTCCAGTCCGGTCGTTTTCGGTGGTTGCATCTTAATCATGCAGCAGCCAAATGAGCACATCCGACGCAACGATCACAGCAGATCGAAGGCATCGCGCACAAGATCAAATGCCCAATGCCATTTCCAACAGCAAACTGCCAACTCCCGATTGCCGATTGCCAATGCGCCGCGGCCGTCAGCTTAGTTAAATTATTGAGGCATTTTCATAAGCAATCTCAATGAGGTGTGAAATGCAATCGCCGAGGATTTACAATAATCAAAACGAAATGAAATAATCGCAATCGAATGAATTCGACTAAGCCGAGTTAAAGAAACAAGAAAGAGGCGAAAAAGAAGTGAGAGAAGACGCAAAAGAGAGAGAAATGTTATCGTTTCAAGCTCAGACTACACCCGATAAATCAGTAATGCGCCACCGTCCTACGAGAATGTGAACTAACGTGATCGGTAGTCTGTAACAAAATTTAGACTCACTCCTCTGAAGATCGTCATATATGTATGTATATCATGGCTGTGTGTATGTCGAAGGAGTTAAGGGGTAAATTCAGCACCAGGGTCTGTTATGAAAATCATATAAACTGGTCTAGAGTCAGAAATTTTTTGAGATATTTCAATGAAACTAAGGATTTGAATTTATTTTCTGGAGAGTGGAAATGTAGGCGTGGCAAAAGGGTAAAGCGAAAGAGAGAGCCAAGAGTGAGCGAAGAGAGAGTCGAGAGAGAGTCAAGAGAGAGAGAAGAGAGAGCCAAGAGAAAGCCAAGAGAGAGCCAAGAGAAAGCCAAGAGAGAGCCTAGAGAGAGCCAAGAGAGAGCCAAGAGAGAGCAAAGAGAGAGCCAAGAGAAAGTCAAAAGAGAGTCAAGAGAGAGCCAAGAGAGAGCCAAGAGAGAGCCAAGAGAGAGTCAAGAGAGAGTCAAGAGAGAGCCAAGAGAGAGCCAAGAGAGAGCCAAGAGAGAGCCAAGAGAGAGCCAAGAGAGAGCCAAGAGAGAGCCAAGAGAGAGCCAAGAGAGAGCCAAGAGAGAGCCAAGAGAGAGCCAAGAGAGAGCCAAGAGAGAGCCAAGAGAGAGCCAAGAGAGAGCCAAGAGAGAGCCAAGAGAGAGCCAAGAGAGAGCCAAGAGAGAGCCAAGAGAGAGCCAAGAGAGAGCCAGAGAGCAAGAGAGAGCCAAGAGAGAGCCAAGAGAGAGCCAAGAGAGAGCCAAGAGAGAGCCAAGAGAGAGCCAAGAGAGAGCCAAGAGAGAGCCAAGAGAGAGCCAAGAGAGAGCCAAGAGAGAGCCAAGAGAGAGCCAAGAGAGAGCCAAAGAGAGAGCCAAGAGAGAGAGCCAAGAGAGAGCCAAGAAAGAGCAAGAGAGACCAAGAGAGAGCCAAGAGAGAGCCAAGGGAGAGCCAAGAGAGGGAGCCAAGAGAGAGCCAAGAGAGAGCCAAGAGAGAGCCAAGAGAGAGCCAAGAGAGAGAGAGACAGAGAGAGAGAAAGAGAAAGAGAGACAGATAGAACGTTAAATGGAGGGTGGGCGAAATGTAGGAGAATTAGATAGACAGTTATCTGGATAATGTGCTAAAAACGTTTGACAGTGATTTATTGAATATTACGCCAAATTCTCGCGCGCCTTAATACTTAGGGAAGATCAATCGATTACTTTGGCTAGCAATTCAAAGTTGCGTGCTGCGTGCTGTGAAGCGCCTTTCGAATTATTGGTGCAAAAATTCTCCTCGTTTTACCCTCATCCGGTATTCGTCTTTCCACTTGCCGCGAGAGATGTGTATGCATGCTTGTATTTATGTGCTTGCCGCTGTGTGTTTTTTTTTTTTTGTTTTTTTTGTCATATGTTAAAGGAGGAGCATGCTGCATGCAACAAAGCGCAACATTTCTCATATGGGAAATGGTATAGCTGTCTATTGCACTGATAAAATGTCTATACACACAGTGGCAACACGATCTAACACGATTCTCGTGATGATGATTATTTTTTGGCAAGGGGCAACAAAAGCCCAAAACTAACAGCAATAACACGAACCAATGAGCAGCCTATTGTTCTCCTCATCTCGCTTCTCCTCTGTAGGCTTCTTCTTGCTTTGCTTTTGTTTTCTTCTGTTCTGTTCTATACAGTACGGTTGTGTGTTGGCCTTAAACATCTAACGACGATTTTTCCGCCACCCCTCCATGAAAACTGTCTAACGATACCCCACCTCTCCCCTTTCATCATATCCAACCCCCTGCCGCCCCCTTTGCTATTCCCTTATCAATCTATTGCAAACGTTTAAATGAGAGCTGTTGCGAATACTCCCATTCGGATCTGCTACTTCTGCATCCCCATTCTTATGAGCATCCGTTGCCACCGATGCGGAATATCCCGCATTACCGGATCAGCGGATGTGAATTCCCAAAATCCGCAACATTCCCGGTTCAAGCCAGTCTCGATAGCGTGTTTGTGAATTTTCCTTCCATTTCGTTTTGCATTTCCCTCATTTAAATGCGCTTTGGGAATCGGTGTGAAAAACAAAAATGCATTCGAAAATCAACGGAAAAAGAGTCAATTGTTTCGATTCGACGGAGGATGTTTGCTTTGTTCTGTGTTCAGCATCGTCGTGGAGTGTGAGATTACAAGACAACGAATAACGTTCCACAAAATGTGCTCATTACCTTTTTCGGGGTGCAGCGCCACATTCATCGACGAATGACTGAATGAACGAATGAATGAATGAGTGAATGAAAGCATGTTGCGATAGGTACGTGCGTTAGGGAATAATAACACTGGCTTAAGGCATTTGTTCCCAGGACATCTAAATGCACTTTCCTAATGGACTTTGGCCTTCTCAACACGAAAACAGTATGTTATTAAAATCTTTCTCCTTCTAGGAGATCGCTGCAGTAATTCGAACTAATTCCCGACCAGTCTCAAAAATACCTTTTAATTTGCCAAACAATGCTTTAAACTGCCTTTGTTAACATTGAGCTGTAATTGAAAAATAACCACTCCCATTTTTAACTACTCCGCTTGTAGACCCCCTATGGTCAATCAGAGGTCAATTGTTCCATATGCAAGAGTGGGCATAATCGTTTAACTACACTTCTTCCAGACCACTTGATGCTACCCAAGGTCTAGTCAATTCTCGTACATAAAATACTTTGCATAGCCATACTTGACTAACCAATTTTTTTTTAGTAATCTCAGAGTGCTCCTTTTTGGTAAATTGACCTCTTAATAAGTGCAGGGGTGTTCGTTCCTCCCAATTAAGACCCTGCAGTAATGAGCCGGTCAATTTCCTATGAAGGACTGGCCTTTGATCGGTCCAAATCCTACCGGTTATATTATGGGCAAGGTTGCCACTTTGGTCCATTTGGACCAAAAACGGTCCCTTTTTTTACCATTTGGTCCACTGGTCCCTTTATCTTACATTTGGTCCTTTTTCATATATAATCCTCCATATGTATAAATAAAAATTTTGCAGTATATAGCATGTCCTACACCCAAAAATTCTTATAATTTTTCACTTATTCTATATATAAATTTTCATCCAAATCGGCCGCCATGAATTTTTGGGTTTTTTTTGGTTTTTGATTTTTGGTCCGTTACTCCCTATACTTCCTCTATCGGAAGCAATATTCCAATGAAAGAAAGAAACCGTTGGTCCTTTTTCTCATGAATTTTGGTCCCGAAAAATATTTTTGAGTGGCAACCGTGATTATGGCAGTTCGTTCCATCGAATTCGGCTAGCCGGCGGTCGGCAATAAACGTGTTGGTTTAATTGTAGTCTGTAAATGACTATGAAATTCGTTTTCTTTTTTTTCCGTTATTTGACTAGCCGAACCAGACTGCTTACGGGCAGGTGTTTTGCGGACCGATCCTCTCCAATGAAAGCATTAGAAATGGAATTATGACCGACTAGTATTGGTAACATGAGGGACCAACCGATGGCTAAACTTGGGTCAGTCACAAGTAAGGGTCTTATAGTCTGGCGAGCCTGACAATAGATTACCCGACACAGACACACATGCTCAAATAATTTTTAATATCAAGAGGTTTTTAAGGCCATAGGGGCCCCATAAACCGACTATTGTTAAATTTATTTATAGAAACCACCCCTGTGCCACGCCCACTTTTCCAATTTTTTTAAATTCTAATCGGCGGCTTACATATACGCTAAAATTCTAAGATTTTGGGGCATTTTTGGGATTTTGGTGACACACCCTAGTACTGGAGGTACCCTTAATAATGGACCGACCAAGGAAATTTTTTGGAAGGATGTTTATGGCTTCAAAGAAAGCATAAGTGCTAAATTTCGTTCAAGTTCCATTTGAATTTCAATTATCAAAAACCGCCCTTCTGCCACGCCCACTTTTCCAATTTTCGGAAATCATATTACTGGCCTTTAAATATGATCAAATATCAAATTTCATGAAAATATCTTGAAAACTTCGATTTTAGAGAATTTTTTGTGATATTCGTAACAGACCCTAGTACTGAAAAGTACCCCTAAAAGTGGTCCGATTAGGTCCATTCTCGAACTTGTTTTTACTTATGTGCCTGTGAGTACGTATACCAAATTTCGTCAAGATAGCTCAACTCCTTCGATAAGAAAACTGTATACAAACAGACGGACAGACAGACGGACATGTCTAAATCGAATCTCCTGGTGACGCTGATCATTTTTCTATATAAATTTTGACTGGTTCTGGGTATTACACACAACCACACAAACGCAATATACCCTCGACACAGAGTGTGTCGGGTATAAAAATAAAAATTCCATCCCTCGCAAAATCCGATCATAAAAAGTCAGTGAATCAGCCACAATTTCTTGGCCACGAATATTGCCCGCATCCGACTTTTTAAGCCATGTACAGCAGCAACATTAAAAATTGAATAAAGCCAACACAACAGCAACAACAATATGGCACAACAATCGACCATGGAGGATTTTGCTGCATTCCTGATTCAAGGGATTGTCCTCGATAGTAGGACGGCCATAAATTGTCACCACATGTGGTGACAGACAAAACGCGGAAGCTCACAAGTTGAGCAATAAAAAAATTTGCAATTTTTCCTTTTTTTTTTTTGTTCTCACCCATTTTTGGTTTTTGTTTTTCTATTTATTTTTATTTTTTATTCATATCTTTTATTTTTGTTGTTTTTTTGTTGTTGTTACGACAAGATTTTGGTTCAAATTGTAAATTGGCGAGGAAAACTACCGAGAGCAAGGCATATTTTGACGGGATGTGACATGACAAGTACGAGCGTAACTATCAACGCGCTATCGACATTACACCACGGACTGGTGATTGCGGCTCTCAATTGCGACATCGTGACATCAAACTTCTCTCACAAACGGTGTGTTCGATGTGCGATGTGGAAAATGCATTTTCAGCTCGAGAACACGCAGCCACCCAACATCCGAACCACCCTATGACCTAACCACGGTGCCCCACCACCTCGAGAACGGAGCAAGTAACGAGTTGATGGCAGTGAGAACATCTGCTGAAATGACATGAATGTGTGATGCCGGCCCGCCGGAACTATTGTACTGGGCTGCCTCCTGTTAAACGCCCCCGCGCCTCGTGCGTAACCCGATGATGATGCGGATCGTGCGTACTGCTGCTGCTGCTGCTGGTGCCCTCATTTCATGAGCACGATTAATCCGCTAAAACAGTTTCTAATCGTTCCGGTGGTTTTTTCCGAGCTATTCGACTGAATGTTCTTATGCATGTATGCGCTTGTTAATATAGTCGTAAATCACCATAGTCGGAAATCTGTTCGATGATGACTGAAATAATTTAGCATTTTGCGAAAGCAAATATGTTGGCTAGTAACGGAATACTTACTCAATCGTTAGGGGGAAAAAAATGTTTATGTAGGTAGGTAGGTAGGTAGGTAGGTTGAAGTGTCTGCCAATTAGGCCGTTAATAGGCCCATTGTGATACCAAGGAGGTTTTCTTGTGTTTGTGTTTCGTGTAGGTCTTATTATGGTAGTGTGCCCCTAACATGCGATTTTTTGAAAAACCAGTGTTAGGCTTGGAACATTACACTCCGTTTCGTCTGTGTCGGGAATCGAACCTCGTATAGTATGGAAAGAATTTCTTCGGCCGCAATCAAACGTCGAACATTTCGAAGGCTCATTGTATAACATAGTTGTGAGTTGTAGGAACCCGGAGGGCAAATTTTTCCATCGATTCGAAAATGTGAAACATCATTCGACATGATGAAAATCGAATGGCCTCCTGCAGGGAGTTCAGACCGTTGAAGATAATTTAACGGTCATCAGCTAGTTCAGTAAGAAATTTCTTCGATATTATGGGCCTTCTTTGTGGAATCTAATTATTTTCTAGAACTTGAACGACAAAGTCCCAATGACATATATAGGTCATTCAAGCGTTATCTTTCCAACTGGGTAAGTTAATTCAAGTTCTATGAATTTGTATTCTATTCTCCCAGCGGCGATACTTGAAAGTGATACCCTTTTAGGAGAGAAAATCTGATTGACATCATTTTCATCTCTGTTGTATTAACTATAGTTGAATAATTGGACTTAATAATTAGAGCGCGTCAAGGGTAAAACACAAAACAAAACAACAACAAAATTACCTTGTAGTGCCATTCGGGCAATGATTTCGGCTTGTAAATTATTTTGGTTTCGATTACGGTTTCGTAACTTCCACATAACTCTAATTTCTCCATTAGTCGAATAGGAATGTCAGAATTTTTCCTTTTTCCCAGAAAGCTAAGTATTTTTGCTTGCTTTAAGCACTGTTGTTTTTGTTTCGAGTGTTTGGCTATGGTGGTTTTGAGGTTATGTCGAAACCAGGCCCCGATGGCGACATATGGACCTCAAATTCGGATTCAGCGTCCCCGAAAAAATATAGTAAGTACAGTGGTACCTCTGTGACTGACCACTTTTTATACCCGACACACTCTGTGTCGAGGGTATATTGCGTTTGTGTGGTTGTGTGTAACACCATGAACCAGTCGAGATAGACTATACAAAATATAAATAAAAATGATCAGCGTCACTAGGAGATTCGATTTAGACATGTCCGTCCGTCTGTCTATTTTTCCGTCCGTCTGTCCGTCTGTCTGTCTGTCTGTCTGTTTGTCTGTCTGTCTGTCTGTCTGTCTGTCTGTCTGTCTGTCTGTCTGTCTGTCTGTCTGTCTGTCTGTCTGTCTGTCTGTCTGTCTGTCTGTCTGTCTGTCTGTCTGTCTGTCTGTCCGTCCGTCCGTCCGTCTGTCTGTCTGTTTGTATACAGTTTTCTTATCGAAGGAGTTGAGCTATCGTGACGACATTTGGTATGCGTGCTCACGGGGACATGAGTATAATTAAGTTCGAGAATGGACCCGATCGGACCATTTTTAGGGGTACCTCCAGTACTAGCGTCTGTTATGAAAATCACAAAAACTGCTCTAAAACCGATGTTTTTCAAGATATTTTGATGAAATTTGGCATTTGAATATATTTTAGGCCAATTAATGTGATTTAAATTTAATTAGAAAAATGGGCGTGGCAGAAGGGCGTTTTTCGAAAATTGTCTCCTACTCCCGAAACGCCTATGGGACTTGAAATCGAAAATTGGCACTTATACTTCCTTTGTAGCCATAAACATCCTGGCCAAAAATTTTCTTGATCGGTCCATTATTAAGGGTACCTCCAGTACTAGGGTCTGCCACAAAAATCTCAAAACTGCCCCAAAATCTGACTTTTTCCAAATATTTCAATGAAACTAAGAATTTGCGCGTATATTTAAGCCTCCGATTAGAATTCCGAAAAATTGGAAAAGTGGGCGTGGCAAAGGGGCGCTTTGCATAAAGAAATTAATCAAAAGTCGGTATATGGGGCCCCTATGGACTTAAACAATTCCTGATATTAAAAATTATTTCAACACGTGTGTCTGTGTCGGGTATTCTATTGTCAGGCTCGCCTGACTATAACACCCTTACGTGTTTATTTTGTGGTGCTGTGTAACTTTATTTTTCCTCTCGAAACCGATTTCAATATCCTTTCCAACGCTTGAAAGCAAAAAGAACGTAACTTCATTTATAAATTACATTCATTCATATGTAAAAAATATCTGCATTCCGTTGCAATCGCTCAACTTATGTATGTGAAAGAAAAAATGAAAAAAAAAAAAAATCTTCACCAGCCCCGGTGGAAATTCACCTTGATTGGCATCATTCGATTGCATGCAAGCAATTTTTGTTGTCGTTGTTTTTTTTTTTTTTTTTTTCACTTTATTTTGCGCTGCATTGACATTCGATTCATTCGGCTGTCGTCCGTCTGTGGCCCTTTGTTTCCTTTTGGCACATCATTATTTGCTGCCGAACGAAAATTGTTGAACAAAGTCTCGAAAATTTGTAAATCATGTGAACCCAATGTGGATTTCGGCTTTT
This sequence comes from Chlorops oryzae, assembly GCA_020466095.1. NCBI lineage: Eukaryota > Metazoa > Arthropoda > Insecta > Diptera > Chloropidae > Chlorops > Chlorops oryzae. The sequence goes on from CM035806.1 coordinate 162,390,242, forward strand.
TGGCTCTTCGCTTTTTCGCTTTTTCGGTTTTACTGTCATGTTAACAATGTTAGCAAATCAACATTTACTCCTTTGACTCTTTCTGCTTTGCTTTCTCTCTTATTGAACTGTTCTTCGTATGCTGCTATTTTGCTTCACCTTTGTTCCTTATGCATACATACATACATACTGCGTTTTGGGGCCTCGCGATTTTCGGCTGTTATCGAGACATGAGAGGCGTATCGCAACGCGAAAGGCAATGAATCGGGGCAGCGTTGATATCTTTTCATTGAAATTCAATTTCAACGAATTTCTCAAAGCAGCAACAACAAAAACAATAAAAACAAGAAAACAAAAACATTAAAAACAAACGAAAAGAAAAGAAAATAAATACCAAAATCAAGAAAAGAAATTGATATAGAAGTGAAAAGAATGGATAGGAGCAGAGCAGAAGGCACGGTACGGCAACGCGAAGGAAGACGCCCGCAATGGCTGCGCGGCGTAATAGCTTCATTTCTCAGATATTTCGTGGTTAAGGTCTTGAATTGTCTTTTATTCTCAGTGTTTTTTAATTTTTTTTTTTTTTTTCACTACTACTCTCTCAGGCCCTCGCCGACTCTTGGCCGCTGCAACATCTGTCGCTGTCTCTCAGAGCCTTTTGAATTATTTTTATTTTATATTATTTATTTGTATTATTATTATTTTATGCTTTTTATGATGAGCAGTTATGCGATTTTGAATGCAAATTTATGCAACATATCTCGTATCGTATGCGAGGTGCGCAACCAATTGTGAAAATGGGTCATGCAACTGGTGGCGGTGGCGAGTGCGATGGTGGCAACGATGATGTTGATGCTGCTCTAAAGCTAAAAAGATCCATAAGCATGAAAAGGTAGAAAAAAAAAAAAAAAATTTTAATCCGCTCAGCCAGTCAGTAAGTTGGTCTCGAATCAAAGGAAATCCAGGGAGTTTACATAGAAATGCGGTCAGCAAAGAAAGCCTCCTTCTAGCATGGACAAAACACTCGTATAATCCGATATTTGGTGTATAATTTTATCGTAATTTTAACGGAAGAAGAACCCAAAAAAAGGAGGGGGGGGGGGGAGGATTGAGAAGGGGAATATTTCGGTCATGTTTTCTTGCATTACCTCGCTGGCCTTCGATTGGCTGCAGCAACCATAAAAGACGCCATTCTCGTCGGCGCATTTTTTATGGGGCGAAACATCGAAAAATTTCAACGCAATTCCAGCCGAATTGCTGAGCACTTTCGTACCAAAAAGCAACAACAAATTAACAACATTAACCAATATTGACAGATAAGAGAGACCAGAGAATTTATTTACCACAACCAGATGATCTTTTAATCAAGGGAAATTATAGCAAATCAGAGGACAATTAACAAAACAAAAATCATATTGGTGCATACTAATAACCCGAAAAGTATGCAACATTCTTCTTTAATTTTGTAATTTTTTTTAAAGGATTTCGCAACTAAGTATATAAGATGATTATATTTTCGTGCATTTCGCCTAAGGTAACACTTCGGGAACAACAAAAAATTCGTTATGAACAAAAAATCCTTCCACGGTGCACCACGGTGGCATGTATTGGTTTTAGAAAAAGAATCTTATAATATTTTTTGAGACTTTTTTTTTTATAAGGGCTTTTGAATCGTCATTCTATCATTATTCATGAGCTTTGGTGATCAAATCACTATGATTATAGTGCTATATCCTTTAATTAAAAAAAAAAACAATTTGAAAAACAAAAAAAAAATTGAAGGAAAAAAGTCAAAGGCCGTCGCATATCCAGACATTCGAGATGTGTCCTGTGCGGCTTTTCAGCTCCAAGATGAGATGAGAGCGAAAGTAAGATACATGTGAAGTTAACGACAAAGAAAGTGAAATAGAGAGTTCTGTGCAGCAACGTTGGGAAATCTCCCATCCCCTTTTATGAGGGAATTTTAAATAAAAAAAATTACCTCAAATGGAAAAAGTGGCCTTTTTAATTCCGCGTTGTGCCCCAAAAACTATTGACACCAAGGAAAAGTATCTATAGACCAATAGAACGCTGAAATATATTATGGCAGTTCGCTCCATCGAATTCGGCTAGCCGGCGGTCGGTAATAAATGGATTAGTTTAAGGGTAGTTTGTAAATGACACTTTCATCAACTAAGCAAATTTGTTTTTTATTTTCCTTATTTGACTATCCCAAAAACCAGACAAAATTACGACAATTGACCCAAAAAAAAAGGACTAGTCCCTCTCCAATGACAGGCACATGCTAAAAAGGTCAGTTGATTACATTAGAAGTGGAATTATGAGGGGACTAGTACTGGTAACATGAAGGACTGACCGAAGGCTACACTGGGGTCAGTCCATATTACTGCAGGGAGTAGAGTGAAGGATGACAATGTGAAATACTTCGATGTTTTTAGGATGGGATTTTCCATATATGGAGACAACAAAAAGAAAAGAAAAATGGAAAAATTTTTGGACTTTCTGTGGGAATTCCACTCAAGAATAAATCCCAAAATGGTCGTATAGATCATGATGTAATCTGGTGAGGGAATATCGACTTTTTCGACTTTTGAAGCAAGTCTTATATGGGGAAAAATTTGAATGAGGTTTTCTTAATCTTGTCTTAGCAAGATGAGACTAGCTCGTTGATGGAAATTCAATTGCTTTTAAGAAGGTTTTCGTTCTCATTATCAGCAACTCTCTTAGACTTTTTATTACAATTCGAACAAATATCCTTCCTTATTCCAGAATAACGACGGCATGTCGCGGTATTCCCATCGATCAATTCTAAGTTATGAGCTTATTTCCATGAATGAATTAAAATTTTTTAAGTCTCAAATAAAATTTTATTACAGCACATTTAAAGGTGCATGAATAGTTTTCATTCAACATTTTGACAAATATAATAAAAATCATGAAAATAATAAAAATAAAAACGTCCTCAGAATAGACCAAAATATCCTCTGCGTTTGAAAAATTTGAAAATTTCGCTCCATAAAAGATTGAACGGGTTATTTGATAGCGCTTCAGAGCTAGCGGTCCCAGCCCCTCCCTCCTTTTCGTATTTACAATCCCATAAAAGATAAATGCCCATGTCCATGGATGGCATCCATAGCCACAGCAAGTGGTCTTAACAGCCGCGTGGATAATACTCATTCATACATTTTATTAAATACATACATATGTAGGTAAGCAGCTGCAAGCTTTGCCATTCCGATTTCGGCTTCACAGCTATTATTCTTATAAAAGAAATTTGCCCCGTTCGAACGTTCGAGCAATGCAATGCCGAAATTCTCATAATCGGTGTGCTGTACTGCTTTTATTGGCAATTCAAAATTTCAAATTTCGAACAGACTGCGGTTGGACAGAGCACACAGTGCACACCCGTTCGCGCACACATTGACACTTGAATATATCAAAATGGCGAGGAGGTCTACCGAGGGCGAGAGGCATTCAGCTGAATGTTTTAACCCCTTTTGCAACATAAATCATAAGAAAATTAGCTTTTCTTTAACAGCTCCGTTTTTTTTTATATTTTTATTTTTATTTTTTTTTCACTTTTGGATTTGCGAACTCAATTTCCCGCAATTGTGCGCAACGAGCAATGAGCTTAAAATACGCGTAAGATACTGGTATTCGATTGAGCAAGGATGAATGATACAAATCTAGTCCGATTTTGGAATATTGCTCACTTGAAATCAATTCTTCTAGTTTAAGGGATTTTTCCCCGTTTCAAGCGAGAGCTTTCCGCTGTCTTTTCAAAGGAAGAGAACCTTGAACAATTGAAAGGAATTTTTCGTAAGCATACCTGTGTGGTTAATATTAAAAAAAGGATTCGTTTTCTTTGAAGTCTCCCTGAGAAAAGCGAAAAAAAATATTTAAAAAAATTTTAATCGATGAGTTTGCTTTTCATATAAATTTTTTTTTTTAATTTAACGGCTTTTTCCAACTACAATTTGAAGATTGAAACTGTGCAACGTATTTTTTGGACAATGCTTAAATTTGTAATTTTCATTTTTCAATATTTTGCTTTTGCTCGCGCACTTTTAAAATTATCACTAGGGCACCCAGAAATATGCTTTCGAATATGATTTTTTCGCCTTAAAATACGACATAAAAAAATTCAAATTAAATCGAACACAAAATGTAAATTTACAAACTTCTCCTATTCTAAAATAACAAATGACAAAAAACAAAACAAACAACAAATAAATAAAGTGAGCAAGAATTTTTATTTTGTTTCAAATTTAAATCAAATACAAAACAAACCAAGTAAGGGTGTTATATTCAGGCGAGCCTGACAATAGAATATCCGACACAGAAACGCATGTTTAAATAATTTTTAACTACAAAGGTGTTTCAAGAGCCATATAGGGGCCCCATATGCCGACTTTTGTTAAATTTCTTTATAGAAACCGTTCCTTTGCCACGCCCACTTTTACAATTTATTTTTTTGAATTCTAATCGGAGTCGTAAATATACGTACGCTCAAATTCTAAGTTTCATAACATATCTAGAATAAAAGACAAATTTTGAGCAATTAAGGGATGTTATATGTCAGGCAGAGCCTAGTACAATGAGAGATACCGTTACACATGACACCTATCTTTAAATAATTTTTAATAGGATGTAGTGGCTACAAAGGCAGCATAAGGTGGCCAATTTTCTTTCATAGTGCCTTTGAACTTTCGGGTTAGGAACAATTTTCATAGAAAACGCCGTTCCTTTGCCACGCCCACTTTCCCAATTTTTTTTGAATTCTACATCGGACTTGCCTAAATATACTACGTTCAAATATCTAAATTTCATCAAAATATCTGCGAAAAAGTCCGATTTTGAGGCAATTTTGGATTTTCGTGACAGACCCTAGTACTGGAGGTACCTCTAAAAATTGTCCGATCGGGTCCACTCTCGAACCTGTTCTTACTCATGTCCCCGTGAGCACGTGTTTCAAATTTTGTCAAGATAGCTCAACTCCTTCGATAAGATAACTGTATACAGACGGACATGTCTAAATCGAATCTCCTGGTGACGCTGATCATTTCTATATATATTTTGTATGGTCTATCTCGACTGGTTCTGGGTGTTACACACAACCACACAAACGCAATATACCCTCCCCAGTAGTCAGTAGGTCACCCCCGATATTTGTGACATGCCAAAGTGCCAGTCCTTGATGACTAGCCATTTCACCTACCACATGAACCTGAAAGAGTAGATAGGCCTCAGCTCACATTTCCCTATTCGCTGCGTATGATTGTTTTTGCTGTTGTCTGCTTTTACCTCGCATTCTGATCATTTGCTCGTCAAGCGTTCGATAGCTCAGTGGTTCAAACTATGACTCGATAGCCGGGAGGTTCGGGGTTCAATCCCTGCGGGCGGCGAGAATTTTTCCTAAATTTTTTAAATTATTAAAATTATATTATATATAAATTATTATTATTTAAATTAGAGTTTTTTTTTTTGTTCATAGTTCAGTTATTTTGAAAGACAAACATTTTCCCCTAAATTTTTAAGGTTTTATTATTATTATTTTTTTTAATGGTTCATTTTCAAGTAAACAATTTTTGGAGTGAAAAAATTCGTTAAATACGTTTCCCAAAATCTGAGCAACGCTAAACTCAAGTGAGCATTTTGACCAAGAAATTAAATTCGTTCGTTTAGCGTAATAGTTAAGGCGTTCGCCCAGCGATCTTGGTGGTCAGCGGTTCGAGGCTCGGTGGAGGCGAGAAAATTTTAAGAGAAGTAAGATAAAAAAGATTTAAAATAAAAAATAGATAAACAAAAAAATATAATAATTAATAAAATAAATAAATTTAAAAAAATGCAAAACAAAAAATGAAATTTTTCTTTTTTCTCAGTCGCTGGTGCTAGGCCATTTTCCTACCCCTTTTCGCTAGCGAAATGACTGGTTAAAGGTGGCGCATAAAAGGACGACCTGTCCCCGGCAATGAGATCGTAATGTTAAATTCGCCAGCGTCTTGGATAGGAAAGGGACCGATCCCCGACACCCAGTGACTAGTGAAATCGCTAGTGTTGTGGTGGCTCCGCTGACTACTGGGTCTACACAGTGTGTCAGGTATAAAAATGCCTGTACATATGTATATGTAATATGCGTTTGCTTCAAAACTAAGCAATATCATACATATATCTAGTTGCTCTAATTATAGCTTTTTCATTCACGCATACACAGAGAAAAAAAAAAATCAACCAGAAAACTGGTTAAATCAAAAGGAAAAACATACAAAACGGCTTCAACAAGGAATATTTTTATTTGAACAATTTTTCTTGTTGGAAAAAGTAAAGATTTTCCTTTTAAATCAACTATGTTTCAGGTCGAATTGACATGATAATTTAATGAAAGTTCAAAGCAAACGGCCACAGAGCCCTCTGCTGAGCATAACCCCAAAAATAGCCATCGGATGGATTTCATCCGATTTTGTCACTCCGTTATCGTGTGACTGCTTTCGCAATGCTTAAAAAGCTCTAAGATGAATACAAATCTTATATGTCCTTCTTTATAAAACAAATGAGAATTATACCGAACGAAAAGAAATGTAATTAAACATACATATTTATTTTAAATCAACCATTATGCTTTTGAAATTTTTGTTCTGCTCGAAAATCAAAAGGACTGTGAATAACAATGCGCCCTTTTACAAAAATCATGATTAAGTTCGCTCAGTGTAGATTTTAAAAACTAAGTCTCTCATTTCGTTTGGTTAAGAACAAGCTTTAAATGAAAAATTTTGAAGAAAAGGTTTAAGGTTTGAGGGTCTCCAGGACCTTATTTTCTCGACTGATCTGAAAACTATGAAGAAAAAAGTCTAAGAAGGGTTAATTTTCTTTAATTTGAGGTCTAATTTGTTAAAATCGGAAGAGCCATTGTGGAGGTTCTGCTTGAAAAAGCAGCAGTATTTATCCCATTTAAAATATTTTTTTTTTTTTTCAAAACTTCATATAAGAAAAACGCTTGCAAAAGGATTTAAAAACACAAATTGTATTCGGTTTTAGGAGGCCAACGTGCATTGAGATCTACTGAGAAACTCAAAAATAATTCTTTGTTGTTTTGTGTTATTGAAGAGAATTTGTGTTGATTTGAAAAACCTCGTCTTTTCCATAATTCCGATGTCGAAAATTTTTCGGGAGAGATTTTCGGGAGAGTTATATTCGAGAGGGGTTTTTGGAGAGAAATCGAACCTTATCGCATTGAATCGTCGCGAATTTTTATAAGATCCCCCAAAGCTTAATATCCCGCTTTGTAAGAAAACTCATCTGGCAACGCTGATTCATACATACTCGTACGCGTACATACATATGTAAATCGTTGGCCCAAATCACAAAATCAATGCGGACCAAGTTGATGCGGCCTTAGACTGATCTTCCACATCCAAATTGACCGGTTGAGGGCACACATCATTGCATTAGAGAAATTCCAACATTTTGCCGCTTCTACTTAACTTTGCAATGCAAAAATGTAGTAGACAAAAGCCAAAAACAAAAGCCAAAAATAAAAGAAGAAAAGAAAAGAAAAAAAAAATCTAATAAAAATGGAAAGATAAAAAGAATCGCATTTCCTTATTTCGACTATAATTTATGCAAAGAAATATTTTTTCCAAACGCTAACAATCTCGGCGAATGGCGAATGGAGAATGGCGGATGGGGAAAATGGAATCGGCAAACGAACGATTGGACTGAGGTCGAGACGAGCCAAACGGTCGGGTCGGTCAAGCGATTTCGAAAAGATGAATCCATAACGATGTTGCGATTGCGCTGACGTTCATCTCTTAGAGTCTAGAGTCGCCTAATATTGGTCCAAGGACTGAATTGGCTAGGGCTCGATGCTATCCGCATGTAATTGAATTGCGTCAAATCGTGTCGCTTGGACGCTCAGATTCGATTCGATTCGATTCGATCCGATTCGATTCGATTTCGGATTCCGCTGGGCCCAACTAAACTCAACGGATCTCCGTGGTTTGTCCAACACACATTTGAACGTTGATGGACAATCCATCATTTTAACGAATGCGAATATCGGCGCATCGGGCGAATATGCGAATATGCAAGTTTATGTCGCAGTGACATTTTTCGCATTTATATTTTTTCATTCCATGCAATCCCTATCGTTTTCTCTCCTTTTCGAGCTCGCTCCTTAACTATCGTTCTCTAGCGTCGTCTAAACGATGACGCGTCAAAGCCAAATTTCGACTGTGAGATCAAGAGCTTAGCTAAGACTAAGACCGATATTGAGCTACAGCTTCAATTGCAAACCGTTCGACAACCGAAGCATTGTCAAAGTGCAATGATAACATTTGCAATGCATTGCAATATGCTTTCGTCGCCATCGTCGGCCCCATCATCATCATCATCATCATCATCTTTTTCTCTTCACCATAGCCATTGGCATTGCCATCACCATCGCCCGTCATCACTGTGCTTATGTGACATGGCTTTGTGCTCGTTCTTGGACAAAGATCGATAGTTGAGTGTTTCGATGGAATCGTTTCGAAAAGATTTTTGTCACCAGAGCCAAAGACGCGACCGGATGAAAGAATTATGAGCATGCCAATAGGGCATGTTGCAATATGGCATGTGTGTCCATTCATTTGCGTACATTCGCGTATATTCGTCTGTAGAATATGCTTACCCATGTACTGGAATATGTGTATCTATCTATACACAGCAGAGTTTGGATAGAATGGACAGATTTTTACAAGAGCTATTCATGTTACCGAGGCTGTTCACACTATCGAGACGAAAATTTCATTTCTTTAATTTTCTTTATTTCTTTCAAATATGTATGTACACCTAAGAACATATTTACATGTGAGGTCACAAGAAAACAATTTTTTTACGGCTATCTTGCAAAAAAAAAAAGTTCGACTATCGACGTTATCTTTTTTACAAGCCGCAGTCCATGTGTTCACACCACCGAGGTGTTTACGCCTATTCAGATACGACTATATATGAAACATTTTTGTTTTTGTTGCGGTTCTATTTAATCCAGGGACGTGAGCCGGTTTTGAACCGACCCGGAAAACCGCTTTTATCTGCTGATGAACCGAACCATTAAGCGAGCCGAAGTTTTTCACAAATGTTTGAACCGAACCGAAAACCGAACCCAATTTTTGTAAAGGTTCAGGGTTTCAATTTTGCCAGCAACCATGCACAGTGGTCGCTCCCATAGGCCAAAAATAAAACAAGTAAGGGTGTTACAGTCAGGCGAGCCTGACAATAAAATACCCGACACAGACACCCATGTTTAAATAATTTTTAAACCACGCCCAAAAAACAGGACCACTAAGAAAGAATATTCAAAAAGTTTTTAAGGCCCCCATATACCGACTTTTGTTAAATTTCTTTATGAAAACCGCCCCTTTGACACGCCCAGTTTTCCAATTTATTTTTTTGAATTCTAATCGGAGGCGTAAATATACGCTCAAATTCTAAGTTTCATTGAAATATTGCGAAAAAGTCCGATTTTGAGGCAGTTTTAGGGATTTTTGTGACAGACCCTAGTACTGGAGGTATCCTTTATAATGGACCTATCAAGGAAATTTTTTGCGAGGATGTTTATGGCTACAAAGGCAGCATAAGTGCCAACTTTCGTTCAAGTCCCATTTGAATTTCGGGTGTAGGAGAAAATTTTCAAAAAACGCCCTTCTGCCACGCCCACTTTTCCAATTTTTAGAAATCACATTACTTGCCTTTAAACATGTTCAAATATTAAATTTCATCAAAATATCTTGAAAAACAGTTTTTGTGATTTTCGTAACAGACGCTAGTACTGGAGGTACCCCTAAAAATGGTCCGATCGCGTCCATTCTCGAACTTAATTATACTCATGTCCCCGTGAGCACGCATACCAAATGTCGTCACGATAGCTCAACTCCTTCGATAAGAAAACTCTATTCAAACAAACAGACAGACAGACGGACATGTCTAAATCGAATCTCCTGGTGACGCTGATTATTTTATATATATTTTGTATGGTCTATCTCGACTGGTTCTGGGTGTTACACACAACCACACCAACGCAATATACCCTCGACACAGAGTGTGTCGGGTATAAAAACGGTGGACAAAATAATTCAAAAGTCTTCTTCCTCCTTTACGAAAGGAACAAAAAAAAAAGTACTTACATTTCCATAAATTTTTAAAATATGAAATTTTTTCATCCTCTATACTGAACAACGGCTTTGTCTATATACACTTTCCTGTATGCATATCTATTCATGCACGCGAAATTTTTTTTCGTTTTTTGTACGTACATATTAATAGAAATAAAATTTGTACACATATATGCATATATACATACATGCTTTTGTATTCATTCTCGAGAGAATCAAAGTGGAAGCAGTAACAAGCAAAAGCCGCAAACTACTCATTATTTGAGTGGTTCGACACCCGTCATTGGGTGTCCCATAGAAAAATAATTTTGTTCGTGATTGCTACTCTATTATATTATTACTCAATGGTTTAAGTAAGGCTTGAGGCTTCAGTCTGTTTCTGTGCGCGAGTCTGTTCGGTCGCCAGTTTTCGGTTGTCTCGGGTCGCCGATCGCGGAATATAATAAGTGTGCTGCGCTGAGTGACTTTTTATTTATGCCGACAAGTGCATTGTACTCTCCGTTCTCTGGGTGTCGCTCGCGAAGTCAAGAGCAGAAGTCGTTTGTTTTTGTGCGCATCGTTAACAATTGTTAAGGTTAGTCATGTTTTTTAGTATTTCCGTTAATCCTGTCGTTTCTTTCAATGAATATAATATGGTCAACAAAAACAAAAAAACTATCGGTTTGCGCATGACATACTTATTCGGCAATTCATGCAAGTCATGCAAAAGGCAGCATGGCTTTTCTGAATTCATTGAGCACCTACTCTCGCCATGACCGCTTGTCAGGAGAGAGACAATTTGAGAGAATTTTTTCTCTCATGTTTTTCATTTTTGCTGTGGTCAAACCGAGATGTTTTCTTTTTTGTATTAGTATTAGTTCCTACACATTTTAGTATACACAAGAGTTGCTTTGCAATGACAACAAATGATCTAGTGAGGCTGGACAATGCTTGCAAAAACAGCGAGCGATTAAATTGTTTTTCATTTCAATGAAAGTAGAGAGAGTGTGCATTGTATGCATTTTGCTTTTGCAAAGCAAACACTGAACTGTGCTTGCTCATATGCTCTTATGTTAGTGGTTTTCTTTTCTTTGTTCTTATGCGCAACAATTAATGAACGCATGGCATCGCATGACTTTCATCGGCTTGAGATTTACTGTTTGTTTCAAAATTGCTTAACTCAAGCTCTTGAAAGCCTAAATAAACTATTTTAAAACCGATTGCGTGCGTACGTATTCCACGTGCGGTGCTTCTGTCACTCCTGATATTTTCAGATATTTAGATGAAAGTATAAATTTGATAAGTGGGCGTCCCCACAGAAGATGCTTTTCAAAAATTAGTTTTTCTCCTCAATAACAAATGTTGTGGGTATGACAGTGGGCGGAACACAAAAACTTTTCTTACACGTCTGTCATTCGTCATTTACCTTGTTTATACGAACTGTTAAAACGCCAGGACCCGAAACGGCATGACTCAGATCACTTTTTTTTATAGTGTTTATGGAAGCGTTCATAAAGGGAACTCAGAAAAAACGCTTTGAAACTATTACCATAAAGCATGGCAAGCTACGGTAAGAAACATTCACAAGCGTCAGCTGTTTTTCAAAATGATTTGAAACTATCGATGATTTATACGATTGAAGCTAGCGAACGGAGAAATAAAGTAGCGATTTGAAAATCAGTAGGACTCAACACACTTCGAACTTTCAAAACGTTTTGAAAATCGGTTCATGGATGCGTTCTGAGTTAAAGCAGTTTCAATCAAACCGGCATATGTGTCCGTATAAACTTGGTAATAGTCAACCTATGTACATATGTATTGAATTTAAAAACTTTTATGATTTACCGTATGCAGGCGAGCCTGACAAAAAAAAAAAAAAAAACCCTCCGACACAGACACACTTGTTTAAATAATTTTTTAACCACGCCCAAAAAACAGCACCACTAAGAAAGAGTATTCAACAGGTTTTTGAGGCCCCCATTTACCGACTTTTGTTAAATATCTTTGTGTGCGTTTTTTCAGCTGTCGCTACGCAACTAAATCCCGCCAGCGGCGAAAAAACAGAGGGCAGGAGGGCAGCACTTCAAGCCCAGCTAGAACGGCTCTTGTGTATTTCCAACGGTCGATTGAACCCGCGTTTCGTTTTTTGTCCGGGTCGTTTCCGCGATCGTTAAAGTTCCGGCCGAACAAGAGTAAAAGTGATTCGGGTCGAACCGCGAGTGTCAATTCGAATTTATTATCCACCATCATCAGCCGCTGCTTCAATCCACACCAACCGAGGTTCCAGCTCGAGAGAATGCAGCCACCGATAGTTCAAGGTGCGTTAATTCTTCTTTTTTTTCTACTTAAATCGATTTCTCTTTGCCCCATTTGAGTCGAAAGACCATTTGAGCTTGGCGGGTCAAACATTATGAAAACCGCCCCTTTGCCACGCCCATTTTCGAATTTTTTTTTTTTTAGAAATTCTAATCGCAGGCTTAAATATACGCTCAAACTTTAAGTTTCATTAAAATATATCGAAAAAGTCCGATTTTGAGGCAGTTTTGGGATTTTTGTGACAGACCCTAGTACTGGAGGTACCCCTAAAAATGGTCCGATCGGGTCCATTCGCGAGTTTCTTACTCATGTCCCCGTGAGCACGCATACCGTTAAGATGGCTCAACTCCATCAATAAGAATACTGTATACGGACAGATAGACGGACAGACAGATGGATTAATTACAACTAATTACGATCGATTTTCCCTAAAAATAAAAATTCTTCATAATTTTCTTGCCATTTAAGTCGGTCGAAAGACGAAAATTGCTCAATGGACCTGCGCGAACTGTACCTAGAATTTTAAGGAACGTTACTCTTTTAAACGGGAAAGCGGAAAGATTACTTAATATTAATAGGGATACAATTTATGAACAGTAATCTCAGAGGAGTTGGCTACTTAGACTGAAGAACTTAAGGCGCAACAAACATATATGTACATAGGTTTTTTTTCTTCTTTCAATAGACATTCAATAATTATCAACGGTTATCTGAAGCATCATTGTCTATCGATCTTCAGATTAACCATCTATATGGTCCACAACTAGTTAAGGCTTCCTAGAGCTACCTAGAGTTAGAGTGGGGCAGGACCATTACAGTTTACACACTGAAAACAAAAACTTAGTGTTTTTCGATTTCAATCCTTTGTGATCTCGTTTCTATTATAAGCAATACATTTTGTATTTTTGGAAAGAAATCTTAACTCTCCATTAAGGTGCGTTCGAAAAGTTCTTATATTTTTTGCCGTGTAGAAAAATTGCAAGTGAAAAAGGCGCAATTGCTTTCCCACCCATGAATGCAGTTGATGCCAAAAGCATTTATAACTGAGAGACAGCAGGTTCATGCAAATACACATGCATACGTGTGCGTGTGTGTGTGCCACGCTTGAATTCGAGCCGGAGGAGCTTAGAAGGAAGAATACAAAGCGCTGCTCGTTGATCTCTAGCCACAGACAAAGTGGAATTTTCGATTCTAGCTTTAGTTGTGGAAATTTCTATTTTTTGTTTTGTTCTCCGCTTCCTTCAAGGGGCGGCCACAGCGACAGCCACAGCGGCAGCACCAGCAACATCACCAGCACCAGCACCAGCATCGTCATCGCATGGAATGCCGCAACGCAGTGCGCGTTAACTAATGCAATTAATATTCAATGCCGATAGGTGTACATAATTTACGTGCTGAGCATAATGCCAGAGTTTCGGGCTGTTTGCATTCGAAAGGCCTTTATATGCATATGCCTCTATGTCTATGCATAGATACATGTTGCTACAACATGCATGCGGCATGCCCATACGTGTAGCAGCCATATCCATGTAACGGTAGTTAAAATAGCGACTTAGCGCAACAAAAGGAACGAAAGGCTAAAGGCGCTGAATGAAATCGGATATATACCATTTTTCCCGAACAAAGAATTAATAAACAAACAAAAAAATAAAAATAAATAAAATAGAACTTTATAAAAAAAAATTTTCAATCAATTCATAAGCACAAAGGCACAGAGTATTTAAGTGGATTCATTAAGAAGCTGTCGAGTTTTATTTTGCCCTATTTGTATGGATTGTCTTTTTTGTCTACAATTTTCTTGTTTAATTTAAAAAGAATTGCACACAAAAAAAAAAAACCTTTTCAACCTTGCTCTTTTGATTTAAGCCTTTCGGGATGAATATTTCATGAAACGCCAAATCTCTATTTTTTTTTTTTTAAATACCCTAAATAACTTAATGAAGAGAGAATATTTCATTTCGACGAATTTAAAGTCCACAGCCGATCCTCGATGGACCAAACAAAATATGTACAGGAATGATCCTGCCTTCCGGTCATCGATTTTCTTATTGAAGGAGGAGTTCGGCTATCTTGAGGGTATCATAAACATTAATCAGATTAATAAGAGGTGAATATTGGGCGCGATCGAGGGTAATTCTCAGAGGTTTATACATTACTCTTAGTAGGTATATCCCGCTAGGGGAATCTCTATGATTTAAGGGGTTGGGACCCTAGCCAATAGTTTAACATTACTGATTGATTCGATTATGATTATAGAAATGGAAAAATGGTAGTGCCTTGTATCAACTCACGAAAGGTTGAACAAACAACCTTGTTCGATTGGTACGGCGAGGATCAGATGCCAAATGTGGCTGAACACTCATACCTGATCGCTTGGGACGCCTCCTTTGGGGGAGGCTCGCCGGGACTGTAGCTGTAAAAATGATGAGCTGGCAACAAATAACAGGTTGGCTGATAAGTCCCCGGTCTAACAAAGAAAAACAAATTTTTTTTGTCAAAATTCGTTTTTATTATTCAACATAGTTCCCTTCAAGAGCGATACAACGATTATAACGACCTTCCAATTTTTTGATACCATTTTGGTAGTACTCCTTCGGTTTTGCCTCAAAATAGGCCTCAGTTTCGGCGATCACCTCTTCATTGCAGCCAAATTTTTTCCATGCGAGCATCCTTTTGAGGTCTGAGAACAAGAAAAAGTCACTGGGGGCCAGATCTGGAGAATACGGTGGGTGGGGAAGCAATTCGAAGCCTAATTCATGAATTTTTGCCATCGTTTTCAATGACTTGTGGCACGGTGCGTTGTCTTGGTGGAACAACAATTTTTTCTTCTTCATATGGGGCCGTTTTGCCGCGATTTCGACCTTCAAACGCTCCAATAACGACATATAATAGTCACTGTTGATGGTTTTTCCCTTCTCAAGATAATCGATAAAAATTATTCCATGCCCATCCCAAAAAACAGAGGCCATTACTTTGCCAGCGGACTTTTGAGTCTTTCCACGCTTCGGAGACGGTTCACCGATCGCTGTCCACTCAGCCGACTGTCGATTGGACTCAGGAGTGTAGTGATAGAGCCATGTTTCATCCATTGTCACATATCGACGCAAAAACTCGGGTGTATTGCGAGTTAACAGCTGCAAACACCGCTCAGAATCATCAACACGTTGTTGTTTTTGGTCAAATGTGAGCTCGCGCGGCACCCATTTTGCACAGAGCTTTTTCATATCCAAATATTGATGAATGATATGACCAACACGTTCCTTTGATATCTTTAAGGCCTCTGCTATCTCGATCAACTTCATTCTACGGTCATTCAAAATCATTTTGTGAATTTTTTTGATGTTTTCGTGGGTAACCACCTCTTTCGGGCGTCCACTGCGTTCATTATCCTCCGTGCTCATTTCACCACGCTTGAATTTTGCATACCAATCAATTATTGTTGATTTTCCTGGGGCAGAGTCCGGAAACTCATTATCAAGCCAAGTTTTTGCTTCCACTGTATTTTTTCCCTTCAGAAAACAGTATTTTATCAAAACACGAAATTCCTTTTTTTCCATTTTTTTCACAATAACAAAAGTTGCTTCACAAAAGACGCTCTATCTCACAAACTAATTGACTTACAGACGTCAAATTTTGACACGAATCATTTGAAGGTTGCCACTATATAAAAATAATATGCATTTAATACTAGCGACGCCATCTATGTGTCAGACCGGGGACTTATCAGCCAACCTGTTACTCGACCAATTCAAATCAAATTTGGCTATACCCCTGCAAAAGAATAAATTGGTACACTGCGCGTACACAGTGGAAACTTTCAAGTCAAGTGATGCCCACCCAGGGTCATACTGACTATAAACATCTAATGATAATACCTTTTTTACTTTATCGAACAGAAAATATAAAACCTGCACGTTTTGATATACTTATAAGTATGTATAATGAAATTCGAAACTTGATTGACTCAAAACTCTCAGTTGTTATTTCTGAATATTATAAAAGTGGGCATGGCAATGGGTAACTTGAGAAAAAAAAAATAAAAATCTAACATAACTTTGAAGTGAATCGAATGGTTTTCGGCGTATTAGCTTTCTTAAATCATGCTCATATACCTGTATATACATATAACATGACTATAAGTTCATTACATATGTATGTGTATTTCCAAACGGACGTGACAGATGCTTTAGCAATTTAAAGTCCCGTATTGAAGAATGTAGAAAATTTTAATTTTCTTTCTGAATAATTATTATCGCGCAGCTCTTCCGGACTTTTATACTTATAAAAATTTTATGCAGATCAGAAAGGCAATTAGATATGGTCGGACGTGACAAAAAGTTTACTTTTTTCTGGGACTACTCATAGGTGCATGTAATGGCAGTAATCGACTGCCGGAACAATATTCCATAGGCTGCAAAGCAATACCGAATTTGTAATTTGAAAGTTTATAGGAGTAGAGATATAAAATCGCATTGAGGACACGCAATCAGCATTGAGAGGGTTAATGAAGAATTTTTTCTCTAAGACGATGGAAGGAATACTAATTAATTGAAATTAGTAAAAAACATACCTTCCGATCGCCTTCAGCATCTTCCATGATTTCAGAGAGTATTTAATCCCCAAAACCACCCACTTTGCACGACCCCGTCACCCACAAAAATTAAAAAAAAAAAAAAATCAATTTGATATAAAACCAGAATCAGGTGCCGTTTGCCGAATCAAGAAAAAGATTAAAAAAAAACATTTTTTTTAAATAATAAAAAATCAACAACAAAAAGGAAGGCCTTTTTAAGGATCGCAACGATCGTTTACCTGCATACAAAAACGCTGTGTGTGGTCGTTGTAGTCGGCCAAATATGATGATATGGATATGATAGAGTAATCATCAACTCGACGCGTCAAAACTCGACGAACACAAGAAGACGCACCGGGCACACGAACGCAAAAACGAACTGATTGAGTTCATTATTCGAAAGCCACGAATGAACACTGCTCGTCTGCTCGGAACACGATTCAGAAATTCTACGACAGACAAATAACCAGCAGGAATATTCTCGCGACAAGAATAGCAAAATAAAATAAAAAATATCAAATCAAAAACAAAAAAAAAAAATTTTTTTTTTTCTTTTAACAAAGTCAAAAGGAGCGACTTGTGTGGTCCGTTTTTCTTACATATTTTTTTTTTATTATTATTATTTTTTTTTTCAAATTGTCTCACGAATTTTATAGAAAATATAAAAAAATTTAAGGCGACCGATAGTATGAACATCAACGTTCGATGCTACAAACGAGCAAAAACGCCACCAACCACCCTGAAGTAGCTGCTAATTACCAAAGTCGCGTGCTATGGTAATTCATGGATTAAATGCTCCAGATTGTGGGTGCGATAATATACTTACAGCGAGTATTATGCGACTGCTAATAAAAAGTGTTCAGTTGGTATACTCAGTTAATCGGCATAGCTTAATTGAGACGGCAAAGTTATATGGACATTTCTACACGGGCGCGCAAGTAACTTGAGTAATTTGAAATCCCGATGTCAAGAACGCGGTACATAGTAGTTTTGCCTCTAACTATTTTTGTGCACTTTTACCTTTATCAAAATTTCTATGCCGATTAATACACAATTATTTATACCCATCTTTTTATAACCACCTATTTATACACACCTATTTATACTTAACATATCTCCAGAAGGGTATTATGGAATTTTGCGGATCACGTAAATCAGGCAAATATTCATATGCCCTGGCAGGTGTCGTGCAATGAGGCCATAGGGAACAAGTAAGGGTGTTATAGTCTGGCGAGCCTGACAATAGAATACCCGACACAGATACACATGTTCAAATAATTTTAAATATCAAGAGGTGTTTAAGCCCATAAGGGGCCCCATATGCCGACTTTTGTTAAATTTCTTTATGAAAACCGCCCCTTTGTCACGCCCACTTTTCCAATTTTTTGAATTTTAATCGGAGGCTAAAATATACGCTCAAACTCTAAGATTCATTGAAATTTTCCGAAAATGTCCGATTTTGAGGCAGTTTTGGGATTCTTGTGACAGACCCTAGTACTGGAGGTACCCTTAATAATGGACCGATCAAGAAAATTTTTGGGCAGGATGTTTATGGCTACAAAGGAAGTATAAGTGCCAATTTTTGTTCAAGTCCCATTTGAATTTCGGGTGTAAGGGAGCGTCCATAAATGATGTCACGCATTTTTTGCGATTTTTAGACCCCCTCCCCCCCTTTGTCACAAACCTGTTACATATGAGCTAACCCCCTCCCCCCCTGTGTCACGTCACAATTAATATGAAAAAAAAGTATAGGCCAATTCACAATTATTGCTAATTTAAGGTTAAATATGCTAACATGTTTTTTATATGGAGTTTGACATCTCACGCCTACTTTAACACATTAAACCTTAAATTAGCTTGCACTTTGTGACACATATCACTAATTTATAAATATGATGCTATTTTTCATATAAAAAAATTAATGTAACAAAATCTTTATTTTATATTTTGTTTGTAGTAACAACTATGAAAAGTGTGACATAACATGCTTGGGAACCCCCCCTCCACCCTATGTCACAAAACTGTCACAGATGAGCTGACCCCCTCCCCCCCCACCAAACGTGACATCATTTATGGACGCTCCCTAAGAGACAATATTCGAAAAACGCCCTTCTGCCACGCCCACTTTTCTAATTTTGTGAAATTATATTACTTGCCTTTAAACATGTTCAAATATTAAATTTCATCAAAATATCTTGAAAAACAGTTTTTGTGATTTTCGTAACAGACGCTAGTACTGGAGGTACCCCTAAAAATGGTCCGATCGGGTCCATTCTCGAACTTAATTTTACTCATGTCCCCGTGAGCACGCATACCAAATTTTGTCAAGATAGCTCAACTCCTTCGATAAGAGAACTGTATACAGACAGATGGACAGACAGACAGAGGGACGGACATGTCTAAATCGAATCTTCTGGTGACGCTGATCATTTCTATATATATATTTTGTATGGTCTATCTCGACTGGTTATGGGTGTTACACACAACCACACAAACGCAATATACCCTCGACACAGAGTGTGTCGGGTATAATAAGGCCGTGTGGTATCATTTCCAGTAACTGAGTCCAATAAAGCCATAGTTCAGTGGGAAATACAGCCATATGAGCTTCCTTACGTTCCAACTTGCAAGCTGCAACTCTTGCACAAAGCTCTAGGTCCTTGTGCAACTTTTGAAGCACAATAGCTTACGTTTTTCCATAATTTTTGTCTTGTCTAAGGGTGGCAGTCCCTTTTTTTGTCCGCGTTAAGTGAAATAAAGTTTTCAGAGTGTTAACTTTGGTACTCTTCGTACGAATTCAAAACATAAATTGCCATCATCTATGAGAAATCGTTCGGAATCACAAGTTCCTACATATATACGAGTACATAGCTATTGCGGTTCATTTTTGCGTCTATGGTTTTCTTGTTTTTTGAATTTGTTTTATTTTTTTCATGTCTTTTTTTTTAACTTTGTTTTGTGGCAATTTTTTGTTCGCTTTGACACGTTTCCATTCGGTCTTGTCTTAATTAATTACTTGCCAAAGTGCAGAACGTGCATTGTTTGTCGTAAGTGCTTTAACCCACATTTCACGCCATCTAATTGGCAAAGTGCTCCTCGGGCGCGCGCGCGACTAGCGCGCCATCATCCTATAAAACTTTTCGCGTTGTTGTTGTTATCGTTGTCGTTGTCGTTGTTGTTGTTGTCGTCGTCGTCGATGTTGTTTTCGGTTGAACTCGAATCTGAATATCGTTGTCCTTATTTGTCGTCATCGTTGCAGCAGCGCAATCTCCATTCTAGAAGAGATAGAGTTCTTCTGGTTTTGGGAGTTGATTTTGGTTTTCTCAATCCTTTTATGCATCGTTCCCATCTCTAGCACAATCAACATCGTCATCGCTGTCGTCATTTTCTCATCTCCATGCTCGTTCATTTTTTGGGCTTCATGGTTCTAATGCAAATTATAAATTTGCCAAAGCTAACGACAAAGCTCACCGAATTTTGTGGAAAGAGCTTTTGTTAATAATTAAAAAAAAATTTTTTTTTTTTTGGTTTTCCGTTTTCCGTTTTCATCGACGATTGCTCCTTATTGTTGCTTTGGAATTCAGCGTCTAATTGAGTTCGACTTTTTTTCCGATCTTTAGCACTTTAAGTCATGCTCCTCACTCCCTTTTCGTTATCGTTTATGTTCCATCACTAATATGTCTTTATCGGAAACTGTGGATCACTAGATATTGCTATTGCGATGCAAAATATACTTATATCTCGTAAAGTGAAAGAAGTAAATAAAAAAATAATAAAAAATAAAAAATAAAAATAAGAAGTGTGTCTAGTTAATGATTGCACCACACAAAGACGTGTGCATAAAAATGCCAACTAAATGTCAAGAAAGGGAAGGTAGAAAAAAAAAAAAAAATAAATAAAAAAGATCGTTCCATAATTTTTCTTCCAATTACATTTGAATCGAATGAAATGCCATAAATTCGGCGAACAACAATTGGAAATGGGTTTCCACATTTACGGTCACTTCTAATTGCACAAAAGCAAGGAATGCAAAAAAGAAGGAGGCACAGTCAAGTTTTCAATACGCCTACGCATTGCTGCTCGCTGCCACTACTTTTTCACCTATTTCGGATCTCGTTAGCCACGTCCGGCTCTAGTACTAGCTGTGGCTCCAGCTCTAGCTCCAGCTCCATTGCCAACGAATGCAGCGAATAAACCGAATGCAGTGAACAGTGCAGTGTTCGGTATGCCCAATAAAGCATGCAATGCGAATCCTCTTGATGATGACTCAACGGTGATGGTGATGATGATGATTTTCTTCTTTTTTTTTCACTAAGAGTTTTGCCATTCGTTTAAGAAATTTCAATTACTTCACTTGTTGGTCATGACTCTTGATGATTTCGTTATTTATTTATTTATTTCTTATTTATTTATTAATTTAATTTTTTTTTTGCATTTTTGTTATTGAAGGCTCTGGCCAAAATTCATTTCCATTCGATAATTTATCTAGGAAGCTGATTGGACCGCAAATTAAAGCGCAATTTATTTTCAATTAACAATTTTGATGCATCACATGCCCATGTCTGACAACACACAACACAACATAACAGGCCACGCCACACACATATGAGCACATGTCCGTCGAACATGTAAATCATGCAAACGCTCTACTTACAACGTCGACCTGGACTTGAGCTATATCGTTTCGCCATAATTTTTTTTTTTTTTTTTTAATTGAAACGCATGGCAGTCCACCTTTACCAGAACAGTCGAGGTACAAATAAGAAACAAAAAGAAAGAAAAACGAAAAATGGTCACACGAACATCAAAATGAAGAAGAAGAAGACAAAGTGACAAATTGCACCGAAATGCGAATATGGGAATACGATTCACTGAATAGGCATGATGAGCTCTCCGACCGACTGACCGGGACCATTCATTCGGCAATTATCGGTACTATTTATATGAAGAGATATGTATGTGTACGTGAGCATGTGTGCGTTTTAAATTAAAAATTAAATAAGCGGACACTTGGCAAATTGCATGCAAAGTTGCGAAACCGCAAACGAGGCCCAAATGTCACTTTTGATTACGAAAGTAACGAGCAGACTAGACCCCATCCGACCCGACTCGACCGTGCCCTGACATATGTATGTATGTACGTAGCTGGGACACATGTTGCTGCAGTGCGAAATGACCTCGCTCGCTGAGTTTAGAATTTTATTACTAATAACCATATGAGTTTATGTATGTATGTTTGTGTAGGTCTGCAGACCCAGCAAGTTGGCTTTTTTTTGTTGAAGTTTTGAATCAAAAGCGAGTCTTTTTCGAATCGTATTTCTAATTAAAATAATCAAAAATAATCGATAGTTTCAATAATCGATAGTGTCAACAATTGATAGGTTCAATAACCGTCTTTTTTTAACAATCGATATGTTTAATAATCGATAGTTTCACTAGTCGATAGGTTCAATAATCGTTTGTTTCAATAATCGATCAGTGATTGGCAGATCTAGATAGGTCCTAGAAAGAGATTATAATCTAATAACTTATTAGGCTATGGTTCATAATCTATACAAGTATCATTAACAAATAAAAGCAGAGTATGAATACTTCATGCGCTAGACATTATATATTGCAGACGAGGCCAAAGATTGAAACTTGTCAATATCAGCTAGGCCCTTGCACAATATCTAGTTACAAATTGCCAGCCGCTAGCTGTTAATGCAGCCATAGATCGAAATTTCAATAAAATCGAGCAGGACATTGCAATCATGCTTAAAAGGGTTAATCAGCTAGATACGGTTTAATAAAATGAATAATCTAAACTTCTAAGTTAGATCTGCGTAACATCCCAACAGAATTCAGATGCGAGTTTGGTGTTTTTTTGATATGTAGGTACATATTTGGAATATAAAAATCCAGGGTTGCATTTAAAAAGAGCGTTGTGTTTTTTTTTTCATATGCTCAAAATATGTACCTAATAAAGAATAGCCCTCGCTACTCTTGAAGAGCATAATGGAAGCAATTTTATTCTGTCGTCATATTGATGCAAGACTGCTTAAGGATTTGCTGTCTTTCAACGTGTCCGTTGTCTTCTTGTTTTGTTTTTTTTTTTTTTTTTTTTTTTTTTTTTTTTGTTGTATTCAAAAGCCAATTCGATTGCCACACGCAATCGCTGCGATCCGTTTCGTTTGGTCGTGTGTTTTTTTCTCGTTATTTTCTTCTTCATTTTCGCCAATTTTGGCTGGCTTCCTAATTAATAATAAAAATTCCTCTGTCGCTCCATTGACATACAGAATGTTCAGTGTTTGCTTGTTTCGCAATGGGCTAATAAATTCCGTCTAGGGATGTGACGAAGATATCGATGAAAGTTCGCAAGAGTTCAACTCTCCAGAATTCGAATTCGATTGAAGTTCAAACGAGCGAATGGCAACAAAAAGCTGCATTTTGATGTGTATTTGAATTTTTTTTGTGTTTTTTTGGTTTTTTTGGGTGTTTTTGTTTCGCTAGCTGATGCGTTGATTTCGTTTGTTTCGTCTGTCACACTGCTGCTGTCGCGCTATGTCGATGCCCAAAACTGTCTTCGCCTAATTTCTCGGTGAGTTAATAAATCAGCAATCAGTTGACACATGTCGTAAATTTTGAATTCCGCTTTTCCATGCCGTCGCTGCGTCCCTCCACAGTCCACAGCCGACAAATCGAAGAGTTTTTATCTCATTTCACTTTGAGCGCATTTAAAGATCCATTTTGGCCGTCAGTCGTCGCGGCTCAATGAGGAGAGATGGAAGGATAAAAAAAAATAATAAAAAATTAATAAGAAATGAAAAGTAAATAAATAAATATCCGCATATATGCGTTGGCAACTATTACGGTAGTTGATGCATGTACTGATTTCGTACGTTAAATTATGGTACAAGTATGTGTGCCGGCTGCCAGTCCCAGTAGTCAGCGGAGCCACCACAACACTAGCGATTTCACTAGTCACTGGGTGTCGGGGATCGGTCCCTTTCCTATCCAAGACGCTGGCGAATTTAACATTACGATCTCATTGCCGGGGACAGGTCGTCCTTTTATGCCCCACCTTTAGCCAGTCATTTCGCTAGCGAAAAGGGGCAGGAAAATGGCCTAGCACCAGCGACTGAGAAAAAAGAAAAATTTAATTTTTTGTTTTGACTTTTTCTAAATTTATTTATATTATTAATTATTATATTTTTTTGTTTATCTATTTTTTATTTTAAATCTTTTTTATCTTACTTCTCTTAAAATTTTCTCGCCTCCACCGAGCCTCGAACCGCTGACCACCAAGATCGCTGGGCGAACGCCTTAATATTACGCTAAACGAACGAATTTAATTTTTTGGTTAAAATGCTCACTTGAGTTTAGCGTTGCTCAGATTTTGGGAAACGTATTTAACGAATTTTTTCACTCCAAAAATTGTTTACTTGAAAATGAACCATTAAAAAAAAAAATAATAATAAAACCTTAAAAATTTAGGGGGAAATGTTTGTCTTCCAAAATAACTGAACTATGAACAAAAAAAAAAACTCTAATTTATAAAAAAAAGTAAAAAAATTACGAAAATTCTCGCCGCCCGCAGGAATTGAACCCCGAACCTCCCGGCCATCGAGTCATAGTTTGAACCACTGCGCTATCGAACGCTTAACGGGCAAATGATCAGAATGCGACGTAAAAGCAGACAACAGCAAAAACAATCATACGCAACGAATAGGGAAATGTGAGCTGAGGCCTATCTACTCCTTCAGGTTCATGTGGTAGGTGAAATGGCTAGTCATCAAGGACTGGCACTTTGGCATGTCACAAAAATCGGGGGCGACCTACTGACTACTGGGGTATTATTGCAACGAATACTCGCGAAAGAAAAGCAAACACCAAAATAAAAAAATAAAAATAAAAATACACATAAAACGGTTAACAAAACAAACACACTCGTAATAATGGAGTATAAGAAGAAGGTGGAGATGACGCTGAAGATGCAGTTTGCGGACGGTGATTGTGACGGTGAGAGTGGGGGCTAAAATAAGATTCTCCTTCCAATACATATTAGAGTATTGCGAGAACGTGCAAACCTTACGTACCGGAATTTAAGCAACATTTGCGCAACATTTGCAGCATCCGAGCAATGCGCTTACGCGCGGAAATTGCTACTAAGCTCATATAAAGCTTTGTTTGTCCGTCCGTCCGTATTTCGTCCGTGTATGTGTGTGTGTGTGTGTGTGTGTGTGTCTGCGCTTCTATACTAAATCACGAAAACATTGTTATGCCGTCGCAAACATATTCCGACTACGACAAACAGTTTCACTCCATCGAGCCCCTCCAACTCCCATAATACCTCATCCTCGTCGCTCTATTACTCTTGTTGCTGCTGCTGCCGATGGTGCTTGGCTTGGGCTTTGCCTTGCCTGGCTGGCTGGCTGGCTGCGTGGTGTAGAAATCATTTTCTCTCCATGGAATTTTGCGGTGTAATGATGATGGCAACGCCAATTCAATCGCAAGCGAAAACACATCGCCAAATGGAGAATGTAGGAGATCGTTAGAGAGGGAGCGAGGCAATCGGAGTGAAAAAGGGAGGGAGAAGGAGGGAGGGAGCGGGCGCAGTACAACTCCTTCATTAGCATATTTGGAAATTTGCATTAACACCTTTTGAATTATGTAAGTTCAGTGGATTTCTGAATGAAATTACCAAAGCTTCGAAATGTGATTTTCCAAAGCGACGTGACTCTTTCCCTTTCTTCCTATTAAGTAGTTTACTCTGTGTGCGTGCGAGCGTGTGTGTGTGTGTTTGAGACGATCACAACTTTACAGTGATCCATCGCGATTTGAACTAACTCACTGCACTTTTGTGTAATGCAAAATCCACAAATTATTCAAATATAAAACATTGGGCATTTCGAAACGGACGCGACACTTACATGATCAATTTTAGGCCCCGAAATCAAGTATGCTCTAAATAGTAATTTTGCTTCTCAATACTTTCGTACAGGTGATGAGGACTTTTATGTTTTTCAAAGTTTCTATGCAGTCCCGAATGGCAATCAGCTATATACGGACGCGACAAAAAGTTTACTTTTTCTAGAAATGCCCATATATAGAATCGACTGTGGATAGAGTGCACTAATTTTTCTCAGGACCTGTTCATGCTAACTAGACACATTCGCGCTATCGAGACACATGTTTTTTTTTTTTTGTTTTTAATTTTTGTTCGTTTTATTTCGTTAAAATATGTAAGTGTCTACACAAATTTACAAGGAAGGATGAAAAGAAAAGGGTTTTTTTTTTTTTTTTTGTTAAAATGCTCAGTTTTTTGGCCTAATAATTTTTCAACAGATAGTTAGAATACCAGCGTACGGGCTGTTCACACTATGGGGTCGTCCATATATTACTTCAGCATGTTTTTGAACATTTTAGACCCACTCCTCTCCCATATCATCAATCGTCATCGTCCAAATAAACCTATTGTTTGACATCATCTTTGAGCTCTTTATTATTCTCACAAGTAAATAGAAATTTAATTTCTTCAGAATATAGTTTTACAGTGTTTTCTTATAAGATAGAGATGATGACGTGATCATTGCGGATTGACCCCCCTCCCCCTCATCGCAAGCGTCATCATTCGCGAGACCCCCTCCTCATCCCTGTATGATGACGTAATATGTATATGGACGGCCCCTATCCGGGATTCACACCATCCAGACTCGACTGTGTATGCTTATGTACATGTATGTATATGTATGTATGTATATAAAAAAAAAATCTGCACGCATGCGCAGATTTGATTTCGGGTTCCACGTTGTTACGACTTCGCGTTCGTTCAGGCTTATTGTCGTCAAAAGACACAAATAGAGTAGAGTATCTCTTCTGCGTGAATGCGCTGCCTTGGCTTGCCCCCCCCCCATCATTATCTTGCGGTACCGAAAATTTTCTTCTAACATTTTTTTTTTGTATTTATTTATTTTCATTTTTTTTTTTTTTTTTGCTTATTTCCCTAAACCCAAAAGAAATTCTTTACGTACAGTAAACGCGTTGTTATGCAATACTACTTGGCCTGGCGCAAGCAACACTGGGGGGAAAAAAAACTGCTCCGAGCAATGTAGCGAACATTGTTGTTGTCGCCTTCTATGCCGTACTTGGTTAATTTTTGTTGTTGTTGTTTCCTTTTCGTCGCCAAAAAAGAAAAAAAAACAACAAAAAATGGTAAAAAAAAAAACAATGTGCCTACTACTCTCATGGATACTGGAGTCTTCTTTGTCAGTATCGTCGCTGACGCTGTTGCCGTTGCTGTTGCTGTTGCTGTCACTGTCGTCGTCATGCTGAATTATTACATCGACAAAAGATGTTGTGCGCGATTTCGTGAGTGCATCTTATAATGCTATTAATTATTTGCATGTAGCACCTTATAATGTCAACCTGTAAGTGTAAGTGCAAGCGAGCACTGAACCAATATTAAAGGCATACCAAAAAAAAAAAAAGATTTGGCATCTTAAAATGCGAGCCGTGTAGGAAATTTGCATTGATATGACATCGAATCGATGCATAATATTTTGCCATCGATTAAGACATTTCCGATTGGGTTCGCTCGTACTTTCTCGAAGCCATGTCTTAGATGGAAATGGAATAAAGACAAAAGATAGAAAAATTTTTGTGTCTTGTTAAGCGTGATTCAATGCTTCCAAGGAGAAACAGAATTAAGCATTTCGAGAGATATCACTTCCCGTTCGGTAGGGTGTGGTAAAAATGATGCACACATCGCCTTTTTTCGGATAATTTTTTTGCGCGCTACGGCGATGGTTCATCAACGTTGACAGCTGCCAAGTTTTATAGTTTTGCGAATATTTTAAGGGTCTCGGGAAAGCTTTAAATATTTTGCTCTAAGAGAGTTTTGAAGAAAAGAATGTATGGAAGAGGAAAGGGAAGGACAAAAAGAAGCAGAAATAGAAGTGGGCGAAAAATAAAAACGAAAGAGAAGGATTGGTAGATAAAAAGAGAAATCGAAAGAGAAAGAGGAAGATTAAAAGAACGCGAAAAAGAAGACAGAAAGAGAAAGAGAAAGAGAAAGAGAAAGAGAAAGAGAAAGAGAAAGAGAAAGAGAAAGAGAAAGAGAAAGAGAAAGGAAAGAGAAAGAAAGAAAGAGAAAGAGAGAAAGAGAAAAGAGAAAGAGAAAGAGAAAGAAAAAAAGAAAGAAAGAGAAAGAGAAAGAGAAAAAGAAAAAGAAAGAGAAAGAGAAAGAGAAAGAGAAAAGAAGAGAAAGAGAAAAGAAAGAAAAGAAAGAAAAGAGAAAGAGAAAGAGAAAAGAAGAAAGAGAAAGAAAGGAGAGAGAGAGAAGAGGAAAGAGAAAGAGAAAAGAGATAAGAGAAAAGGGAAGAGAAAGAGAGGAAGATGAAAGAGAAGAGAAAGAAGGAGAAAGAGAAAAGAAGAGAAGAAGATAGATGAAGAGAAAGAGGAAAAATAGATAAAGAGATGGAGAGAAAGACGGAGAAAAGGATAGAGAAGGAGAGAGAATGAGAAGGAGAAAACGAAGGAGAAAGCGAAAAAGGAAGAGGATGTGGAAGTGGTATTGGTAGTGAAAGTGAAAGTGAAAATGAGAGAAAAATAAAAATAAAAAGTGAAGGTGAAAGAAAAATAGCAAGAGAACGAAAAAGTGAAAGAGGAACAGAAGGAGAAAGAGAAGACTAAGGAGACATAAGGAGACGAACAGTAGGAGAAAGGGAAGGATAAGGAGAGTTTTATTTCAAATGAGGTTTCATTTCGATTTGAAAGCGCTCATTCGTTTAACCCTTTCGAAATCGAAAGTTTAAAGAAAATTCCAATTTATTCCCTTCTTAAGCATTTCAGTGAGAAGAGGCTCATATAGAAAATGCGAACGTTATAAAATAGGTCTTAAGTCTGGAATTAGTAAAATCTGATTTTATAATTAAAAATTCAAAAATATATTACAGATTTTTTGTGTCCCATAAGGTGCTAAAACGTTAAGTGCGCATACGTAGGCCACGAGCTTCGTAGTGTTCCCCACTTTCACACTTTCCATTTGTACTATCTGCAAGAAATCCAATGCAACATCCTGAAATCAGCGATTTTTCGGATTTTCTATGACACAACGAAATTCGAGAGCCATGCCAGCTCAGCTCAGCTCAGCTCAGCTCTGTTCCGTTCCGTTCCGTTCTACTCTCATAAAAAGCTTGATGTGAAACGTCAAAGATAGAAATTGGTGTCATCTTCACAAATGGCAACATTGCATGCTCGTTTGTAATTGTATACCTAACGCTGCTTGGATAGCCGTTGCTGCGTTCGCCATGAGGAAGGGCGGCTGACGCGGCTGCCTCATGCAATACCTACGCAGGCAGGCATCCAGAGAAAAGGAGCCATTCAAACGCTTGACAGGTACACCTACAGCAGCAGCAGCAGCAGCAGCATCAGCAACAGCAATGAGGCGACTCAGTTCCATCCGTTTGGGGGAACAATGCCATAACTACCCAATTACGTTCCGTGGTGGCAATCATACCCGCTGCTCTATAAGCTGAAATTTATGATTGCCAACTTTGCATTCTAGCGAGAGCGCACACAATAAAATTTACATGATTAGCCGCTACTGCTGCAATTGCATCGCACGGCAACACCGTTTAACGGTGGTACGGGGCTTTTATTTGACACCGGCCTCGGTCCCAACACCGATTCCGAATCCGATTTGGATTCCTCAACGCTAACAACGAAATCGACGCCAGCGATGCTGCAATGGCACTGCTTCTGGCTATCTGGCTCTGGCTTGGGCTTGAGCTTGGGCTATGCCGCTGTCTGTGGCACTGGTACTGGCCACCTGCTGTGTCATGTCGTGCGGTTTATTGTCCTTGTAAGCGAGCTTGTTCCAAAGCAGCTTGGCTCACTTTTCTCAATTTACCAGCAAGCCAGGCAACGACAGCGGCACACATAGACACCGTCATACGGACGCACCAACTCGCATAACTCACTGTGAAATTATTTGCTCGCGTCTCTCGTTTATTATTCCACGTGTCGCGGCATTTAGTTGGGTGAGCAGTCAAGTAGATTCATTATAGTTGGTGTCATCATCATCATCGTCGTCATCGTCATAGCCATAGCCTTCGTTCTCCTCCTCAACGTCGTCGTCGTCATCGTCATCGTCATCCAGAAACGACGTAAAAAATTCGAATCTGTCATGTCGAGTTGATATATAGTAGTTCGCTCCACTGATAAAACTAGCTACTCCCATACACACACCCATATATATATATATACATATATATATATATATATATATATATATATATCGAATGTACATAAATATGTGTACTTTTGAAGGAACAAAAAAGCGTCACGCAAATCTCTGAGCGAGCCAGACATTTCAAGTGTCCTCGCGTGACAAAGCTTTCCCTTGCCCTTGTCATGTTCTACTATAGCTTGATGAGTGAATCTCTTATAGGGCTTATACAAAGAAACAAACACACAAACGTATGCATATATATGCCTCGAAACTCGATTGCTTCTAATGTCATGTATTCCTTCTCTGAATCGCTCAATCAAGGATATTCGCTCTGCGTAGGCATAGTACAATTAAAGAGATTCAAGGATTTGAAGCTTGAGCTAAATCTTTAACCCATTACAACAAGAAATTATGCAAAAAAAAAAAAAAAAAAACACAACAAAAAAGGCCGAACATTTCCTACCCATTTATTTCTTCTCGTTAATAATCCGAAAAAGCAAACCTCCAATCAGGTGCGTCGGCAGAAAATTATTTCAGAAGGGGACTAAGACACAAGAAACTAATTATGAACACTTCCAGGCGGACGTGTGTAATTAGTTTTTGAGATACTTATAAAATTTTGATATAAAAGGTTTATTAAAAAGGATTTTCACAGTGCCGTAGCAATTCTGTTTTGCGTGAGGGGGAAAAAAAATTATTTTTCCAATTTGCGTGGGGGGGGAAAAATTTATTTTTCAATTTTATTCATGGGCAAAAACAAAAATGCGTGGGGGGGAAGAGGGAAAATCCCCCTCTTGCCCCTATGGTTGCTACGGCACTGGATTTTCAAGGATATTTCAAGGACCGTTCAAAATAAAAGTCTAAAAAGTAGTCTCCACAGTGTTTTTCGATGGCACCTATCGAAAAATCAACAAAATTTAAAAATTCCTTTCATTGTGCCGCATGCCTTTGCTTAACCCGCCAGACCCTTTTGCCCTTTTGTATGAACAACCCTGCGAAGAACGAGCGAATAACTTGTGCGATAGATAACATGGCGCAAATTTTGCCCATCAAAATTGATGTGCAATATTTGCCCGGCCGCGCAATTTTTTCTCCATACCAACAAATTTGCACAAACGCAAAATTTGCGAGGGTGCAAAAATTGCACAACTGCTTGAATCTCACTAATTAGAAGAAAAAAAATTTCAATGAGGCAAGCTCTGTTCATCAGCTCCATTATATGTTACATAAATTATAAATTTCATCAAAATTTTTGAAAACCCAAAGTGACCAGTTTCTCAGCCAATGGGAATGAGCGCTATTATCTACAGTTTTCATCGTGATCGTGGCAGAAAGCCCACAAAGTATAAAGCCCAATTCTAGGGTTGAGATTGATGCGCGCCGCAATGTTCATTCGACGATAATTTCATACCGACAAATTTCCATTTGTAAATTCGTTGTGGAGCACAACATCGAATCGCTACACGCAATTGGCAATCCGGCATTTGCCAATTGGCACTTGGCAATTGGCAATTGGCAATTGGAATCCCCACATATTAGTTGCATCCGCTCAAATGATTTTCAATAATTGATAAACTGAGTGGCAAGCCAAAGAGAGAGAGCGAGCAGGCGGGCGAGCGAGCGAGCGAGCGAGCTAAGCTGCTCCAGATTGGCGGTGGCAATACCGCAGAATCAATCGATGATAATGGCAGTGGCAATGGCAATGGTAACAGTTATGGTGATTGCGTTGACGGTTAGAGCGGGTCGCCCGTGTCTCTGCGAGTAAAATGGAAGTGAACAATATTCCAGCTGCTTGAATTTCTCCGCGATTTCCGCTTTCCCCGTTTATTGCGTCTTGTTCGTGATATGTGCAACAATGGCCGGGGAAATTGATTTGCGCTGCGCAGTCGAGCGCAAAAAGCAAGAAAATAATAATAATACAAAAATAAAAAACAATAAAAAAAATTGAATAAGAAAAAAAGAAAATATAATAATAAAGTGCGAAGAAATTCTTAACGGTGTAATTGAAAGGAGGCATGAATGGAAAACGAAAGAAAAGACATGAAAGTTTATTATTTTCAGTATTGAATAGGCCGCTCTTTGCAGATATGGGGAAATCGAGCATTTGAGGAATTTTTTTTATTTACAAATTTTTTATTATTTTTTTTTTTTTTTTTTTTTTTGTTTTGAGTGTACATTGTTCGTCATGTACTTGGCTATTCACATTTCTATTTATCGCAGAATCGCGGGATTTTTTTTTTTTTTTTTTGGGCGATCTTGTTGCTCTGGAAGTCATCCAGTCATTCAGTCATACCGTCTGACCATTTGCTCCGCGAATCAAAAAAAGCCTTTTGCGATTTCGATTCTTCCATCTTCGAATATTAAAGTCAACGTTGTCTGTCCTTTAGTCCGTCTGCCTGTTTGGCTGTGTGTCTAACCGTTCGCATGTCCGTCCGTCTGTCCGTCTGTCCGCCTGTGTGGGTGGGTGGCTCTTTTCTTTGCAAACAATGGATGGCTTTCGCTCCATTGCGATGCGATGCGATGCATTGCTTTGCGTTGTGATTCCGCATTTTTCGCTTTATGATCATTTATGATCACAAGGTGGGTGAGTCGCTTCGGTGATAAATCGATAAAGTACGAGATTTTCTTACTCAGCTTTAAGCATTGAAAATAATTTTTTTCTTTCTGTATTTATCTCTCATGGTTTTCACCATTTCCAATTGCATTTGAATGGGATAAAATCTTGCATGAAGAATAGAAAAAAGATGGCAAAGGGAAAAGAAGACGAAAAGAAAAGAAAAGAAAAGACGAAAAAGAAAAAAAAAACGCATTTCTTTTGAATCGTGAGATTTTTGAGAAAAGAGCGAGACATGAGTTCTTTTTTTCTCTCTTTCTTTATCTCTCTATCTCTCCCTATCTGTCTCTTTCTTTCAGTCTCCCCCAATCTGTCTCTCCCTCCCTATCTCTTTCTCAAGCGTATTGGAAAAAATTAAAAACAAATTAAAACTGAATCTCTCATACGATCGAATCTCTCTCTCTCTCTATTCTCTCTCTCTCTCTCTCTCTATCTCTCTCTCTCTCTCTCTATCTCTCTCTCTCTCTCTCTCTCCCTCTCACTTCATCTGATTCTCTCACTTAATTCAAATCTCTCACTTCATTCAAATCTCTCACTTCATTCAAATCTCTCACTTCATTCAAATCTCTCACTTTATCTCTCTCTCTCTCTCTCTCTCTCTCTCTCTCTCTCTCTTTTCTCTCTCTCTCACTCTCTCACTTCATCGCATTCTCTCACTTTATCTCACTCTCACTCTCTCTCTTTCTCTCTCTCTCTCTCTCTCTCTCTCCTCTTCTCTCTCTCTCTCTTCCTCTCTCTCTCTCTCTCTCTCTCTCTCTCTCTCTCTCTCTCTCTCTCACTCTCTCACTTCATCGCATTCTCTCACTTTATCTCACTCTCACTCTCTCTCTCTCCTCTCTCTCTCTCTCTTCCTCTCTCTCTCTTCCTCTCTCTCTCTTCCTCTCTCTCTCTTCCTCTCTCTCTCTTCCTCTCTCTCTCTTCCTCTCTCTCTCTTCCTCTCTCTCTCTCTCTCTCTCTCTTCTCTCTCTCTCTCTCTCTCTCTCTCTTCCTCTCTCTCTCTCTCTCTCTCTCTCTCTCTCTCTCTCTCTTCCTCTCTCTCCTCTCTCTCTCTCTCTCTCTCTCTCTCTCTCACTCCTTCCTGTCCCCCACATTTCATTAGTGTCATTTAAGCGGAAATTTCAATGTTCGTTGCACTCCATTTCATTACCCTTTAGGGAATACATATATGTATGTGCTTCCCAAAAAAACTATAACCCAGCCAACCATATGCGGAGCGCTCCGAAGTGGGAGTGTAAAAGGACTCCTACCTATACACCTTGGAGGAGAGTTTTCGGAGCGTTTCGACAATGGGATCCTCAAAGGCACCGTTAAGGAGTTGAAATTGAATTATCTAGCTGGCAATGTTTTTGTCATTCTTTATGGTTTTCCAACAAATGCGAAGGCAAGCGGTGAAGCAGGCTTAAAAGAATTTCCCTATTAAAGGAAACATGAAAAACGATACATTAATTTTTAAGGCAAGCGATACACGAAATCGCTGCCGGGTTGTATGGAACGCGCAATTATTGCACGATTACGCGTTGCACGTAGTGTATACAGTATCCCGTTTTTGAAAATAATCAGATTGCGAGCAATATTGTATGCAACTATTGCATGGAATTATTGCACGCAGTGTATACGCTTTTGATGATTTTTGCTGATTGCGTGTTGCCCGTTGCGCATTTCCAACTCGTTGGAATTGAGCAATCGTTCGCATGCAATGAAAAACGTTTGAAACAAAAAACGTCAGCATTGTCAGTTCAGAATGATAGCAAACTATTTAGATTGCGCAACCCTGCGTTTAAGGGGCTGTTTCCACTACAGACGCATTTAGCATTTTTCAGAATTTTTAAAAAATGCTCAAAAATGCAGTTTTGAATTACATGTAATTGTTGTTGTTCTTAAAACAGCATTTTTCAGCATCTTGAGAAAATGCGATAAAAATTCTAAAAACCGTCTAATTTTCATTGATATTTTCTTCAAATTTTTAACATTTCAAAGCCTACTTCAAAGAATTCAAATATTTTTCCGAACAAAAATTCAAATTTTCACAAAATGCTAAATGCGAAACGCAGTGGAAACGGGTCTAGCATCTTTAAAGATGCAAATGCTAAATGCAGTGTAGTGGAAATAGCCCCTAAAAAGTGTTTCGGGATCTCGTGTTTCGAAAATATCGAAAATGATACGATTCTTTCCAAATAAGTTGTTGCGCCTATTGAGGAAATGAGAAAAGCACGACTCCGATGGTATGGATATGTATTGCGGGCCCACGAAGCAGCCATTGCAAAAAATGATTGTTACTCGAGGTACCATACATGGCCAAAGGGGCGCCTAAAAAAGATATGGTTGTATGCACTCAGATAGGATTTAGAAGCAGTTGGCCTATGTGAACCGGATGCTCCAAAAAGCAAGAAATGGAGAACGATACCGGGAAGAGTAGACCCTGGCCTCAGCCGGAATAGAAAATGTGGATTCAATCGCCTCCTTCTCTTTTTCAACAGTAATTTCAACAAAAGGCAAGCTGCGATGGAAGTAAATATTTATATTATTCATAGGAATTGTTTGAATAAACATACTTACTTATTTTTTAATTTTTCTTGAAAATTCCAATAACACAAATGTCAAAAATTCAAAAACTTTTTTTTGATTGCCTGCTTCGATGTTGCTTGTACAGTATAGTACAGTGCAGCAAGTGTGTATATATGCATTGCAAGCAATATGCGCGTAACTTGGATGAAATCCACTCCCCGCCCAATTTCACGTAATTTATTGCACGTCGTCTAAACAAACCGGCCTTTTTTGATTGCACGGAATGGATTGCCGGCAATTGTGTTGCATGCAATCATGCTATAGTCTATCGCTTGCCTAAAGTTTATAAGCAATCAAGCAATCCAAAAACACTCCTTCTGGGTTATTTTTTGGATTAATTTAGAAGTCCTTTTTTTTTTTCTTTTTTTTGTAGGCTAATGGAGGAGTCCGCGCGGAGGCCTTGCGGTTTATCTGAGGGAGCATTTTAGGACGCCAAAAACACTCCATTAAGGAGTCCGCAGGGCACACTTTTTCATATGTTTTGAAAAGGCCCCTTTCTCTCGCCAACACGGTCATTTAGGATCCTTTTAGGAGGCTTCATAGGGGGTCCTAAAGGTGCACCGTGCGGATTCCAATGGTTGGCTGGCAAGGAAAATTAGATATGTTCGGACGTGACAAAAAGTTTACTTTTTTTCTGGAAATACCCACATGACTTTTGATACATTTTAAGATAAAATTTGAAAGGTTCCATTGTAGAAAAAAGGCACAACCTGACAAGGAAATTTGATTCTAACTTATTACTTTCACATTTCTCATACGACATTAGTTTCATTGTCAATTGGATTAAGACACTCTAAAGAATTTCCATCATGAATGGACGGAACGTTGATTGTGACTCTGTGGTTGTGCAATCATCCCGTGGGGGAAACGTTCTTAGCTATCTTATCCCGTCCAAAGGCTAATGCCGATGCCTCAAATCTTTCTTTCGTCTGCATTTTCTTGCCTGTTTGTTGAGGATAAAACTCTCCTGTTATCAGGCCTGTAGAGAGGGGTGTGGAAAAGGGGGATTTTCCCCCTGGGCCCGGGCTTTATGAAGGGGCCCACAATTGGCAAGGGGATTTTTTTTTTTTGTTTTTTGTGGTCGCACATTTCTGTGAGGATACCGGAAAAAAATCCCCCGGGCCCCAAATTTCTCTCTACGGGTCTGCCTGTTATCATTTCATCAGAATAATTTCAGAAAAATACACATTTAATCACTATGGGATAAGCTTCACTGTTTCTAAGCAAGAAATAGGTTGTTGGTGCTAAAAAAAAAACACAACACACACATACAAACCTGAAAAAAAAAACATTCAGTGACGTCATAATGAGTTGGGAATTTAATGAGTCAACAATTCGTTGGCGAGGAAATTTTCACTATCGAAGTCTAGAAATCGCACAAAAACCACAAAACGACGCGTCGTGCCAAATCAAATAATCCTGAAGCCACAGAGAAAATAACAAATACAAACAGCAACCAATATACGACAACAACAACAATACATGCATCTCCAATCGAAACTCGATCTCCGGGCATATTGAGTTGTCAGCATTTAAAAGTTCCCAGAAACAAAACACTATCGAGTCCAGCGAAACAAGTTGCCCGACCAATTCCCTCTGACTGTCTGTCTTACTGTGTGTGTCAGTCAGACTGGCTGGCAGCCTTTTTGGTCGTCTTTTAAATCGCTGCACACTGGCCGATTTCCTATAACTCTATTCCGCCTTGACCAGCGCAAATCGAAGACTTACGATGCGCCATCCAAAGCCAAGTGATGATGATCGATCATTGCATGCAAGGTATTCCGCGGCACACGCATACAGGCACTTCGAACTCGCACACACAAACACACACACACACACACATATGAGTAATACGTTAAATTACGTAGAAGCAGGTAGGAGGAAATGCAACTGTTGCCACCGATTTATATAGATTCCCATAGCACTGTCTGTGCCAAGAGTGCCACGAACGAGCCGAACACAAATGCACTCACACACACACGCGCGCGCACATGCATTGGGAATTGCTAGACCAGACCGTTCCGATCGTTCTTTCGAACGCTCGCTTGATCGTATGTAGGTTCGGCTCGTTATTCGGCTATGCGCATGACTTCTGCAACTTGACATTCGCATAGATTTCATGTCAAAACGCACGAGTGTGTGGATTCATCATTCTGATGGTCATCATCAGTCTTCGGCCACTGCGTATATCAAGTGATCGCGCTGTGTGCAAATAGCAGCAACAGTAGGAATACCCACCGCTGATCCCTATTGACCGGAAGGCAACTAAGCCAATTGTTGTCCCCCAACACTCATTGCGTTATATTACGTTACGTTACGTCTCTTTATGTTGCGTTATGTTATAGCGCTATTTTGGGCATACGAACATGACTGCTCTTTTCTTATCGGAACTGCAGTTGGCCTATTTTTCGCCTGGTTCGTCTCTTTCATTTTTATTTATCTATTTTATTTCTTTTTCCGCTGCTATTTGTTGAAAATTTCTCCTTCGCTTTTTTTGCGTTCTTTGACCTCTTTTTCTGCGTGTGTGTGTGTGTGTGTGTGTGTGTGTGTGTGTTTTCTGTCTGCCATTGTTATTCATAATCTTCGCTCTTGATCTCTTTCGACATAAAAAATGTCTCTCTCTCTGCAATTGTTCGTAGAAATAGAAGCTACATAGCTCCATGCTATCGGCCCACATTGGCCATTTTCGAGTGGGACGCGGGGAGAGTAGTCCCCATTACAACCTGACATATACTTTCCACAATCCGAAAATGCACAATTCGACATACAACAGTGTGGAGCCGCTGTGACTCCATGAAATTTGTTCATGTCTCACCGCATGAAGTCAATTGACAGTGGTCAAATTTGAACAAGCAACAGCTTATCGCATGAGCTATGGGGGCAAAACCAAAAACATATCAGTTTTTCAGCTTTCATCGTTCGCCAGTCATGTTTCGAATTAGAAAGGAAAAGAAAACAGTAGCTTTTCAATGTCATCGGAGCGTAAATTTATTATTTCCCAATGCCATATATCATTGGTTATCAGCACGCCCCCACCCTAAGCATGAAAACCTCGAATCATCTCATCGAATTCATTGCGAAAAATTGGATTGGAAATTAATAACCATAAAAAAATGATCGTCATCAAACTTAAATGGAAGGTGAGTTCCCCCCAATCTATTGAGCGGATTCGTTGTCTTTAACCCCTCTAGTTAGATCAAAGCCGGTTTCTTCTTCTTCTTCTCAATTGTTGTTTACACCCTTTCGGATTCGCTTGTGCTCCTCCTGAGATTTGGGTATTTGATCTCAACACCCTTCTGCAGGCTTTCAGATTCTGGACCATATCACCGCTGAGACCCATCCATTGCTGATACATTTTCATCTGACCACCGATCCATGTAAATATTTGCAAGTCCCACAGTGGTGGGTAAATATTGCCTTCTTGACGGGGCTCTCCGGCGGTCGTGTTTGAACACGGCAATACCATCGCATCTGAATTGGTGAAAACATTCATCCACAGCGTTAACTTTTTCGAATCGTCAACCCGGTAAACACCTGTGGAGAAAAATGTCATACGCCCAGCTCCATCTCGAATTGCGTAAAAACTCTGTCAGAGCTTCCTCAATTTGCTAGACCCCGCACGAAAAATAAAAAAGACATTATGAACTTTATTGAACCACTCCATGTCTCTTGTATCGTGATTAGGCTAGCATATATAAAAAATTAAAAAAAAAAAAAACACCATACGGGAACAATACACAGGACAGGTACCTAACACGGAGTGTATACCCAGCGGGTCAGTCGCATAACAATTCGACGCACATACTTACGATCGTTTGTGTGTAAATGCAAGACAATAAATGACAATAGTTTGGATTTGCGTTTACCTCAATATTTACGGTTATGATCGGTTATAAGAGTTTCTTTTATTGCGGTAAGGAATAATTCTGTTGTTGAATTGATTGAAACCCAACAAGGGGGAAAAAACCTTAAAAAATTAAGAAAAAACAACAAAATCAACAACAGGAAAACCATGCCGAATGATTGCAGGAAAGAAGAAAAAATTCCTCGTGGGACGGGGTAATCTGGAACGAGAGACTTACGAAACGACAACGACGAAAGCAATAAACAAATTTAATTATCCAACAAGATTTATATGCGACAAGATCGCTTTGCGCTTGAAAGCACACCACAGCTATCGCCACAATCGAAATGCCCCCTCCCCAAATCACAAAATCACAATGGCGACCCTTGCAGCAGACCACAAGACGGCTCCGATGATGGCGATGACGACGATGACGATGACGACGGCTCTGAGGCATGCAACAATGCAACAATGCAACAATGTGCTACAGAAATTACCTCTTCCTTTTGTTAGCCAAAGAGCCGGCGTTTGAGCTCCGAAGACGTAAAAGCAGCACTGCGCTGTGCCGCCGCTGTGTTTTGGATGGGCACACAGGGCCCAGCCCCCCCAATGAGTTATTGTCGCCACGTCAAATAGTAATAAGAGTACTCAAATTTGAGATTTTCTACTCGATCGTCCGTACGTTCGGTCGGTCGGTGGGTTGGCCGTGAGCGGCGTTGTCGTCAGTTGACATTTAAGTGCCGCAGGTTGTTGTAAATCAAAATCCTAGCAATCTCAACGCTCGAATCTTTAAAGCCCGAGCATACACATTCGATGGGCTTTTCATAAATTGTACTCCTCCCTCCGCGTGATAAGCGAGTGACCTTTAAAATCGTAGGGTAATGCAATAGAGACCAGTTAGTCTCTCTCTCTCTCTCTCTCTCTCCCACCCTCTTTCTTTCTAACAGTGTGCCTCTCTGCCGGTTTACCTTGTCTGTCCATCCGTCCGCCTGTCTATCTGTCAAACATTTTCCGCTTACCTTCTTCGTATCGGGTAATTAAATCGCCCGCACGCATAACGATTTGCCAGTGCATTCTTTCGTTCGATGAAGAAAAATGAAGGAAAAATTTAAATTGAAAAAGAAATATAAAAAAAAAATATAACGAATAAAAAAGATTATTAAATCGTGACAGCGATTGCTCAGATCCATAAATCTCCCTCGTCTTAAGCATTCGTTACTTGTGTGCCGCGCTGTCGTCTGCGATTTTCCTTAACTTGTCGGATTAAGCCAATACGATTGCCTGCATCTTTGCGTATCGATTTTAACGAGAATCAATCGAAGGAAAATTTATTTGTAAAGGAGTACATATAGAAATCAGAACGAATAAAGAAAGTTTGAGTCATGAAATCGTGACAGACGTATTGCTCGGAGGTCCATAAATCTCTCGTCAGTTATTGTGTGAGCGTGTCAGTCAATTCTTAGACGGGTATTAGAATCGGCCGCAGCGTCATAACGAGACTGTCAAGAAGAAGAAGAAGTTTAGAATTGAGAGAAAGAAAGGATAAAGAAAGAGTAGAGAGGGAGAAAGAGAGAGAATTAGAGATCATGAAAGGAGAGAAAAGAGTAGATTGGAGAGAGGGAGAGAACGATTGAGAGAATAGAGGAGAAAGAGAGAGAAAGAGAGGAAAAGGAGAAGAGAGAGAAAGAGAGAGAAAGAGAGAGAAAGAGAGAGAAAGAGAGAGAAGAGAGAGGAAAGAGAGAAGAGAAGAGAAAGAGAGAGAGAAGAGAGAGAAAGAGAAGAGGAAAGAGAGAGAAAGAGGAGAGAAAGAGAGAGAAAGAGAGAGAGAAAGAGAGAGAAAGAGAGAGAAAGAGAGAGAAAGAGAGAGAAAGAGAGAGAAGAGAAAGAGAGAGAAAGAGAGAAGAAAGAGAGAGAGAAGAAGAGAGAAAGAGAGAGAAAGAGAGAGAAAGAGAGAGAAAGAGAGAGAAAGAGAGAGAAAGAGAGAGAAAGAGAGAGAAAGAAGAGAAAGAGAGAGAAGAGAGAGAAAGAAGAGAAGAGAGAGAAAGAGAGAGAAAGAGAGAGAAAGAGAGAGAAAGAGAGAAGAGAGAGAAGAGAGAGAAAGAGAGAAAAGAGAGAAAGAGAGAGAAAGAGAGAGAAAGAGAGAGAAAGAGAGAGAAAGAGAGAGAAAAGAGAGAGAGAGAAAGAAAGAGAGAAAGAGAGAGAAAGAGAGAGAAAGAGAGAGAAAGAGAGAGAAGAAGAGAGAAGAAGAGAAAGAAGAGAGAAAGAGAGAGAAAGAGAGAGAAAGAGAGAGAAAGAGAGAAGAGAAGAAGAGAAAGAGAAGAGAAAGAGAGAAGAGAAAGAGAGAGAAAGAGAGAGAAAGAGAGAGAAAGAGAGAGAAAAGAGAGAAGAGGAAGAGAGAGAAGAGAAGAAGAGAAAGAAGAAAGAGAGAGAAAGAGAGAGATAGAAAGAGAGAGCAAGAGAGAGCAAGAGAGAGCAAGAGAGTGAAAGAGATAGGTAATTGTTTTCCAATGTGTTACGAAATAATTTCTCCACAAAGACATAACCTCAACATCCGATCTTCTTTTAAATGAATTAAATAAATATATTTTACGGTCGCACTGAACTAAAAAATGCTGTCTTAAAATTGAAACAAGAAAACAAAAGTTTTTTTGTTTTTGCTGCACAGATTGCATTTTTTTTTTTTCTGTTGCAGAGAGGCAGGTGCAGAAATCTCGCTTATTTTGAAAACAGTGTCGTAATTATGCATGGCACTGCATGGGCCGTTTGAAAGGTGTTAGACGGCAAGCCAAGGCGACAACGAAGAACATGCAAAAAAAATTAGCAACACATGTTTGGTTCAGCGAACCAAAGCTGACCAGATCATTCCGAACCAGAGCCGACAAAAAAGGGGAACCTTTTGCTTTCGCCATTTATGCAGATCATGCAGAGTACGCTTGCCGGAATGGTTATACCCTCCTTGAAATTACCATAAACAAAGAACGTGTCTAACATCCTTAATGACTGCATACACTGAACTACACTACGCCACACACACTCACACATCCAGACATGTATTCGCTCCCAGGCGAGATTAGGAAAGTAGTCGATGTAGGATGGGCACGAGCTAAACTTAAGAATGGCAGCGTCAATTAAAATATTACTCCGAGGTGTGACTCCCGATTGTTGAGTCTCATTCTCGAGTGGCAAAAGGAAAAGGAAAGGAATTGCAAATAAAGAAAAATTATACTTTTTCAATTTTTTTCAAATAATTTTTATAATTTTTTCTGAGCCATTCTACATGGAAAAGGCGTGTTATGTATTTAATTTCGTACAACCGATCAACTGAAAGGAAAATAATGAAAGAAAGAAAGATAGAAAGAGATCGAGAGCGCAGGCGACTGACTTCACCTGCTTTGTGAATTTGGGTAATGGGACTATCTGCGCTGCGATGGGATTCGAGGGCTTGTTAAACTTTAATTGCAGCGATGCTCATTCGTAAAGATTCTTAAGCAACTCACGCGCATGCGCAAATAATTGTCTCAATTCCGCGAATATTTCCCTGAAGCTTGCCGAATTCCACGACGATATTGGTGAA
The DNA here is from genome assembly GCA_020466095.1 of Chlorops oryzae. Taxonomy (NCBI): domain Eukaryota; kingdom Metazoa; phylum Arthropoda; class Insecta; order Diptera; family Chloropidae; genus Chlorops; species Chlorops oryzae. Next base: position 162,433,050 of record CM035806.1, read on the forward strand.
ACCGCATCCGAATAGGCGGCCGTTTGTTGTCCGTGCGACGGTGGCACCTGTACCTGAACCCATCACCGAGCAGTAAGCAGCAAACAGCAAACAGCAAACAGAAAGACCCAAGTACCATGCACCCAGCGAGGCCAACGATGCCAGCTCGTTTAATCCGCGACTGGAGCCCACATTTTTCTAGGCAAACGGACACCGCATGCCGATCATTTTCAGTTTTGGCATCGCTTTCTCGCTTGTAAATTGTGCGTTGCGTTTCGTTCAAATTGGTGAAAATTCGCTTCTCAGCCAAGAGAAAAAAGGAGGCAAAAAATGAAAAATAAAAAACGAATTGAGAAAAAACAAAAGGAAACAGCAAACGATCAATTTCGAGCATTCGCGTAAAATAATTCGCAGAATAAGTTAGAGGTATGCACGTATTCCCTTTGCTTTTCGCTCTCTCTCTTTCTCTCCCTCTCTCTCTCTCCCGACCCCACCATACCGCAACCCGAACCCACGGTGGAACTGACTGAACACTCATCTGGGTGTCTCCTCGTTGAGCTTGTCTAACATGACGGCAACGGCAACTGCAACGACAACATTGTCAGCATCGTCGTTGGAAGCAAGAGTTTAAGCTTGAGCTTGAGCTTCAGCTTGAGCCTGAGAGCCGTGTCGCCACAGAGATTTCCGATCGTGTGCGAGAAGCTTACGTGCTGCGGTTCCGGCGCGCACTAATCAAAGGTAATTTTATTCCATGCCGCATGTTGCGTTTCTTGTGTTTTTGCCGTTCAAGCCAGCACACAATGAACACAATGAGCACCACCAGCAATAAAATAACAATAGAACAAAAATATTCATCAACGACAATATTTTGCCGGTGGCAACGAAACAGCCCTCCTCGAGAACAACGACAGTAACAACAAACGGGCAAATCTGTTATCAACACCTTCCAGATTGCCAAGAGAAATTTTCGCCGCCAAGCAAAAGTGATGATCATCGTTGAGTGTCAATCAAATTTTCCGAATTATGTTATGCAAAGCAACAATAACAGCAACAACAACAATAAGAACAACGACAACGTATGAAATCGATGCGAGCTCTCTGGCGAAACAGGATCAATTTAAGATCGGAATTTGAGGTTTAAATTATTATGCTTTCTTTTCTCAGGGTTTTTTTTTTTTTTCTTCCCTGCAGTCGTCGCATTTGATTTTCTTCCCATACTCTTTTCTTCATTTCGTATTTTCCTTTTTATACCCGACACACTCTGTGTCGAGGGTATATTGCGTTTGTTGGGTTGTGTGTAACACCCAGAACCAGTCGAGATCGACCATACAAAATGAATATAGAAATGATCAGCGTCACCAGGAGACTCGATTTAGACATGTCCGTCTGTCTGTCTGTCCGTCTGTCTGTCCGTCTGTCTGTCTGTCTGTATACAGTTATCTTATCGAAGGAGTTGAGCTATCTTGACAAAATTTGGTATGCGTGCTCACGGGGACATGAGTAAGAACAAGTTCGAGAATGGACCCGATCGGACCATTTTTAGGGGTACCTCCAGTACTAGGGTCTGTTACGAAAATCACAAAAACTGCTCTAAACTCGAAGTTTTTCAACATATTTTGATGAAATTTGATATTTGAACATGTTTCAAGGCAAGTAATACGATTTCCAAAAATGTTAAAAGTGGGCGTGGCAGAAGGGCGTTTTTCGAAAATGGTCCCCTACACCCGAACTTCAAATGGGACTTGAACGAAAGTTGGCACTTATGCTTCTTTTGTAGCCATAAACATTCTCCCAAAAAATTTCCTGGATCGGTCCATTATTAAGGGTACCTCCAGTACTAGGGTCTGTCACAAAAATCTCAAAACTGCCTCAAAATCGGACTTTTTCCAAATATTTCAATGAAACTTAGGATTTGAGCGTATATCTAAGCCTCCGATTAGAATTCCAAAAAATTGGAAAAGTGGGCGTGGCAGAGGGGCAGTTTTCATAAAGAAATATAACAAAAGTCGGTGTATTGGGCCCCCATATGGCCTTAAACACCTCTTGATATTAAAAATTATTTGAACACGTGTGTCTGTGTCGGGTATTCTATTGTCAGGCTCGCCTGACTATAACACCCTTACTTGTTTTTTGTTTGTTTTTTTTTTTTTTGCTTGTTCGGTTTCTCGCGCGCCTGAATGTTTGAGAGACTTTTGTAGGTTCTCTTGCGCGCACAGGTGTATCGAAAGGCACCAAAACTGCTCATGCCCATACAAGTCGATCCCAACTTGCTGGCATACTCGTTACGAATTACAAAAATATGAAATTCCGATCCAAATCTGATATGCAATGTACATAAACCTTGTTTGGCAAAACGTCATAGATCGAGCACTGTTGATCGATCTACCCCAGCGGACTAATAATAATAATAATAACAATAATTATAACATTAATAATAATAGTAGTAATAATAATATGTGTGGATTTCTTTTTATTTTAATCATTTCGATTGTTTTCAAAAATGTTTGACTTCGGATCTCGCTTACTCGCTCAGTGAAGCCACAGTTACTGTTTAATCCGAAGAGAGAGAGACAGTTAGAGGGAGGAGGAGATGATAGTGAGGATGGGAAGAGTGAAAAGGGAAAGTGAGAGAAAGAGATTGAGAGAGAGATTGAGAGAGAGATTGAGAGAGAGAGAGAGATTGAGAGAGCGAGATTGAGAGAGAGATTGAAAGAGAGATTGAGAGAGAGAGATTGAGAGAGAGATTGAAAGAGAGATTGAGAGAGAGAAATTGAGAGAGAGATTGAGAGCGGAATTGAGAGAGAGATTGAAAGAGAGATTGAGAGAGAGATTGAGAGAGAGATTGAGAGAGAGATTGAGTGAGAGATTGAGAGAGAGATTGAGAGAGAGATTGAGAGAGAGATTGAGAGAGAGATTGAGAGAGAGATTGAGAGAGAGATTGAGAGAGAGATTGAGAGAGAGATTGAGAGAGAGATTGAGAGAGAGATTGAGAGAGAGATTGAGAGAGAGATTGAGAGAGAGATTGAGAGAGAGAGTTGAGAGAGAGATTGAGAGAGAGATTGAGAGAATGAGTGAGAGTGAAAAATAATAAAGATAAAAGGGGGAATGTGAGATAATTCGAGAGAGAGGGAGAGAGAGAGAGAGAGAGAGAGAAAGAGAGAGAGAGAGAGAGAGAGAGAGTGAGAGAGAGTGTGAGAGAGAGTGTGAGAGAGAGTGTGAGAGAGAGTGTGAGAGAGAGTGAGATAGAGAGAGAGAGTGTATGAGAGAGAATGTGCAAGAGAGAGTGTGTAAGAGAGTGTGTAAAATGACGTGTATGCGGGACTGTGTGAGAGGGTGTGTCAAACGGATCGTGAGACGAATCGTAAGAGAGAGATAGAGAGCAAAAGAAAGAGCGTCTGAAAGAGAATGTGTGAGGGAGGGTGTTCAAGATGGAGTGGACTGAGAGAGAGAGAGGGATTGAGTGCGAAAAAGATTACAGAGTCCTCGGATCGTGAATTGTTCATCGCAGATGAACGCATTTTTACGTTGCCTTTCGTCATACTGTCTTGTCCATCCTTATATTTTGCCAATGGAAATGAATAATCACCGATAAAATTTAAACTCTCTACTACAGTAACCTTTTAAGTATACGAGAAAAATTGTAAAAAGAAAGATTAAAAAAAAAAATAATATAAAAAAAAACAAATTTAAAACCAAAAATTGGAAAGCCAAAATAGGAAAAATTGAGAACAACAAGGCTCACGTTTCACGTACAATTCGGGCCTGGTCTTGTCTGGTATGGTCTGATCTGGTCTTTGGCGTGTAATTATAATTTATTGTTAGATAATCGCTAAAATATATCTTTTTCGTTTGTTCGGCTTCCGAAGTTGCTGCACATGGCCCCAACCTCGGACGTTGCTGCCAACATTGCTACCTACCATTGCTGACTACCACCCAATCTTGAGTGGCCATTCAGCCTTGCAGAGAATTCCGAATTCTAAAATCCATACTTGCCTGCGTGGTCGCTTGCTGGAGCTAAGAAAATCTTCGATAACTGCCTGGGGACATCTGAGTGAGCGTTGCGGTCGCTACTCATGTACATAGTCAAGCGATGCGGACATATCGAATGCGAAGATAGGAAAAATAAAATGAAAATAAAAATAAAATATAAAAAAAATAGGAAAATCCATAAAAAATATGATAATAGCAGCGATTTCCGATAAGCGAATTACTAATTTGTACATCGATTTTCTTCTCGCTCCGTTCGTCTCAAGCTCTCTCGATATCGCTGTTTCCCTTCTCTTTAGCAACTCGATGCTATTTGGGGCATCCATCTATTGGTGTGTCAGATTTCAATTTCGCTTCGGGTGCAATACTGTGTTCTTGGTCATAGAAGACTGATATTATTGTAAGTTATTCGAAATAGTAAAAGAAAATGAAAAAAAACAAAGGAAAAATAAGTGGATCAGATAAAGTTATTAGACAGATCGCTGCAGGGCTGTCACCGATTCAAACCCAAATTCAATGAAACTAAAAGGAATATTAAGGCAAAAACATTCGCTCTATGCATTTACTTATATGCAATAAAATGTTGCTAAATAATTTGATAACTTTTGAGCAATATGTTGACCAGCTCATTACGGGGCAAATACTATTCATGATATTTTGTGTGTTTAAATGTTTGATTGGATGAAAAGAGATTATTTTAACGTAATTATATTAAGATACTTAACAGGATATAAGATGCCAATTCGAAAATTTTTGAGTAATTATATTAGTTCTTGTCTGTTTGTACGGGGCAAAAGTATCATTTTCTGTGGAATATTCCTATAGGACGTTTAGCAACATTATGAAACTAGAAGGAAAATTAAGGCAAAAACACTAGCTCTATATTTATATTTATATGCAATTAAATGTTGCTAAGTAGTTTGATGACTTTTTATCAATATGTTGACTAACTCATTATGGGAAATTTAGCAACATTGTGATCGAAATCGTGATAGAGGTATAGAATAATTTTAAATAAGCTAGATTATTTTTATTTTATTTTAATGTACACTAGGTATACCTAGGTATTCAATTTCAATGTCGTTTTCGCATTTCGTTCGAAAGAAAATTGTATGAAAATTGTTTTCGGGCTTGCCATTAAATCGACATACATATATGAAGAAACATTGAAGGAAATTGTCTTGTTTTGTATGTTGCTTTTGCAAGATCGACTTAATTGAACGCACTGGATCAATTTCATGTCATGCCAAAAAGGCTGCTTTGTATGTGAATCTATTCTATTGAGACATCCCATCATCCTGGCTATCCGATTAGTGTAGTGCATCGAACTACGAACTTACGACGATTCGCGTTTTTTGATTGGGAATTTTTGCGAATTCGCAATGCGCGCATGCGCACATGTCGCATCAAAGCCTATTAAGAACACACTGAAAACATGACACTTAATTGAATATAAAACCAGTAATAAAATCCCTAAACCAACAAAGCCAACAGGACAACACGATAGAGGAACACAACACATTTCTTAAGTTGACTGAACATCAATCGCGTCAACCGAATTCAAGTCGACAGCCATGAGGAACCGAAGTTAACTTACCGCGCCTTCAAGCGATGTGCATTCAAGCATCCAGCTATAGTTAAGAACACATACTTGAGCCGAAGGAGACGAATCGAGGAATTTAACAGACTGACAGACAAACAGACAGACAGACATACCGACGACCGAAAGGCCGGCCGACCGATATACAACAAAGAGTGATGCGATTGCTTTTAAGCTCAACATTAAAGAGTAACGTAACAACAACAATTTGCGCGCTTGTCAATTGTTCGACAACATTACGCGCAATCATCAATCGACACAATTGATACGCTGCAATCGGGGAAAAGCTGCAATTCGCTCTCGCATTCGCATTCTCGCATTGTCTATTGTGGTCTATTGTTGTTGAGGCGGTTCACTGGTTATGTATTTGTGCTGTTATTGTTATTGTTATTGTTGTGGTTATGGTTGCGCACAATACACAAATCCGTAAAACCGATGTTCATCCCCATTGCTGGCGATGATGACTGTGATGATGACACCGTTGACGTAGATTGTTGTTCGCGATGGTGGCAACCATCGAATCGATCGTTTGATTCGATCCAATCCTCATTGTTGGATAGCACAGCGATAATCTTTACCCGAACTGGAACTGCCGCCAAATGCTCCTGCGACCACAAAAAAGCTCTAAGTTTACATTAATTTCACCGATGATACGATGTGGAGTTGACATTTCGTTAGGAGTTCCAGAGAACAATACGATGGCAAATACGAATTATGCAACATAGAAAATGTTATGTACATTTAACGAGGAGAAAATAAGAAGAAAAAAAACCCCTTAGAAAATTGTGAAAGTTGTAAATGCGTAAATAACATTCTAAAGAATTTCTTTTTGGAGCAACATGTAATGTGCGGTAACACTAAGCTGGACGTTTTTTGGGTACGGAAATCGTCAATAATAAAAAAACGTTCAGCCATAACTAAATACTGTAGGTACATTGAAATTTGAATATTGATGACTTAAGGTATGTAGAAACAAAATGCTGCTGAGAAAAGATGCAATTTCTTTTCGCGAATAACTTACAGCAAATTGTGCTGCTACATTAATTTAATATTTTATTTTTTTTTTCAAACATTTAACATGTGTCGAACCATTTTTTCTACTTCTTGATGCGGCAGCATTTGCTCATTATTTGCAAATCATCAACATGCTTATGGCAACATTGTTGTCCAGTGTTAATATTAGTTGAAACTTGTTGATGTAAATTGAGTTGCAAGCCGAAAAACGTGTTTCCAAAATATTCATTTGGTTTCTTAGAGGTTTCTTATAAACAAAATTTTTTGATCCGAACTAAGTAATTGTTGTAGCTCTTGTTTTAGTTTTAGTCATTTAGTCCCGATTTCACCAAGCTATTTACATAAAACTTAAATGAAAATTTAATTTTTTTTTATAAGAAATTTGACAGTTCGTTTCATTTAAGTTTCATTTAAATAGCTTGGTGAAATGGGGCCTTAATGTTACTAAGTTGATGTTAATCGAGTTGTAAGCAACTAACCCCTTTTTGTTAAAGGTTTGAGCCACATAAACGTGCAGACAATGAAGATTATTGCATTGTTTCCTTATCATTATCTTAAATACCGGTAGTCCTATTCTTACTTATCAAGCCATATCTTAGCACCCAGTGCAAAATATCCCAATATTAGGTACAACAGTTTTTGCGAGAATCGTAACAAACATTTAAAGACACAGATCTCGATTATCGGATAAAAATGTGAAAGTTACAAGCAAAAAACTGAATTTTTTTTTTTAAAGTGGGTATTTAATACTGTACGAGCATACATTGCGTATACGCACTGAGGACCCACATACCTACCTGTCGTATACGCAACGTACAATCGTATGCTCGCACATAACTTATGTGACATAAGGTACCAAATATCCACGTTTTTAAAAAATAAAAATGCAGTTTTTTGCTTATAAATTTCACATTTGTCATCCGATCATCAAGTTCTGTGGCTTTAAATGTTCGTTAAGATTCTCGCAAAAATTCTCGGTATGCCTAATATTGGGATAATTTGCACTGATTGCTAAGATATGGCTCGATAATTGAGTGAAAAAGTGAAAATATGAGCGAAAAATGGCCTTTCTGATTTCATAGGAGCCACAATTATAGTCTTAGGCTGGCGTTTAGGCACTTAAAATTTGCGCACGGTTTCCACCTTTCCAAATTAGGTCTATGCGCTTAGTTATCTTATACGGTAAATGATTTATGGCCCTAAATATGGGGAAAAGTAAAGAAAATTGACTTTTTTCAAATTTTGGGCCATATCTCAGAAACGCTACTTAAATCCATCAAACCAATGATTTTTTTGGAATGAGGGAGCCCTAAGATAACATAAAATAACCATTAGAAAAAAAGTGTCGAAACGCTGAAGCATTGTGTTATCCATTAAAAACAAGTAAGGGTATTATAGTCAGGCGAGCCGGACAATAAAATACCCGACAAAGACACACATACTTAAATAATTTTTAAACCACGCTCAAAAAACAGGACCACTAAGAAAGAATATTCAACAGGTTTTTTAGGACATTCGGGGCCCTATATACAGACTTTTGTTAAATTTCTTTATGAAAACCACCCCTTTGCCACGCCCACTTTTCCAATTTTTTGTAAACTCTAATCGAAGGCTTAAATAGACGCTCAAATTCTAAGTTTCATAGAAATATTGCGAACAAGTCAGATTTTGAGACAGTTTTTGTGATTTTCGTAACAGACCCTAGTACTGGAGGTACCCCTAAGAATGGTCTGATCGGGTCCATTCTCGAACTTGTTCTAACTCATGTCCCCGTGAGCACGCACACCGAATTTTGTCAACTCCTCAACTCCTTCGATAAGAAAACTGTATACGGACAGACAGATGGATGGCTAAAACGAAACTCCTGGTGACGCTGATCACTTCTATATATATTTTGTCTGGTCTATCTCGACTGGTTATGGGTGTTACACACAACCACACAAACGCAATATACCCTCGACACAGAGTGTGTCGGGTATAAAAATCAAAGGCTGTCAATTATAATCGAAAGCGGGTCATTGAAGGTGCTTACAGAATTGCGGACAGTCCTTATAATGGCAATAGGATCTTGCAGCTTGCCACAGTTTTCGATTCTCGTTTCATACAATGGATGCCCAAAAATTATATCCTCTTTTTTTAACCGAGCGCAATGTGTAGAAGAATGCCAATATCCATGCCAAATGGTAGAAGTAAAGATGGCAGCAACATTTTTTGTCTTTTTTTTTCGTACTCAACCTATCAAAATTGTAGGTAGTCGTATGTTAAGGACAAATATACCCATAAGTACCTACGCTCAAATTGGCGGATGTTTGGACGTGGATTTTCTGTGTTAACGAATTCATCATCGTCACAACGAGTTGAGAATAGACATTCATACATATGTACAATATGTACGGAGAGGAGAAGGCGAAGGAGAAGAATCACCTTACAACGAAAATCGATGAAAATCATTGAAATGCCACGATTCCGGAAAACACTGCGATACGATGGATGGATGGATGACGATGACGATGATGTGTCTACAAGCGGCCCCAGATGGATGGCTTACAAGGAGGAACGTGAAAATTTCAGTCAGTAGCGCATTAGCGAGACAACGAGACGACTGGAAGAGGAAAGGACAAGAAAGAAAAGTACGTGCACACAAGACATGGTACGAACTGATTTAAACATGAAACTGCCAGCGATAATGAAACGATTGAGCTACTCAGCCAGTGAGCCAGTCGGTCCTTCATCTTGTCATGCTCCTCCGAAGTCAGGTCATTGCGATGGCATAATGATTTGATATCTTCATCGTTGTTGGTGTTGCTTTATAACTTCATTTTCGCATTGCTGGGAAACCAAATTTACATACCCATACCCATAATACGAGACTATTTACATACAAACGTACAGCCAAACATATTTCGAATTGCCTTAGTCTGGCAAAATGGCAAAGAGCAATCGTTAAAATATTTGACTTAATTTCAAATTTGCGGTTTTCAAATTTTGTCTTCCTTTTGAGAACTAATGGCAATATCAAAGACGACAAAACGATCGATTTATTGACGATTAGCCCCTTATGGGCTCTACGCAGATATGCAGGAAGTATAGAGCTCGATCTTGTGAAGAAAGGAAATCAGAGTTGAAATTTCGATGACAGGTCGACAGAAATATAGAAAATGTATGATTTAAATGCAACCCTGCATGTTCGATTGCTTTTAATCTGCGTAATCGTTGAAGTATTAGAAGTAAAGTGACCTATCCACATTCGAGCATGCTCGTGCGAGTGGCTCGGCTCTATGCAATGCTCGATCGTAAGTGGTCTGCACCTTTCCGTTCACCTTGTTCAAACTATGTTGCGAATTTGAAGCTTCTACGCCATTTACTTCACAAGTTACGACAAACCCTTATTTGTGGTCTCGAAGAGAACGGCGTCCATATTTTTCCAGGATATGTCCCTTTTCGTAGTTTACCAGTACACCAAATATCAATGGAATGTGTTGAGTGGTTCGCAAGTTACAAGCATTTTACTGAAAACACATTAAATTCATTTGTGGGCTTGGCAGTTGGCGGATATCTCCCATTTTTACTTAGGATCATACTTGGATCCCGATATACCTGTGTGCCAAATTTCGACTTGGTTGGTCCAGCCGCTTCGGAGGAGATCCGACCACGGACGGACGGACAGACGGTCAGACGGACATGTCTAAATCGATTCAGTTTTTGATCCTGTTCAAGAATATTTATCTACTTATATCTTTGGAGCTTAGTTCTGGCTGTTACAAGATTCGCACAAAATTAGTATACCCTGCTTACGCTGGGTATAATAAAGTATTTTAGTAACAAAAATTAAGTATTTTTTAATTCATCCTTATATTAATTAAAAAAACCAAAATATTGCAAATATTAACAAAAAAAAATTTTAAATAACATGCTTTCATACTACCATAAATTCAATTTAAATTATCTCTCACACTGCAATACTAGTAACTTACTAGTAGTTAGTCCAATTTTGTTCTTAAATATACACTTTTTAATGCTTGCAGAACATTTTAGTTGATCTGTGATTTGTTTCACCAATTTACAATTATTATTAAATATCTTTATATTTGAATACATATGTTAAGCATGTACTTAAGTTGCCAAAATTGCGAGTCGAGACTCTCTATGCATTCCAATGGGCCTGAAAAATAAAATCGTCGATGAGAGAATTCGTAGTTAGCAGAAAAAAAGGCAATATAATGTAGAAGTTTCGCTATAGAGTGAAATTTGTTTTTAAGGAGGTCGTTATATAGGGTATCGACTGTATTTATTTTGTTCAGTGAACTGCATGATGTATGTTTGGTAAAAACTGTCGTATATATTAAAAATAAAGTATTTAAAGATACTTTATTGTTACAGGAAAGTATAAAGTACATCGATCACAAATCAAGAAGGATACTATATTATATAGAATGGTTGGCAACCCTAGAAGTGAGCTTGTTCCATAATCAATAGAAATGGACGATGGGTATGATGCCTTCTTTAGGTACTTACCACTTCATTCATTGGATGTCAAAGAATAATTTTTCAGTGTTATTTTTTTCGAAATTTTTAAAATTTTTATTTACATTTCTATGAGTGTTTTCTTTTAAATTTCATAACTATTTTTTTTTAAAGATTTTTTTATATTTTTTTTTATTTTCATATTCGACCATTTAGGAAACATTCACGAGTATTTTTTATTCTTTTTCTTGTTTATTTTTTGTTGATAGTTTAGTTAGTTACACAAGGAGGGACGCAATTTAATAAAAGTATTTTCTATGATTTCTTTTATTTTTGTGTTTTTTCTTTTCTTTCTTAACATTCGTTTTGTCTAAGCTGCTCGTAATTCAAAGGAGTTAAAGGACCATCTGCAATTTGGCCATTGATAGAGTTAGAGAGAGAGAGAGAGAGAGAGAGTTCCAGTTTTGTTATGTTGGTACGTAAGCTGTACGCACAGTAGAATCATGCAGCAGTAAGTTGTCGTAAGTTTTCTTGACCTATCTATGAATTTTTAAATGCATTCCTAACCTAACCTAGTATTTTTTATTTTTTTTTTTACAATCGCAATTCAAATTTAAATAAATTTTTCCATTTTCCAATTGTTTCCATCCGTACAAATAAAGTGTACATTATAGTAACTCGTTCTAAGTAGGAATTGCCATTTGCAAAAGTTCAATATATGTATATATTGATATAATTTATATTATTTTTATGTAATATTAAACAGTTTATTTTATATAAGTACAATATTCATACACACGAGCAAAGAACGCAAACGAAAAAAAAGTCTTCGATTTTCTTTCGAACCTGTATTTCTCTCAGTGTAGGTATAATTTGCTCGCATGTATTTAAGTGACTAGTCTTTGGTTGCTTTGATTAAGTCGCTAGTTGAGTTTTTTTTGTTTTTAAGACGTTTTAAAATTTCGTTATCATTAGTTAATATATAGTTCTTTATTGTGTATGCATTAATAGAGTACGGTGAAAACCCCAGTTAAAAGGACACCAATCGATTGAATAAAATGCCAAAAAAAAAAAAAAAAAAAATTATTCGAATATTTTCCTCTTTGAGGAGATGATGTCCCATCATGAGAGTGCCCTTTATTTAGAGTATTTTCACTGTCCATTGTCAATGTGTATATGCATAATACCTATGTGTGTATGAATCGAATGAAGCCTGTTCACATAAATTAGTAAATATTACTAAAGAGCTGCTTAATATCTTAACATCTAAATACTTAAATTTATATTTTATTCAACATCAACATCAAAAAGGAATGCTTTGAGTATTTTGGCTTAATTAAAAGATTTTCAGTATGAAAAGCTCGTCAAATTTCATATAGCGTTTTGTGTTTGTAATTCGTTTTTTTTAATGTGTTTTTTTTTTTTTTTTTTTGCAATAAATATTTTTTATGTTTGATTTGCTTTGTTTTGCGGTTTGCTTTCCTCGCAAGATAAGAGATATATCTTAATATTTTTTTTTTTTTTAATTTTAATTAAACTGAAATTTGATTTCAAACGAGGCTAGTATTGCACTGGTTTGTCAGTTGAATGGCGTCAAGTTTCAAAACACTGGAATATTGTTTTTTCTAGTCCTATTTTTTTCCATCTTCTTCTCATCGTAGAGCGATGGACTCAATTAGTTGTTGTTCGATTTTCTCGTTTCTGTTTAAATTTATTTTTTATACTGAAATTATTAATAATCGTTCTATAAACTAGCACAGTTCCTTTTTCATTTCCCCATTTCTGCGTCCTCCACCACTTCTCACTTTTATTGTGCAAAGCAATAAAGCAGACTACGTGACTTGCTTTGAGAATAAGCCATCGTCCTATGGCTCTGCAATGGGATAACCACATTCTTTCTTTTACATTCTCATATAAATTTTGTTGCTATTGCTGTTGTAGTTGTTGCTATTGCTGTTGTTGTTGCTGTTGTTGCTTGTCTGTCATAGTGCATAAAAGAAGTTGGTGATGATTGCGCGACACCAAGTTTCATGATTACCGCATTTGAAAACCACCGACGACGATGATAATGATGGAGGCTAGAGCCTTATGCGCTTCCCGGACAACAGTCGAAGACATTTCTTAACAATTTTTGAAACGTTATAAAAAAAAATATAACGCTTTTAGCTTCAAAGCCTTAGAACGGCACGCACCAAACGTCAAAGTTATTTTATAAAATAATTTTTTTTTTTTTTTTTTTTACAGTGTAGACGTTAGTTTCCTGTATCCTTTTGTGTTAAGTTAGTCCTCTTTGGATGTTGCATGAATTTGAATTGCGTCCGCACCAAGAATGAACGTATGGGTGTTGTTGGTGATGGTGGCACCGGTGGTTGTCGCGTCCGTAATGCTGCTGCTGCTGTTTCGTCCGCGGCCGCATTTGTTGCAGAGAGCGGCGTCGGATTGAAAAATCCGCGCCGTAGACCGTTTTCATTGCCATATCCAGTCGCATTTTGAGCCGTCGATGCTCTTTATCTTGGCCCACTGGAATTCGGTATCGTTTGCATCGGTATCGTCATCGGAAGTCGTCGGGGGGCTGGATCGATAGGTTGGTTTTGAAATTTGCCGTGACTGCTCTTTGCTTTCGCAGCCCGACGATACTCAGCTGGCTAGCAACATTGTCGTATTTGGCCAGCGACATGAAGTTGCTGGTGTGATCGCTGCAGGTGTGTTTGTGGCTGCGGCTGTTGCAGCGGCTACTTCGGACGTACCGGATGTGTCGCGGAAAAAGTGTTGACTATGTTGTTGCGGCTGATGTAATTGCAATTGTCGTCGTTTCTGTTGTTGTGTTTGTCGTACGATGGGCAACATTGTTGCTGGGGTCAATGTCAATGATGGTGATGGTGAAGGTGAAGGTGATGATAACGATGATGTTGATAGCGATGGGCTAGCTTGGCGTTGATGATGCAAATGAAATTCGTGCGGCTCATGGTATTCATGATCGAAGTCGTTGTCGTCGTTAAAGGTTTCCTGATGCAATAACAAATGCTGCGGATGATGGTGAAGGTGCAGGTGCTGATTTTGATTCTGATTATGATGGCGCTGATGATGCAGATGCTGATGATGGCGGTGATGCGAATGAACGCGAGGGTCAAAAAGATCAGCTCCAATGTGGGTTAGGTGGCTGTGGTGATATTGTTGACTATGTTGGCGATGTTGCTGCTGATGCCCATCGAATTCTGGCTCATATGGTGGTTGCTGCTGTTGGGAGCTAATTGTTGCCGCCGATTCGATTGTTGCGTTTGTTGTACCTGCGCCAGCCATCGCTGTGATGGCTGTTAGCGATGATGCTGCTGACAGCGATGATTGTTGAATCCCGCGAATACTATCGGCCGGATGTGCCGTGTAAATGTTGTTGCGTCGCAAGTGGTTGTTGTTACTACTGCTGCTGCTGCTGCTCGAGGGGCGCTTGTTGCGCGACCACCATTGAACGTGCGTTGCTGCGTTGAAAAAGGCGCCAAAGCAGGAAGGAAGTAAACAAGGAATGAGGAATGGGGAACGGGAGGAAAGAACAATGGTAGGAAGAAATAAAAGGAAGAGAAGAAAAACATTTTGTTGGATTACATTGGTCTCTTAAGTTGATTCGTCCGCGATTGCATCCGTCGCTGTCGTTGTCGTTTTCGTTTTCGTTCTTGTTGTGGTTGTCGTTTTTTTTTTTTCTTTTGTTTGTTGTATCTGCCTCAGGCGCAACGCAACCTCAGCCGCAATGATGCACGCCACGCACAGCCACCATAAGTGCCGCTAACGTTCAGTCTCGCTTACTTTGGATGCTGTTGTTGCTGTTGTTGGTGTAGTGTTGGTGTGATTTGTGGTGTTGTTGTTTCTGTTTCTGTTTTTGTTTTTGTTGTCGTCATCGTACTGCTTTCTTTTGCATGTGTTTGCTTAGTCTGTAGGGTTGGTGAGTGATAAAACGGTTGATGGTGATGGTGATGCCCGCCTTTGTCTGATCGTTCGGCTGCTCGAAAAATGTCATCGGGTTCGGGTGGCAGAGGTCGTGTTAACATGTTTATAGTTTTCGAAAGGCTTTTATGTTTGTTTGTGTTGTTGTTGTTTGTTGGTGTGCATTGATAAGTCGTTCGATGACTCCAATTGCTGTTGATTTTCTTGGTGGAAATTTTGTGTATGTTGGAATTGGTTATGTAGTGAGCTTATGGTTGAGAGGCATGTGTTGTTTGTACTATTGCTATCGTTGGTTAGTGACGATGAGGAGCAACTTGTGCTCGCGTATGGACGGTACGATGTCGTTGATGTTGACTGCTGATGCTCCTCGTGGCGTTGTTGTTGTTGTGTGTTGTTGGTGTTGTTGTTGAGATGCTGTTCACGTCCAATGAAATGTGGTGAATAGGCAGTATGATGGCTGTGCAGCGGCATTCGTGCAAAATCATGCTCATTCGCATGAAAATGCAGGAAAATTTCATGCTGACTTTGGTTGTTGTTGTCTCCCCTTTGATGCGTATCATCATCGCCATTGGGTGTTATTGTTGTTGCTCCTGTTGCTGTCGCTGTCGCTGTTGTTGTAGTTGCCGTTGATGGCAATTTTATCGGAATTGTATGGGGACACTTACCATTACGATTGTTGGGGGCCTTCTTTCTGTAAAAATTATATGAGAGAGGGGAGAGAGAATGTTTTATTGAATCAAAAAATTACTTTTCAAAATAAAAAACAAATACTTAATTAAATAAAAATTGAAAAAAAAAAATTTTTTTTAGTTAAAAAATTAAAAAACAAAATTAAAATTTTTTTAAATGAAAAAAAAAAAATTAATTGAAAAATTAAAAATAATAAAAAAAAAATTTTAATAAAATATAAATAGAATATTTATAAACATTCAAAATAAAAAAATTTTTAAATCAAAAAGTTCAAAAAATGAAAAAATCAAAATTAAATAAAAAAAATTCAAAAATTTTAAATTTAAAATTCAAAAAAATTCAAAAATTAAACTGCATATTACAAATATTCAAAAAAAAATTTCAAATAAAATAACAAAATTTTTAGTTTAAGAAGTTTATAAAAAAAAATTATAAAAAATATGAAAATTTAAAAAGCACAAAAATAATAAAATTTTAAAACATTTGGAAATTTTATATAAATGTATGTATATCTAAGTTCCGACTTCACCAAGCAATTTAAATAAAATTTAAATAAAATTTTACTTTTTTTATATGAACGTTGACAGTTTGTTGCATCTAAGTTTCATTTGAACAGTTTGGCGAAATCGGGCCTAAGTATATTTTATTGCGCCCCCTCTGTGGAAAGGAAAATTCCACATTAGCAAATAATTTTTAACTCACCGTCTACAACGCACAACAATGACCATAATAATTGCGCCCAACAGCGCCGATAATATCGATACAATAATCAAAGTGAGCGGCCAACCAAGCTCAGATGCTTTCTCTAGAGCCGACATAAACGAGAAGTGAATAGACAATAATAAGCATGAGCATAAGCATACGTCATCATAAGTTTTGTTTTCCACCAAATCGTTTTTCAATTAAGCTCAACTGAACTCACCTATGGTGCCTTCAAAGATGAAGGTGCTCCTAGTTGGCATGGCCCATGAGCATAAATCACATGTTGTCAATCCATCGGGAAGTACAGCAGTATCGTCAACGAGGAAGGGCGGTCGCGGTGGCGGTGGCACAAAACGGCCATTCCATAAGCCATTCTCACTGGCATCAAATGCCAATGGTGAGCCATACAAATCGCCGTCCTCGTCGAAGATTTCAAATGTCACATCCCGAAAATTGCTTAAATCCTCAGCTGAGCTAGCGACAAGATTCGCGATGCTCGGTGGGCCCTGTGTCGTTAAAGTTGTCGTTGTCGTTGTCGTTGGCATTGTCATTGTCGCAAAGGGCGATAAGATGCTGCTTACAGACGTTGCCGTTGCTGCTGGTGATTGTGCTGCTGATGGTGGTGGCGTCGGTGACGCTGACGCTGACGATGATGCTGATGGTGATTGTAATGGTGATGATGATATTGGAGTTGGTGTTGTCGCTTGCCCGGTATTGATATAGGGCGGTGACGTTGATGCTGTTGGCAGGAAATGTATTAGAATCGCCACCATGCTTGACGCTGTCACTTTTGCCACTGACGTGGTCCTTGACGTTGGCGTGCGCGTTAAGCTTGGCGTTGTCGTTGTCGTTGCTGTTGTTGGCAACATTGATGTGGGCAGCACCGCTGTCTGACCTCTATGGTCGGATGTATAAACGCCAATACATCCGGAATACGGCTGCAAGCGTTCGGGTAGAGCACCACTACCATCGTTGAGGATATTGCAAGTCATATTTGTTCGTCCTTCAGCATCGGCTTCTGTTTCGTCAACGTCTTTCTCTGCATTTGCAGTAACTGTTACTAAATTATTTATATGTGCTGCCATTGTTATTGTTTTTAGATTCGTTGGATTTTATTTTGTTTGCTCTTTTGGATTTCTTTTCACCTTTTCTTCTAATGCTGATAAGCGTCTTATTTTCCTTTCAGCTTCGACTTCAAATTTTGCTCGGATTTTGAACGAGCGTGTTCTCTCTTTCTCTCTCTCTCTCTCTCTCTCTCTCTCTCTCCCACACCCTCTTTCTCTTTGTTTATGTTGAAACAGTTGAAGCAACCATTGTGCTTGTATATCCTTGAAGGAAATGCTATATAATGCTATTACCGATCAAATGCACTTTGTGCTTGAAACCCTTTTGGTAAATTGGTTGAATGTTAACGCTAGAGCATCATTCTATGCTCTATTCAAGTAAAGTCCACTTCCCATGAAGACTGAATTTGAATTCCATCCTTTACGGTTTAAATATCCTTTTCGCAATTTCTACATCTGCGCTCCTCACGTCATATATGCTTGAGCTCTGCAATGGACAAAAATAAAAGAAAAAATCGCAATATGAATGACTATGAAAGCAAAAAAGCGAGAAAGAAGAAAGGAACTGGTCAGACTCAAACGATCAGCCCGTTTCGACTCGTTTCGAGTGAATTGAGTCGATTGATTGATATAGTCAGGCATTAAATGAGTGGTCGAATTACTTTTTTTCTTGTTTCTTTTTCCAATTCTGAGATTATCCCCTCAAAAGCCTTACACGGATATTGAATATCTGTAAAAAAAAAAGATAACTCTTCAATGTATGCATGATGCTTTTAAGCCAGTTTCTATGCATTTTTGCTATTTTAAGTTAAGGCCATCGGATTTTGTTGGATTTAAGTCTGTGAATAAGAGTAATTTTCTCATTTCATTTATGAATTTATAATATTTCTAGCGATATTTTCACTTTAACTTTAACTTTAATTTTAAACTTAACTTTGACTTTAACTTTATTTTTATTTTTAACTTTAACTTTAACTTTAACTTTAACTTTAACTTTAACTTTAACTTTAACTTTAATTTTAACTTAAACTTTAACTTTAACTTTATTTTTATCTTAACTTTAACTTTAACTTTAACTTTAACTTTAACTTTAACTTTAACTTTAATTTAACTTTAACTTTAACTTAACTTAACTTTAACTTTAACTTTAACTTTAAACTTAAACTTAAACTTTTAAACTTAAACTTAAACTTAAACTTAAACTTAAACTTAAACTTAAACTTAAACTTAAACTTAAACTTAAACTTAAACTTAAACTTAAACTTAAACTTAAACTTAACTTGAACTTAAACTTAAACTTAAACTTAAACTTAAACTTGAACTTAAACTTAAACTTAAACTTAAACTTAAACTTAAACTTAAACTTAAACTTAAACTTAAACTTAAACTTAAACTTAAACTTAAACTTAAACTTAAACTTAAACTTAAACTTAAACTTAAACTTAAACTTAAACTTAAACTTAAACTTAAACTTAAACTTAAACTTAAACTTAAACTTAAACTTAAACTTAAACTTAAACTTAAACTTAAACTTAAACTTAAACTTAAACTTAAACTTAAACTTAAACTTAAACTTAAACTTAAACTTAAACTTAAACTTAAACTTAAACTTAAACTTAAACTTAAACTTAAACTTAAACTTAAACTTTAACTTTAATTTTAACTTTAACTTTAACGTTAATTTCAACTTAAAATTAAGCTTAAACTTAAACTTAAGATTAAGCTTAAGCGCAAACTTCAAATTAAACTTAAACTTAAACTTAAAATCAAATCTAAACCAATTTAACTTTAATTTTAACTTCAACTTTAACGTTAATTTCAACTTAAAATTAAGCTTAAACTTAAACTTAAGATTAAGCTTAAGCTCAAACTTCAAATTAAACTTAAACTTAAACTTAAAATCAAATCTAAACCAATTGTAATATGTACATATGTTCATTGCACATATATCTAAAATATTGAGAAAAATTCAAATCCTTTTCGCGATAATCGTCCTTGGTCTCGACCATCACTATTATCGTGAGCACGTGAGCAATATC
This sequence comes from Chlorops oryzae, assembly GCA_020466095.1. Lineage (NCBI taxonomy): Eukaryota > Metazoa > Arthropoda > Insecta > Diptera > Chloropidae > Chlorops > Chlorops oryzae. The sequence goes on from CM035806.1 coordinate 162,452,525, forward strand.
AAAATCATCCAAACGTTATCATCGCCAAAACTATCATGTAACCACCATTATATTCACAATCTTTGTCCTCAGTATAAAAGTCGAGCTCATTATTGTACGCTGGGGTTATTTTGGATTGGAAGGGGGTTCAAGCTCCTTTCGATAAATCCCAAAGTAAATCGGAAAAATGAGCTTCATATAAATTTTTATACTACCTAAAATTCAAAAAAAAAAATTTCTGTTCAGGTTTTTCATTTCAAGTTTGTTCCTCACCAAGCAAAATGAGATCGAATTTTTCAAATTTATGGATAAATGGCAAAGTTAAAATTTCATATATGAGCAACAAATTTAAGCATCATCAAAAAAATACGTCGCATACGTTGATGTTTAAAATTTGTCAAAAGCGCCGTTAAATTCACCTTCTCTCTTTTTCCCTTAATAGCCGACTTATTCGGAACTTACATTGACCCAGCAAGATGTTTTCTAGTTGATAGTTCACTATACTGGGGGAAAAAAATTAGTCCAACATATGGAAGTATACATCTTTTATGTCATGGATGTTTGCATGTTTGCTTATATGATTTCTTTTTCATTCGCCTTTCATTTGTCATATTTTGTTGAAGCATTTTTCGTTCTTATGTTCATCGTACTCGTGCACATCTCCTAGCATCGTGTTTCCATCCTTTGACATCCGATGCACTGCCAGATGCAAATGCTTGAATTGATGAATTCTTTACTCAACCGTTCTTCAATCACTTCTCCTCTCACTCTCTGAGCCTTTTGTGTATTTACACTTAACGTTTTCTTACGTTGGCAACATGTTGCTAGCAGCTAAATATTGCAACAATTTGCAATTTACTTGTTGCCCCCTTGCCGTTCTCTAATCTTAGTAGTTAACCAGTGGCAACAGCAGCGAACGGACAAGGAAACAAAGGAAAAAATACACACACACACACATTCTCAAGTAACATTTTCCAGTAACTAATGCTAATGTCAAACTGTCGAACTGTCATTATTTTCATTTTTTCTTTTGCATTCATTTTTTTCCATTTGGCATGCAGCATTTGTTGCTGTTCTCTTTGTTCTTTTTCTTATTTGTACGATTGGGAAATTTATTCAATTTCCACGTCGACGACAAAGCATCGAAAATGAAATGGAATAAAATGCTTGGAGATGGCTGCAAATGTAGCGTAAGTACCAGAAATAAATTTGTTGTCAGAAAGTTTGAAATGTCGAAAGTACCGAAAATCGGCGAATACAAAATACATTTTTTTTAAATCTTTTCTCTTAGGTTTTTTCATGTACATTTCTCCCATACGTCTATAATTCTCTTTCTTTCCCTCTCATTCGGTCTGTCTCTCTCTCTCTTTGTCTCCCATTCTTCTCTCGCTTTATCTCCCATTCTCTCTGTTTCTCTCATTCTCCTCTTTCTCTCTCTTTCTCTCTGTTTCTCTCTGTTTCTCTCCCTTTTTCTCTTTTTCTATATCTTTCTCCTCTTTCTCTCTTTCTCTCTTTTTCTATCTTTCTCTCTCTTTCTCTATCTTTCTCTCTCTTTCTCTCTATCTCTCTGTTTCTCTCTATCTCTCTGTTTCTCTCTATCTCTCTGATTCTCTTTATTTCTCTCTCTTTCTCTCTCTTTTTCTCTTTCTCACCCTTTCTCACCCTTTCTCTCTCTTTCCCTCCCATTATGTCTCCTTCTCTCTCTTTTTCCATCTTTATCTCTCTTTATCTATCTTTCTCTCTCTCTTTATATCTTCTTCTTGCTACCTCCTTCTCTCATTCACTTTCTTTCTCTCCCTTTCTCTATCTTTCTCTCTCTTTATTTCTCAATTTTTGTCTCTCGACCTCATACACCTACCACTTTCCTCTTTTATTTGCTCTCTCTTTTTTCCCCTATCATCATTTGCGTTTCCATTTCTACATTTCTTACCAAATAATATCATAATTTCTTTTTCTCTTGCTTTCTTTTTCCTCTAGCCCCATCTCGTTTTATTTTGATTTTTCTCTTTTCCTCTCTTTCTCTATCTTATTTATTCTTCGTCTATATGAGCGATTCCCAACTGGATTTCCACGGTAGGTACGCTATTCCGATTTTTTGGGACCATTTGCTTTGCATCAAGTCAATGTCGCAGAATAGATTTTGTTAAGAGCCACTGGTCCAAAATTGATTTGAATGGCAAGTGGAAATATTACCAGCATGAGGAGCGTCATTAGGGAAGGTCGTCATCGAAGCAGCGAGAAGTGTAAGTGATATTTAGTCATTTCGCCAATGGGAGTACGTGATGAGCATAAATATTAAAGATGGGAACCACAGCTATGCCGTTACCGACGATCCATCGTTCTTTCGTCCCACTGTCCGTCTGTCCGTCCGTCCGTGTGCCTGGGTGTAAATGCCGCAAAAGGATATGAGTCCTACGAAACGCGTCCCATAATTAATTAAAATTATTAAGCGAACGCCGCAAATCGCTTATTGCGAAATCGATACTCAAATTTGGATTCGCTCTCGAGTCGAGCCGCGTCGAGTCGAGTTGAGTGGGTGGCTTTGCAACAGCAATAAACGTCGATGGAGTACGTGACGGAATTTTAAAAACATTTGCCATCATTTATGACAGCAGAGATTCTTGATCCAGGACTTATCCGATGGCAATAAAATATCATACTTATTTGAGAAGAGTTTTTCGACTAAGAGAACATCGGAATCGTACAAATGCATAAGGCTAAATGAAAAGGAAATCATTGAGGTCTGCAAAGAACCCTAAACAATTGTGTTCCCCTAGGACCAGAATTTTTTTTTTCGGAGCTTATAAAAATGAAACAAATGAAAACAGAAACACCTGAAAACAAGCGATATCTCTCCTGCAAACACACTCTCTACGAAACGGAGAATATCGATCCCTTGAACTAAGTATGTCCTTTCTTTTTTTTTTTTTTTCTTTTTTTGATGACTTACGGCGAATTGACAAATATCTTGATATACATACATACATATATTATTGATTATGTGAAGTCTATAGTTTCTTTCTTTTGTCTTTTTGCTTTCATTTCTTTTATATTTCCGTGTTTTTTTTTTTTTTTTGTTAATTTGTAGGTTCTCATGTCTTTGGTATATGCACATGCTTAATAGCCGAAGCACGTACCAGAGTAACGATGCTCAGCATGGTAGAAGATAACAATAGACCTTCCACTTGAGCAGATAATTTTCATAGTATCATTGGGGTGGGGGTGATTTTGCCATTCGAAAACGACTTGGCGTCGATTAATAAATAGTTGACGATGGGCAAACAGTTTTATTGGATAATACTCTTTAGTTTTGTTTTCTATTGATTGCATATTTGGTTTTTTATGTTTTGTGTGTAAGGGGGGGTTTACTGGGCAGTATTCACATTTCAAATACCTATCACTTTGGAATTCTTCATTACGGTGGCAGACTAAAAATCAATTAACCATACATGCATTGTACGTTTGAGGCTGGACAGAAACCGAGCCGAGATGGCTGAGCACTGTTCAACTGAATTCATATACATACTCGTATGTAAATATGTGCTCGTCCATTGGTCCCCAAAAACTACTTAGTTTATGAATAAACGAGGAAACTTCACCAGTAATAACACTCTCCAATTTATAGAAACAAATCGACAGTCAGCGGGAGGAAATGAAATCAATTGTTCAGAAAACTGAAAGGACTTGTGGGCATGGACATGTTATACTCGTAAATATCAGCAATCTTATACTGATCTACAGTGGAGCCTCGGTATTCCAACGGAAGGGCAATGTTTAACTATCGAGCTTGGCGGATTATAGAGTACTGCCTAAAACCCTCTATAGTCCGGATTTTTTTGCAAAAGAGTACCTCGTGATGGGACAATTACAGATCCAATGAGACTATGTGGTACGCTGGGGAACAAATTTCGAGATATTTCAATATGGTGTCGATTTTCATGGCAGCCCCTAAAAAAAACCATAAATAATAATTACGGATTCTGCCGAAGGTCCTCTGGGCTAGTGCAGTTTCTATTTTAAAAGCGTAGTATTAAATAATATGCATATAACTAATAAATAAATAAATAAATAAATAAAAAATAAAAATAAATAAATAAATAAATAAATAAATAAACAAATAAATAAATAAATAAATAAATAAATAAATAAATAAATAAATAAATAAATAAATAAATAAATAAATAAATAAATAAATAAATAAAATAAAAATAATTACGGATTACAGGAGTGGCCGGATAAGCAAGGAGCGGGATGATCGGGGGTCCGTTGTATTCGATCAAAATCAGGTCCAGGTGAAGGTGCAATTAAAAATTAAAAAGTCAATTTAGAATCTGTTTATTTTTTTTTTGTTCTGATCTATTTTGTGCATTGCTGAGAGAGTTCTTTTGAAAGAAATCGATTCGATTGAAAATGAAAGCTGATTTCCCAATCAAATGCCATTCAACCACAGAAGCATACACAGACACTTGAACTCATATACATATTTACAGCCACGTGTGGGCAACGATTTTTTATTTGCTCCTTTTTTTTTTTGCATGATCACTCAATGTCACATCGGACGATCGATCGATCGTTCGTTCGAGCCTGTTTAAGCGCTGTCGTTCAAAACAGCGAAAGTGTGCTTTTGGAAAATGTTGGCTTTTTTGCTCCTGTTTTTTATTTTTTCTAATTTATTTTTTGTGTGAGCGCAAGACATGTCAAGAAATTGCGTAACGAGACCGCATTTCGAGCGCCTTATCAATCTAAACAGTAACATGCATGTCAACGCATGATTAATTCGAAGAAAAATTGTGTCAGAAAACTGGAATCACCTATGAACGGCAACGTACAATGAGATGGAGAGAGGAGGAGAGAGACAGATGAATAAGCGCCGCAAAAATTTTTGAATACAAATTTTTGATGGATGAATGCGAACGGCAAGCAGCATTAAGTACGCTTCAAATGTTTACAAGCAACTTCAATAGCCTTGACAGACCGATCTTATAATTTGCCAGAGTTTACAGGTTTTCTGCTCCCCCGAAATTCCGCCTGTACGCAGGGTTTCTACTTGAATTTATTTTCCATTAATTAAGCATGTTAACGGGATGGGCAGGTTTGAACTCGAACACTTAAAGCCATCTCAACGCCCCTCACAGCTTGCCTCTGAACTCAATTTTAATCGAATAAAGGATAGGTTAGGTTAGGTTAGGTTAGGTTAAGTTAGGTTAGATAAGGTTAGGTTAGGTTGGGTTAGGTTAGGTTAGGTTAGGTTAGGTTAGGTTAGGTTAGGTTAGGTATAGGTTAGGTTAGGTTAGGTAAGGTTAGGTTAGGTTAGGTTAGGTTAGGTTAGGTTAGGTTAGGTTAGGTTAGGTTAGGTTAGGTTAGGTTAGGTTAGG
>CM035806.1:162462878-162477878 GCA_020466095.1 Chlorops oryzae
AGCACATACATACATATACATACATATGTGTGCATCGGTATATTTACATTTAAAAGGGTCTTTGCTGAATGTCTTAATTACATGCCACTGCAAATGGTATCGGAAAACAGGCCAAACAGTCAAAGTTAGTTAGTCGGGTTAGTCCTTTTCGAAATATACTCGAATAACACGCACGCACATACACAGGCACAGCAACATATGCGCAAACACACGCGTTCATACATATTCAATTACAATTTTGGAAACCTTAAATTGAAACCCTTGGAAATTTTTGAGACCACAATAACCGCAGCAGCTACAGCAGTCGAAAATACCAGCAACAACAACCACAAGAAAGTCACCAAAAAATCGTATTCCCATCAGATCAATTAGGAATGGTCTATGAGTTTTAGGCTCAGTTACAATGATGGTATTGAAGAACTGCTTTAAGCACTCAAGGCAATCGCCAATACGAATCTGAATCGAATGAAACGGAGAAGAGTGAGAGAGAGAGAGAGAGAGAGAGAGAGAGAGAGAGAGAGCGTGTGTGTGTGTGTGTGAGAGAGAGAGAGAACAGGAGCAAGCAGAGGAGAAGTGTAACTTAACTTAGCCGTTGAAATTATTCCATTTAGTCAAAATGGTGCAAGGATTGATACGATACCGGACAATGCGGCCAAGCGTTAAATCTCTTTAACCAATAAGAGCTGATTGATTCTTTCTCTCTCGCACTCTATCGTACGCTTTAGGTCCGTCCGTCCTTTAGTCCGTTTGTTGGTTATTGTTCGTTCGTTCGTCTGTTCGTCTATTTCCCATCGAGCACTCTAAGCTTTGCCCTCAAAATGAATTAAACGCCCGACTGCAACATGTTGCATTTGGCTTTTCTACACGAAACACCTTTGAGTGTCCCACTTGCACTGCATACTGCTTCAGATAGTCAAGCTATGACGAAAAGTAAAAGTCTTTTCTTTTTTATTTTCCGAAAAAAAAAAATGAAAAAAAAATTATAATCTCTAATAGCACGTCGATGCCCCGAAAGTGAGATAAATTTTTCCATTGTCCATACCGACGTTCATAGCTCTAATGCTACCTGCTGCAGTTTGTATTTTCTTTTTCCTTTTTATTTTTCTTGCCATTAATTTCCTTTTTTTTTTCTCTCCATTTTTTCGTGAAATAGGGTTCCATTCTATCGAGTATTCATCTCTATCAATTCGAATGGAACCCTATGGCGTCTAAATCGCTCAATTCTCGTTATCGAAACTTATTTTCCCTTTTTTTTTAACATTTCTATTGTGGAAATATTCATCTGCCCTCAGTGATTACGATGGATGCGATTCGACAGAACGACAACGAAAAGTAAAAATGAAAAATAATATAAAAACAAGTAAGAAAGCTAAAGTCGGTCAAGCCCGACTTTGAAATACCCAGCGTCCCGACATTACGAGCGCACTATGTTTTGCTTCTCTATTTGTGGGCGTGGCAGTGGGAGGGCAACATAAATTATTTCCCTACACCTTTCATTCGCCTTGGTGAACCTATGTTGCGAATTTGAAGCTTCTACTTCTTTTACTTCGGAAGTTACGAAAAATCTTCATTTGTGGGCGTGGCAGTGGGCGGGCCGTATAAAATTTTTTCCTACATCTTTCGTTCGCCTTGGTGAACCTATGTTGCGAATTTGAAGCTTCTACGCCTTTTACTTCGGAAGTTACGAAAAATCTTTATTTGTGGGCGTGGCAGTGGGCGGGCCACAAAAAATTTTTTCCTACACCGTTCATTCGCCTTGGTGAACCTATGTTGCGAATTCGAAGCTTCTACGCCTTTTACTTCGGAAGTTACGAAAAAACTTCATTTGTGGGCGTGGCAGTGGGCGGGCCATAAAAAAAATTTTCCTACACCTTTCATTTGTCTTGGTGAACCTATGTTGCGAATTTGAAGCTTCTACGCCTTTTACTTCGGAAGTTATGAAAATTCTCTATTTGTGGGCGTGGCAGTGGGCGGGCTACATAAATTTTTGTTCCTACACCTTTCATTTGCCTTAGGCAACCTATGCTGCGAATTTGAAGCTTCTACGCCTTTTACTTCACAAGTTACGATAAGCCCTTATTTTTGGGCTTATTTGTGGGCGTGGCTCGAGGAGGGCGGCGTCCATTTTTTGCCAAGATATGTCCCTTTTCGTAGTTTACCAGTACACCAAATATCAATGGAATGTGTTGACTGGTTCGCAAGTTACAAGCATTTTACTGAAAACACATTATATTCATTTGTGGGCGTGGCAGTGGGCGGATGTCTCCCATTTTTACTTAGGATCATACTCGGATCCCGATATACCTGTGTGCCAAATTTCGCCTTGATTGGTCCAGCCGTTTCGGAGGAGATCCGACCACGGACGGACGGACAGACGGACAGACGGACAGACGGACGGACGGACGGACGGACGGACGGACGGACGGACAGACGGACAGACGGACAGACGGACATGTCTAAATCGATTTAGTTTTTGATCCTGATCATTTCTATATATATTTTTCTATAGCTCCGGAGCTTAATTCTCCCTGTTACAAGATTTGCACAAAACTAATATACCCCGCTTACGCTGGGTATAATAAGCAAAAAAAAAATAAATAAAAAAATTATAAAAAATTAGAAACTATAAAAAATAATAAATAAATAAGATATAAAATATATTAGTTTATAAAAAAAAAAATCAAGGAAGACCTCAAGCGAGCCTTGAGTAATATTGTCTGTTCAATTTATAATTTATACCTGCCCACTGTGCATTCAAAAAAGGTAGGCCACTGAAGCTAGTATTATATATTCCCCCGCAGTAAATGGGACCGGTCATGGGTCGACCGCGAGTTAGTCTTAAAGAGGTCAGTACCGATCGCCTTTCCATACATTCAACTCATCTCTTTAAACTTCCAAGCCAATCAGAAGAGTCCGCACGGCGCACCTAAGGACTCCTTTTCCGGAGCGCAAGTGCTTCTAAAGCGCTCCGATAGGAGCTCGAAATAATCGATTTTTCGGGAGAAAAGTTAACGGAGCCTCTCATGCTTCGCAAGAGTCTGTTTGGACTCTTTTTAAGTTATAGATTTCAAAAATATAATGACTCGTTTGGTCTCCCTCAATGCTCATAGGTCCCGGTTTAAACAGGGAGACAAAACACGAGACACTGGAAGGAAACACATGCGAGTGACAGAGATGTAATGTCTTTCGTCTCTCTCACTCTCATGTGTTTCCTTCCAGTTTCTCTCTTAATCTAAACACGGACTAAGCGGTGTTTTTTGAGGCCTTTGGAAAAGCTGTTCATAAAGTTCCGTTAGGACGGACTGCTTTCATACTCCTATTCGGACCAATCCGAATATGGTTGGCTGGGATAGGGCTGACATTGAAAAACAACCGGTCCCCTTTCGAAGCGTGTGGAGTGGGTTGCGGGTGAGTCGTAGGTGAGTTCCTTTGTCTTTGAATGAGGGTGAGCTCTTTTTTTTTTTTTAAGTGGTAAACGTACAAGGTTAAACGAACGCGCCCAACTACACTCATTTTAGGACTAGACGAGGATGAGTCCGATAGAGTATAGCGCTAGACCAGTCGCATTTCATATAAATTTGAGGTGGGTCCTGTACGGACTCACCTAGGTCCGGTCCTTTTTACACCGAAACCATTTCATTACTGCAGGATTGTTCTGCTCCGCATCCATATTAAAATCATAAATACTTCTTTAGAACAGTATAAGTAAGGACTTTGAGGATATGCTGTGTTGGGGTCCTTCCGATTCATTGCTTCAAATGTGCTCGACTGAATGATACGTCAAACGATTACTGACTCCAGTGTCATATTGATACCTATATATGTATGTAACTGAGTACGTCAGCTTATGAGACTTGATAACTCCGTTCATAATATGTTACGAGTCCTCTTGTAAACGTCCTTCAACGTTGCGAGGACAGAAAAAATATCACAAAACCAAATACAAAATATAAGTACTTATACATACATATAAAAAAAAAAAAATAAACGAAAGCAAACGGAAAAGGAAAACGAAAATAATAATTCTGAACACGTCTCTTCCTGCTGGAATCCCACTCGCTTGCATCGATTCTTATGAATTTATGCTCTATTGCTCTATAAAATTCTTCATTTATTGCTCTGTTCTCTGACATTCGCAGTTGCATATCCGATTCGATTCGCGATTTATGGAGACGATTTTTATTTATTTTTTTTTTTTGTTTTTCGGATCGAACATAAGAGTAAATTAAAACCACGAATTTCTTCTTTTATTTTATCATTACTTTTCGAGCATTTTTTAGTCGTTTGTTCCAGCTATTTCAATAAAACAAAAAAACAAAAAAAAAAAAAGTAAGGGTGTTATAGTCAGGCGAACCTGACAATAGAATACCCGACACAGATACACATGTTCAAATAATTTTTAATATCAAGAGGTGTTTAAGACCATAAGGGGCCCAATATGCTGACTTTTGTTGAATTTCTTTATGAAAACCGCCCTTTTTCCACGCCCACTTTTCCAACTTTTTTGAATTGTAATCGGAGGCCTTAATATACGCTCAAATTTTAAGTTTCATTAAAATATTTCGAAAAAGTCCGATTTTAAGGCAGTTTTGGGATTTTTGTGACAGACCCTAGTATTGGAGGTACCCTTAAAAATGGACCGATCAAGGAAATTTTTGGAGAGGATGTTTATGGCTAAAATGGAAGCATAACTGCAAAATTTCGTTCCAGTCCCATTTGAATTTCGGGTGTCCGCAACCATTGTCGAAAAACGCCCTTCGGCCACGCCCACTTTTCCAATTTTTTGAAATTGAATAACTTGACTTCGAATATGTTCAATTATCAAATTTCATCAAAATATCGTGAACAAATCCGGTTTTAGAGCAGTTTTTGTGATTTTCATAACAGACCCTAGTACTGGAGGTACCCCTAAAAATGGTCCGATTGGGTCCATTCTCAAACTTGTTCTTACTCATGTGCCTGTGAGTACGCATACCAAATTTCATCAAGATAGCTCAACTCCTTCGATAAGAAAACTGTATACAAACAGACGGACAGACAGACAGACAGACGGACATGGCTAAATCGAGTCTCCTGGTGACGCTGATCATTTCTATATATATTTTGTATGGTCTATCTCGACTTGTTCTGGGTGTTACAAACAACCACACAAACGCAATATACCCTCGACACAGAGTGTGTCGGGTATAAAAACCCAACCGTGAAGCAACAAATCTTCGCCGCAAGAAGTACGAAATAAAAGTTTACTGAGGGCAACATAGCCCAAACAGCTTGTTGACGGCTGCCGCAAATTGAGAAATTCGAGAAAGGTGTGCTAAGAGGAAATGAAAACCTTAATTTGCTAAAAAAAAAATACAATATTCTATCTCTTTATAAGTATATAATATTTGAACTTATATTTTGTGAAGCTCCTTTCTATCTGTTTGTGTTCGCACACAAATTTGACCGTCTTTGGGGAGTCCTGCATTTGGAGCCCCAAGCATTGGTTATCGATAGTGTTGCCACCAAATCTTACATAAATTATACAAAAAATTTATCTTTTCCAACAAAATTATACATATCGTCGGCTTAAAGTGTAAACCTGCTAACTAACAATTTCAAAACTTTACAGGGTAAACAAAAAACACTTTTTTTCAAGATTTCAAAGTAGGGAAGGAAACCCAAAATATGGATGGTTTATTTTATTCCTATATGAAGTCTCTTCTAAATTCGATTCTGTGCACCATACAAAGTCTACTTGGTGTCACTTGTTGGTGTTACATGTGAACTTTGACCACAGTTGGACTTAGCAGTTTTACTCATCACCAATTTCTCCGAATTTAGAATTTGAAATTAAAAAAGATTTTTTTGCCTGACGATGCAGTGTCCTTTTTTCTTTCGAATAACATCGAAAAGTCGGAATCGGTTCAAAGTGGACTTAGCAGGTTTACACTTTAAGCCGACGATATAATATTTTGATTTATACATGACAGATACACAAGGGAAAATAAACCATTTTACAAATGGCTCAAGCCCAAAATCCAACATTGCGAGAGCCCGATGCGAGACTGCGCGACGTCACGAAAATTTTTTGCGTGACGCATTTCAATCTCCAATGAGAGTTTTGCGTCACGCAGATGATAGCATAATTTCGCTTCTAGTAATGCAATATTTGAGCCGAGTACCAATCTTACGAGTGCCGAGTACTCATAAAAAAAAAAAAAGTGCGATCCACGGCATATTAATACAGTACTATCCATTTTTGTCTTGTTATAAAAAATATTTAAAAAATTAGGCGGCCAACTTTAAAGTAAGTTAATGCGGCACACTCGCTTCGATCCATAACAAGACTAAAGCGCTGAATACACGATATGGTTACTGACGATATTTTAGCTGTTTTTGTAACAAATTTTGTCCCAATCGAAACCAAATCATGTACTATTTAATTACCAAACATACGTATGGCCATATGGCATTTGGTCGCATTTGTTCACGTCGCAACCAAACGTGTGTTTGCAATGCAGCCATATCGTGTAACATCCCAACCAAATGTTGATGACAAATTTTTTTCCCAAATTGTGACCAAATTTCATTTGGACGCAAACGAAAAATGGCGGCAAGCATATGTTTTGGGACAAATGGCGCATATCGTGTAAAAACCAACCAACCATACAACTTGTAGCCAACTTGAGCATATGTACCAAATTTTAACCAAATGAAAGCAGCCAAAAGTTTGGTCAGTAACCATATCGTGTATTCAGCCCTTAAGAATTTGTTTGAATTGTTGTTGGTGTAAATACTTAATAGGCCGTTTACATATGCCATTTTATTCGCGTTTTATCAACTTTGGCCGTTTTAGCACTAAAAAAACTTAGATTTTTCCCGTTTTATCGTACAAAACTAAAACGAGAAACTTTCCTGTTTTAATTTAAAACAAGTAGCTAAATAAGATAAATCCTGCTTATAACTGCTAAAAATATCGAAATCTGAGTGTCATCACTATAAAAATGCAAGACATATGGTAATTGAAATTTCTAATTTAAAAATTGTGAGGTTGTTTCCACAACCAATGTAGAAAACGAACACAATTTCAATAATTGCTTCTTATCTAAATAACAATATTCACTCATATTTCACGTGTTAAGCAAACAAAAGATAATTACAAAATGACGAAACGACATGTGCATATGTAAACACCCCGTTTTGACTTAGTCGTTTTAGCTTAAACGAGTAGCGCTAAAACGTATTTGTAAATGCCCTATAAGTTAGAAAGCAACAGCATTACTGCTGAATTAACATTTCGTTATAAAAATCATATTTTTCACATGATTGGCTTTTTTTTTTTTTTTTTTTTTGTACTACTTCTGGGCATTCGGCTCTGAATGTCCAAAAAGTTTACACAGCTGCCCAAATTGAACGAGGAATACGGAGAATACGAGACGCCTTAAATGATTTATTTGCTGGACTATGTTTCTTAAATACTGTTATGCAGGACTACAACTGTCATTACGGGACGATTCCTCAGAATGCGGGACGGTTGGCTGCTTTGTTCGACAAACCAAACAGCGGATGCCCAATGCAGAAATACTGAATTTATGTGCCTGAAAAGCCTTTAAGATATTGATGTGATTTAAAATGGTTTCCCCTAGAAATCGCGCATAGACCTAACGATTCCGAATCGTCCCGGAGAAAAAAAAATCTTACCTTAGTACGAAATGATTCAATCATTGAACTTTCTTACCTCATTACATGGTCATTAATCATCAACCTGTAAGAAAAGAGAGCGGGGATGAAAATTTTATGAAGAATTGATGTGAAAATTTATGGAAAGAAAAATCGTTTTCAATCGTTTGATTTTGTAACTCTGAAGTCTTAAATGTTCACGGGAAAGAGAAGGGGGACTGCATTTGTACATATCCCCATTTTTTTTTTTTTTTTTTTTTTTTTTATTTATTTGGTGCTTTTTCTTTCCTGTTAGTTCGCTTCTTTTCCTCCCTAAGTCGCACTCGCATGTCGGTTTGAGTTTTCCCCTTCACACTTGTGTGTCAAACATACAAAATAGACAAGCCACATACACACACACACACACAATCGTTCTCGAAAGGAATTTGCTCGTCGTGAGCAAAATTAAAGTAAGCAGTCGAAGACGATAATAAACAACGAAAATCCTTTTCCACTCGGATCTCGGATTACGAAGGAGTGAAGGCGCTGAAGTGGCCTTCAACATTTAACGATTATTTCTAAGACCATTAAAAATTATCATTATTCATCGCTGCTGCTTTTACAGCGCTTCGTTACGTAATGCTAAAGGCGCGCGTACACAAACACCATTCGAGAATAAACGGGCGCGCAAGCCCCAGTAGGAAATATTTTCAACGAAAAAGAAATACCATATCTAATATGGTGTGAAATGAGGAAATCTCTGGGCTAACGTAAATAAGATGATAGCGCTATCGATTCCGACTGGGCGGAAATTCAATAGATATCCACATATGGAGCAGAACAGCAGAAAATCATCAAGATATGAAGAAGCATGTGAGAAAGTGCTAAATGTTCAGCAGCTACACTTTGCTAGCGTTGTTTTTTTTTCGGCAATAACGGAATAACGGAATAAGTGGGAGAATTTTTCGATGGAATGAAGAAAAAAAAAAGTCCTCGAAGATAAAAATCTTTCATTTTTTTTTTTTTTGGTTTTTTTGTCTTGAATATTCATATATTTCTTGTGCTATGCAGTTCCGCAGATGCATTCGTTACAGTCCTAATTCCGAAGCAAACAACAATAAAGTTATTTGAGAGGAAATATACTGATGCATGTATATGTATATGAATGTTCATGTGTGTGTTGTTTGCTCCTGTGAATTGTCTACGAATGAATAAAAACGCACATGAGGCTGGGCTTTATTGTTGATCTTTATTGCTTTTATGCTCATTGTTAGACGGGGCGTCGGACGGACAGACGACGGCCGGGCGGAAGAAAGTTCACTTGAGACGCATTGAATTCACAGCAACACGAAACAACTTGAGCTCGAGTTTTCGTCGCGTTCAACGAGTACCTACATGTGTAGCAGTTGAATGGGATAAAAATTCGAATGGGATGCTTTACTGTTGGTACTAAGCTGAAGTATTTATTAGTAAACCCTTATGGCTATTTAAGCTATTCATTGTATTTGTTATTTATTTATTTATTTTTTTTTTTTTTTTTTGGTTTTTTATGCTTTGGTGTAATCATAAGGATACCGTGTTCTAATGTTAAGTGACAGAAGAAACGTTAAAAGAGCTTACAAAGCATTCTTTAAGAAGGATCTGAATGAATTTACGTTCTTTATTGACATGCTTTGGATACATTCATATGTTTTAGTAAACTTTTTGCCTTATGAATTGTATCATGTATCTTTAAATGCTGAGGGATTTTAAGGATAATGCGAAAGAAGTCAATGTCATTGTTAATGCGCGAGAATGTGAATATTCGTGACAAATGTGACATTTATGACAAGTATCCCATTCGATAATTAAAGCTTTAAAAACTGAGATTCTGTCAAGGATAATAACTCTAAAAATCTATACCATCATGAGTTCACGACATAAGTAATAACTTATTTTTAATAAGCACAATTATAGCAATTGGCATATCTCTTGTTATTGAAGCTTTTAATGTTGTGTTCTCTCGTGCGTGACATCAAAATATGCGCTTAAATGAATACGTGACACATGTCACACTTATGATTTTAATAAACTTATGGTAATTTTTATTGTTTTTTTTGGCTACATAGTTACCTTAAAACATTGCTTTATTTAAAATGGTTTTATTACCTTATTTCTCATAAAGCTTCCCCGCAAACATTTGGAAACCCAAATGAGTCAAATGAACATGCTTCGCTTCCCTATATAAGTCCGTAATCATATACCGAAGGAGGCCATATATGTATGACTTCTTCCGCACTCGTATTTATGAGTTTAAGAAGGCTCAAAAATTATGAGTGATATTTATTTTCGTACGCTTCAAAAACAAAAAAAAAAAAAAAAACAATTACACATTTCCGGTTTTTACGGTTTATCTTTATAATTTCCAAATATTTTTTCAATCTCTCGTTATCAACGTCGGAACTCTCGCTTTTTAAATAGACACACATCGATACCATGTTTGATGGTTGGATTTTTACGTTTATAAGTTCAAAGTCAAGGAGTCATATTTCTGAGCACTCCGTTTTCGCAACTTTAAGGCTTTCAATGAATCAGTTCAATAAAATGTTCTTTTAGTTTTCGGGAAAAATTTTGATTTTCTTACAATTTCCTTTTGAAAGTAATACCTCCACTGCCTCGAAAAGAAGAATAGACAAAATGTATTATTTTCATTCTGACAATTGCTACTTTTTGGGTATCATTACATATGCATGTGAGTATGTACTTATGTTGCCTTCAGAAAAACTAACTAGAGAAGAAGGAGAAGTACCTCTTCGACTACTCCCCATATCAAAAACACTACTCGCTCATAATTTATCCCGCCAATTTATTGAACTGTCAACTGTAACACAGAAGTGTCACACAGAAGTACACACAGAAAAATACGACCCCATAAAATAGATAAGATCCCCTTATAGAGAAATCTTCTTGAACTAAGTATATGAACGATGTGCGCTTTTTCCATAGAGAAAACTCTTTGAATGCACCCTGCAGTAATTCCAACTACTCTCCAAGTACTCCCCGACTAGTCACAAAAATACCAGGACTACTCCCTCTTAATTTCCCAACCAATGCTTTGAACTGTCTTTTTTAACGTTGAGCTGTCATTGGAAAATAACTAGTCACAGTTTTTGCTCAAATGAACTAGACCTGGAGTATATACAGTTGGGTCAATTTTTGGTCAATTTGTTTTTTTGCACATATTATGAAAAAAAAAAAAATATTTTCTCCTCTTTGTTTTGTATTTTTTTTCTCTTTTGTTTTTTTTTAAATCTTTTCTTTTTCACTACTTTTTTAATTTTCTCGCCTTGACCGAGCCTCGAACCGCTGATCTCTGGGTTGGTAAGTCAGCGTCTTAACATTACGCTAAACAAGCAAATTTAATGTATTGATCAAAACGCTCATTTGAGTTTTTAGTTGCTGAAGTTTTTGTGGAACGCACGAGTAGAATTTTTACTACAAAAATTTTTTAATTGAAAAATACATATTAAAAAAAAAAAGATATAATAGAAAAAAAAATACTTAAAAATTTGGCGAAACATTTTTTTATTTCAAAATTAACTATTAAATAAAATAAATTAAAATATAAACATAAAAAAAAGTTGGTAATAAAAAAAAAATTATTCTCATCCGAGCCAGGGATCGAACCCCAACCCATGAGGTCGCTGAGCGATAGTCTTAACCGTCCAGCTAACTACCTTTCGGTGGCGCAACGATCAGAATGCGAACTTAAAGCAGACAATAACAATTTCTTTTCTACTTCGCAATCGAAGCACAAAGCGAAAGGAAATCCTGAAACTCACCCCCCGTTGATCTCCGTAGATACATAAAATACTGTACATTTTGACTAGTCATATTTCGAGTAACCTCAGAGTACTCCTGTTTGGCAAATTGACCTCTTCATTACTGCAGGGCATAGAGAAAATCTTTTACAAACATTTCAATAGATATCCTCATATATTTCATGTGAATATCTTATTATTTCTGGAAGAATTGTGAAAACTTCTTGAAATAGTAAAAAAAAAAAATAAGATGACCATATCAATCAACCTATGTGACATTCTTATGAAAATGACGTTTTGATAAGATTCCTTATTGGAAGAAAATCATTTTAAGGATAAAAATCATAGAGAAATCTTATTGTTTTTCTTCCATTTTATGTGGTATCGTTTGCTCTTTGTAGAGACAACGGGGCTAATTCAGAAAATTTGATAGAACACGTTAATACATAGATGACCGATGACCCGAGCTGTCGTAGCTCATAGCATAGCTCGTGCGCCTCACGATCCGAAGGGCCCGGCTTTAATTCCCCGGAGAAGCGAACGCCGATTTTTGTTTTTAATTAATAGTTAAAATTTAAATAGCAAATAAATAAAAAAGAAAGGTTCCGAATTCATAAAATTTGTTGAAAAAGTTTAGGCGTGAAGTTCTGAGACAGCATGGGCGAGATCTTATTTTTCATTGGAATTCCACATTTTTTGGCCTACGACAGTAAACAAGCTCTGACTCGCGCGCAGCAAATAAATTACATAAAGGTTTTAGAAGAATTGAACTCTAGACGCCTCATTTACCATGCCACTAGTTGGGATCTACTCGCCGGGTTTTTACTCGTGTACGAGTAATTTTTCGTATACCTGAGGACTACTCGCCAGGGCACCAATTTACCCCAATCTTCCTACAGGGTTTGTTTGTATGTAGGTGAATTCTATACACACCGTGAGAATATCTGTGCGTGGAAGTAGAAATTCAATAATACCCAGCGGGAAATGTCCCGCGGACATCCCCGATGATGTCCTAGTGACTTCGGAGCCGGAATGCACGCTATTTCCGGGACACTTTGTATGACATTTACACAGGAGCTGACAGGGACTTAAGCGGTGACATTGTCATGCTAGGGTGTGCGATGATAACTCTCTCTTCTTTGCCCTCTCTTTGGATATTTCACAATTTTTAAAAAATGTATTTTTAACAATTTTTGTTCGCCTCAGCCAGGGATCGAACCCGCGATCTTCGGATTCTGAGTCGAGCACTCATCATCTACGCCACTTAATGCTAACGTTCAACTGACGCTAAAACCTTATTTAAATTTCAGTAGCCAATGAGAGTCAAGCACATGAACAGCATCCCTCCACGATGACATGTCCTCCAAGATGTCACACATGACAATTTCACTTATATGTCATCGATGACATCACTGATGACATTTTCATGCAGGAGATAATTTCACGCTGGGTACGAAGGAATTATTGGGCCATTTCCACCCATATAGAGAAACAGATATGGAGACAGAGAGACAGAGAGAGAGAGAGAGAGAGAGAGAGAGAGAGAGAGAGAGAGAGAGAGAGAGAGAAGAGAGAGAGAGAGAGAGAGAGAGAGAGAGTCAAGAAGAAAAAATGAAACAAAGAAATATTAATATATTAAAAATTAATTTGATATGAAACGAAAAAGCGCTCATCACTCGAAACCGTAGCAACATCCACGAAGTAACTCAATCTGCGCTTTTGCACAAATACACATACGCACACGTGCACCTGCATGCGCATCCAACGGAGCCGGCAGCCTTGTTATCCGTCTATCGCCTCTAATGAAAATCGAGTAAGGAAATACCTTTTTGTAACAGATACACATAACAAAATATGCATACATAAAGAAATATCAAAAATATAAAAAAAACGAAACACGAAAGGGAAACGACGAAAATGAAAATCCCTTTCCAAACGCCCTTCAAATTGATGGCGATATGTGAAGCGATGACGGACCAGGGTACAGCCCGGGCGAATACTCCCAAAGCACATGTCTTTTTGTTAAGCAGTAACAGCGGCGGTGGCAGTGGCATCCCCAAAAACGAAGAGGGATTCCAAAAATGTTCAAAGGACATTTTATTGAGCCCGTTGATGGTATTTTGCTTTTCCTTAAAGGGCAATTGAACCAAAGCGAACCCAAACACGCATAAACGAGAAAATGTGCTGACCAAAACATTATGCCAAGGGAAGAAAACTACTTCTCAGGAATTTTTGCTACTAGTTTCAAAAGAGCAAAAAAAAAAAAAGAGAAATAGAAAAAAAATTTCAAAAATGCCAATGTGAAGTGATTGGATCCAAAATATACGAAGAGCAGGTACATTGCGTTTGTGCGTCCATGCGAAATGTTAAGAACCACAACCAAAATATGCATACAAATGATCAGAATCGATTAAGTCATGTCCCTGCGTCTGCCCATCTGTCTGTTCATCTGTCTGTCTGTCCGTATACAGATTTATTGTCGGACGTGTTGAGCTATCTTCGAAAGATTTTGTTATAGAAATTGAAGGAAAAGTAAATTAAGTAGGTATAAAAGTTCCGAAAATGAGTTTGAATGGACTGCTTGAAGGATAAATTTCAGTTTGGCCAACCAACTCTCTCCTTCATTATCTCCCTCTCTCTCTCTCTCTCTCTGTTTTTCTCTACCTCTCTCTATCTTTCTCCCTCTCTCTCTTTCTCCCTCTCTCTCTTTCTCCCTCTCTCTCTTTCTCCCTCTCTCTCTTTCTCCCTCTCTCTCTCTTTTTCCCTCTCTCTTTCTCTCTCTCTCTCTCTCTCTCTCTCTCTTTCTAACTATATCTTTCTCCCTCTTTCTTTCTGCCTCTCTCTTTCTCCCTCTTTCTTTCTGCCTCTCTCTTTCTCCCTGTTTCTTTCTCCTTCGTTCTCCCTCCCTCTCTCTTTCTCCCTCCTTCTTTCTTTTTCCCATCCTCTGTCTTTCTCCCCTCCATCTCTCTTAGGCCCTCCCTCTTTCTCTTCCTCCCTCGTATCACTCTCTCTCTCTCTTTGTAACACCAGAAAATAAAAAAGTACGTCTCAAAAATAAAAAAAATTTCAATTTGAGAGAGTTAGGTCCGGGGACAAATAACCCCTTCTGCGATAACTACCTTGCGTCACTGGCTAAAATCTAAAAATTGAAATTTTTGAGATATTTTGATGAAATATAAGAAAATTAAAGCTTTATTTCCATAACGGTCTTCAATATTATTTCCAAAAGCTGAAAAATCGGCCATGACAAAAAGAATGATTTTGGAAAAATATCGGTAATGTTCTCATAAGGAAAGTTTCTGATAATATACTTGTAGGTATGCTATTCACCAAGTGAAAATTATCAAATTGAGCGCCCAAAAGTATGCAAACAAACATATAAATTTGGTGTTAATGGGCGTGGGATTGGACATATGTCAAAAATACATACATGCATATATATACATGCATATATATATCTCACCATAAAATTAGTTACAATGTTCCCTCTACAGCTGAAGATATAACCCGATTAATATCCTCAATGAACATTTTTCCACTCAAATTAGATTAGAAAATA
>CM035806.1:162480378-162492878 GCA_020466095.1 Chlorops oryzae
TTGAAGTTTCATGTCTTCTGTGGGCAACCAAGAGGTTGTAATCCATTGCATGTTCGCTCCTGTCTAAATAGCCCTGGTCTTACAGACTCCTCTTGATAAATTGTAAGTACTCTGGTTAACTCTGGGCTTGAAAATTACAAATTTCTTGCGTCTTTAACGCAGCGTACTGCACCGTAAACCGAATATAATCGTTCTGAATGCTTATCCTGTGGAAATTCGCCCCTTAAAAAACAACAACTATGCTCCGCACGTGATCGAAAATTCTAAACAAACCGAGAAATCGCAAGCTCGAAGCGATTTGCTGCGCTGCGTTTTGAACTGCGATGCGTTAAAAAAAAAAAATTCCTCCCACAGCAGCTAATTGGATTGGTGTTTGGGGTATGTGTGTATGAGGTGCGTCTGCTGCGGTTGCAAGCAACATTTTATTTCACCCAACTTGCTAGCTGACTGACTGACTGACTGACTGACTGCCTGATGCAGTCGACGTCACAACAGCTTCATCAGAAGTTCGTAGCTTCGTATGCGATGCGCGACACGCTGCAAGCAAAACACATCAGCCACGCACTTACGCAGCAACAAGGCCAAACAAAAGCAACCAATTGGCCAGCAACAGCAGCAGAATGTTGCGATCAATTACTCCGATAAGCGTGCAACATTTTAGCGCCTGAAGCGCTGGATGTAATTGGAGACCGCGCCTCCGCTTTTCGCTTCATTGTTCTTTGCATAAATGATTTGGAAAAATATACATATTTCGTTGTGACATCGGACGTCAAAATAAATAAATAAATGAAAATTTCTTTAATTATGCCTTTAAGTCTTCCGCAATTTATAGCTTTTATGCGAAGCTTTTATTCTTTGGCTCTTTTGTTCTATTTGTTTTTTTTTTTTTCTTTCCTTCCAATCGGAAAAACTGCAGATAATCAGTGAAAAAAGGTGTAATTTAAGTCGAATGTTGAGAGAATGCTGACGACTGTTGTCGTCGTTGTTGTTCCTTTTGCTTTAGTTTTTTTTTTTCTTCTTTTTTTTTTATTCCATTTTTCTATCTTTCCGATGAACGAGCAGCTGCAGATGTTGTTTGCCTGCAGTCCTCCAGTTGTTAATCGAAAATGGTAAGGAAAAATCATGAAAAAAAATGTAGAAAATTAGAAAAAATATGGAAAGAGAAATGGAAAAAGGAAAAATGAAAAGAACAAAAACGAAAAAAAAATCGAAACGAAGACGACATGAAAAAGCTTTTATCTACTATACAAGATGTCTGATTTAGCTACTAACTGTGCTTCTTAGTCTACTGCACATTGGATCTTAGTTTGGTGCTTGCCGCTTGCTGCCTTCATCAGTCTTTGTTGTGCGCTGTTGCTGGTGTCTTAATATTATAAAAGACAGAAGGCAGTGCCAACAACTGTGTCTCTCCGGCTCTCTCTCTCTTTTCTCTCTCTCTCTCGCTGTGTGTGCTGTCTAAAGTGTCTTAAGCGTTGATAGCTGAAGCAGTCAACGGTGAAACCCAAATCCTTCGCACCACCACCATAACCATCAACAACAGCAACAACAACAACAACTAACGTTGTTGGCTGTTTTATTAACTATCGTTCTGGTTGCTGTTCTTTTGGCTGTTGTTGTTTTGGGTTTTGCTGTTGTTTTTGTTGTTCTTGTTGCTATTTAACGTGTGTTTGTTGCCCGGCAGTATTGTTATTGTTGCTACTTATGTGCCGATGTGTTATTGCAGTTCTGGTTGCAATGTTGTTTCAGTGATTGGATTTGTTTTTGGGCTTTTGTTCTTCTCGTTCTCTTGTTTGTTCCCATTAAGTGTGGCAACACTCGCTTAGCACACGTGCACACACACACACACATATATATATATATATATACACATATGTATGTGCATGTGTGCATAGTTTCACATGTGTAGGAAAGTGTGATGCTCTACATAAAGTTGATACTATTTGTTATATTATGTTGTTCGGAGTTGTTGCAGCTATTTTTATTGCTTTTGTTGGTGTTAGTTTTGTTGTTGTTGTTGTTTTTTGTTGTCTACATCGTTCTTGATGACGACTAATTAGTTTGGAGTTTCGTTTAAACTGACGTGGTGCAGCGAAAAAAAATTTTTTTTTTATAAAATGAAGAAGAAGAGCCCAAGCAGTCAGACAGACAGACAGACAGGCGAACTGAGAGACTGCCAGGCACTTTAAGCCCTCAGACCGAGAGAAAGACAGTGAGAGCGAGAGAGAGAGATAGAGTGAGAAAGGGGAAGGGAGGGAGCGAAAGATGTATGGTAAATGTGGCCACCTTCATTTCTATGGGGAAAGAACCCAAAAAGCAACAATTTAGGAATCCAAACATTGGAATGTGAAACGAAGTGCGACGAAGGATGATAAGAAATTTTTAGTGAAAATTTGATCTCCCCCTGAATATGCTTTTAACGCTGACCAAGTTGAAATGAACACACATCTGAAAATGCATTCAACTTTCAAGACTTAACGGCGAAGTTGTATAGGCCATCATCGGTCCAATGGCAACATAAAAAAAAAAAAAATAATAATGAAAAAAATCAACAACAAAAACAAATGAAAAAATAAAAATATCAGTTTGACCATCATCAAATTTAATGTCCCTCATTAGGCGTTTTAAAGTGAAATGTTTCTATTTTTCTTAAAACTATCTCTTCGTATTGTTGCAGCAACATTCTCATTTGTATGCCAGAATGAAATAGAACTTTTGATATTTTAACCAAAGAAGAATCTAATTGATTTATCAAAATTCTTACTCTGTCTGATTTTATATACATACTTATATTCTCGTCTTCTCCTCTGGAAAGCAGTCATCGTGACAGTGAGTTTAGTGCTTAGTTGCAAGTTTCAGTTCATACGCCACTGTGTTCTCAACAACGCGCAGCAGGCAGCATGCTGCTAAGTAGTTTCATGTTGCGGGGAATTTGAATTCGGCTTCATTCTGCTCGAATTGACATCTTCTTTGGCCTTTTTGTTTGTTTTTATGTTGGTATTTTTTTTTTTTTTTGTATTTTTGGTGTTTAAGGAGGTTAAAAATCGATTTGGATGACATGTCCTTAAAACTTTCATGCCCGCAACTATCCTTTGAAAGTTCGACAATACAATGTTTGATAATGGAATGGAAGCCATTTGCGGGTAAAGGCCCCTTATTTATTTATTTTTTTTTTTTTTTACATAATACCAAGGGGAGTGTTAAATCAACGAAGGAATACAAGAAATTTATGTACGTATTGTGCATAAATTTACAACGCAACATTTTGCTACACGCTCCTGAGCTGTATTGAATCGTCTAAGTCCGCCTAATCGATTATTAAAGCTTCGATTTGCATATTTCTAAGAGCAATGCTGCTCCTTTATCTCGAAATTTGAGAGCCCATTTTCCAGCGAGAAGCGCTCTATGTAATCCTCTTCTACTTAACTTTTTGTTATTATTTTTTACATTTTTTTTTCTTTTTGCTTTTTCTCCGATTGCAGAGGGAGAATGTGAGTGAAAAAAGTTTTTTCTGTCGTCCTTTTAATTTAAATTTTTTTTTTTTTGTTCGTTTACCTTTTCCTTAGTTGAATGTCCTATCGCAGAAAGTGTCAAAACGAATTAAGAATAACAAAAAAAAAAAAAAAAAAAAGAAAAAAAATAAGAAAAAAGCAACGCACTTAAGTGAAGGACTATTTCCTGCAGAGACTGAATAGACTTTTGATGATTTTACGCATTCGCATTTGTTTACACGCTTAAACCTAAACAAGGACTCAAGTCAAGACACTCTTGGGGACAATTTTTTGCCCTTTTCTTTTGCTTTCTTTCATTCTTATCAATGTTTTTCATTCTTCGTTTCGTCTTCATGTCCCTTCTTTTCAGAGACCTTTTTCACACCTCGACGAAAATGACAAAGGGCGAAAAGGCAAGCGTCAAAAGGGATCTAAAAAAAAAGGAGTGTAAAGAGAAAGAAATTGGGCAGCAATCTCGAAGGACTTCCTAAAGGACTTAACACTTAAAGGCAGCACATTTTATCTGCTCGCATTGTTTGTGCATGCGTTCGAGTGAGTGAGTGTGTGTCTGCTGCTTGGGTAAGTTCCACATTTATTATTTTTTTCAGTTTTTTTTTTTTTTTTTTTTTTTTTGTTCGCTCTTCTATTTACTTTTATGCGAAAAAGTTCAGAAAAGCGGAAAAACGATAAAAGGGATAACGAAAGAAGAGCATTTGTCGGTTGACAAGATGGAAAATACTTTGACTCTTCGGATTTGCATACGAACTTTTACTAACTGTGACAAAAATAAACACGAATGAACAAAACAAAAAAGCAGCAAAACAAACGAACCGAAGTGGAATGAGGACTAAGGAATGAGGTAAAAGGGTGAGCACGATCTCTTGTATGCTTCATGTTACATACATACATACATACCTTAAGCAAATGCATGTGCACTGAACATTCGAAAGGACCTTAACTAAGTGGGATGCTTTTATTATGAGCGCTTAAATAGATTTTCGTTTAATAAATTTCATTCCGCTTGATGCATCTTGAAAGGCGACGACGCGCTTAGTTTACTCAATTTCTATTCTACATACATATGTGCAATCTGAATAAATAATAAGGTCATTTAAGTTAATCGATAGTAGTGATAAATTGCGGTGAAATTAATTATGTTTTAAATATTTAAGAAATCGTATTGTTGAACTTGAATGGCTTTGGAATTTTTTGAGTAGATTTTTTAAGCATTTCATGCTTTAACCCAAATAGGCAATAGTTCCAATTCGTTTTGAGTTGATAGCTCGCCGATTCAATAAGCTCAATTGTACGGGTTGTCTCAACGGGATTTACCAGTCAACAGAAAATCATTATGATGATGATGATTTGTTTTTGTATTTTGGCCAAGAAGAAAAAGGACGAAAGGAACAATATGCAGAAAACTTAAACTTTGAAAACTAAATGAGAAAAATTAAGTATAATTGAATAAATTGGAGCAATTGCTTTTGATGTCAGAAATACGGAAAGTTTCTCAAGCACAAGACTATTGAATCACTTACCGTTCCATAGACACACAGCCACACGGACGGACTGACGAACGCTTTTTTTTTTTTTTTTTTTTTGCTTTTTGTTTGTCCAACGACGCTCATGGTGCAGTGTTCCTAATGGCGCTCATGTGCAAATTTCACAAATTTAACAACTACGAACACACGCAACCAAACTATATACCCTGCAGAAAGTGGGACTAGTCCGGGGAGTAGTCCTCGGAATAGACCAAAAGTCAGTAGGACTCATCCTTCATAATTTGCATATGCATGGGCTCAACTGACGCATTTAACATTGCGTTGTCCTAGGAATGTAACTAGTCACAGTTTTTGCACATTTGGAGTAGACCGGGGATTATGTATATACAGTAGTTGGGTCGATTTTTGGTCAATTTGTATTTTTTTAAATTTAATGAAAAAAAAATTTTTTTTTTTTTGGTTTGTTTTTGTTTTGCTTTTTTGGTATTTTAATTTTTTTTTTTTTTTTTACTTCTTCTTCTCGCCTCGTCCGAACATCGAACCACTGATCTCTGGGTTGGTAAGTCTGCATCTTAACCATTACTCTAATATTTAATGCAAATTTAAAGTGCTGATCTGATCAAAACGCTAACTTGAGTTTATGGTTGCTCGAGTTTTTGTAAAACGTAAAAAAAATGCTTACAAATTTAGGGGAAAATTTTTTTGTTTCAAAATAAACTATCAACAAAATTAATTTAAATATGCACATAAGAAAACCTTAGGTAATTGAAAAAAAAACATCACCCGACCCAGGGATCGAATCCCCACCGCCGCGTTGCTGAGCGAGGTTCCTAACCATTCAGCTAACTATCTTTTGGTGATTCAATGAACAGAACGCGAACTTACAGCAGACAATAATAATTTTTTTTTCTACTTCGCAATCAAAGCACAAACCGTAAATAAATCGTCAAACTCACTCTCCGTAGAACTCCTTTCAACTAGATATTGTCTGGTTAAAAAGGATGTAGTCCCGCTGCAATCACATTTCATACAACAAACTGCCGTCATTTTAACTAGTGACATTAGGACCATACCGGGGTCTAGTGACTTTGCTGAAATTGACCCAAAACTTTCTGCAGGGATATTTGTATGTATATGAAGGTGTTCATGTGTGCGTTACGCATCTACACATATATATTTACATACATATATTAGTTATTTAGTTTGACTTAACAAAGTTATAACTTTCAAAATGAAACTATATGGAATGCAGTACAGTATACGGCAGCATCGGCTCCAATGAATATAGATAGACAAAAGGACCTCCGTTTTCCAAAAATTTCAAAATCTCTACGACAGAACTTTGAATAGCTTGCTGAAGTAAATATGCATTCAGAACTGCGACATTGTATCGTCATACAATTTGAAGTGGACATACATATATATGTACACGGAGAGAAATAAGTGCCCGAAATATAATTTCAACCAATTACATATGTGATTGTAGCCTTGCCCCGATTGCATTATTAATTGGAGCCAATAACAATATTTTATTAATATAATAAATATTATTGTGTCTAATTACTTATATAGTTACATTAAAATTTATCATGTATGTAATTGCGTTCTGAACACATATGCAATTATATCTGATTACTTTTAGAATTTAAAAAAATTGGTGTAAATATGTATATACATATGTGATTGTATTTATTTTACAGCTTGTTCGTATATTTCTCAAATGGTTGAAAATTTCAATCGTATATAAGGTGATTGAATTTTCAAAATCCTTAGGCACACCAAGGGGCTGGTGGATACACAAGTATGACGTGGTGAAATATATTCCGCCCAATCGTGGAGAATGCCCCTTTCTATATTACTATATAGAATATATTATATCAGCTCGATTCTGAATATTCCCCGGGGGAACAAATTCCCGGGGAATTTACTTTTCTCAAGAGTAAACTTCTTCATTTTTAAATATTTTGGAGAAGAAATTTGATGGGGAATGGGTATTTGACACATACCCATAATTTTCCTTACCCTATCTATTTGAAAATGGAGAATTTTGGGTCTCGAGAGAAGTAAATTCCCCGGGAATTCGTTCCCCGGGAATATTCGGACTCGGGCTGTATAATTGCAGGGGATTACAAATTTAATTAGACGCAATTATGTATATGTATGTTAATGGCATTTGTGTGTATGTATGTATATCATTCGATACAATTACATATATTATTGCAGGCGATTAGAGATTTAATAGGACGGAGTTATATATGTAATTGAATTTTTTTTTTTTTTTTTTTTTTATAATGACGTATACATACTTATAATTGCAGATAAAGAAAAATTATAATTGGACATAATTATAAAAATATAATTACATCATACCCAATTACATATATGTAATGCCTACAAAATATATTACTTGGATATGTGATATTTTTTCTCTGCGTGTATGTATGTATCTGTTTCATCATGAACGTTCTCCAATTTATGAATACATATGTATGTATATTGTAAAATCTACCTACGCTGCACGAAATGACAGTAGTGAATTTATACTCTTTTTCTACTGTCCGCGTCAACAGTACTACTGACCAATTATGCCCTTCGCAATGCAAACCGCTATAGACAATTCACATTGCTTGTCATTGCAAAACCACCAATAGTGGTGACAAACAATAGACATGCTATTGACGAGGGAACCATTATGAAGGCATTTATTTTTACTACGTCAATAGCGAGAGACATTCGTGTGCCTGTAGTGGCTCAATGCGTTGAGTGCTTGCCTTGAGCTCTGAAGATCGCGGGTTTAAATCTCTTTTTTTTTTTTGTTTATTTTTTATTTTTAATTTTTAAAGTAAATAATAGTTAAAAACCAAAAATTTAGGAAAAATATTTATGGTAAAAAATTAAAAAATTTTTCAATCCAAGGCATGATTTTTTGAAAGACTTTTTTATGCATATAATTTGCTTTTTCATCCCTGAGCGTAGGAATTGTTTTATTTTAAATTATTTTCGAATTAGTTTTCATAACAGAAATGCATTGAACCTAACGCCGGAAGAATAGATTAAATTATATTTATACATCAAATACTACCCGCTTTTTCACATTTTCATCTGCCTTCGCTGTGGTTTGAACCGGGAACTTTCAGACCGCTGGGCGAGAACGCATGCTCTATGCTATTGAAGCCTCTGAGATGTGTTCAGCAAATATGTTAAATGAATGAAATCTAGCTGTAGAAACCTCGTTGATTGTTTCTATCCCATTCACTGCAGCAAAAGCTCACGAAAATTAAATATATAGACATGGTCGACAAAGATGAACTATACCTATTGACTCATTGTAGACATTGGGTCATGTGCGGACAGGCTTCCTGCAGGGTACATACATAATTATATGGCATAAAGGAGATGTATTCATATACATACAAATATACATACATATGTATGTATATCTAAGTATTACACTTTTGGAATGCCCGAGTTACTGTCAGTTCCTTTAGGAGCGTATGCATCCTATATATGTAGGAAAATTTTGCAGCTAAATCACAACTGGTTACCTTGTTGCTGCTCTTTGTATAAATGTCTTTAGTAAAGCCTCGTAATAAGCTCCTTTGGTGGTAAAACGTATTTATATAATAGTTTTCATACCTGTGAGCTTTATGTATGCACTAACTTATGTATGTATGTATGTTCAATAATAGGACACACGCATACGGAGCCTTAATTCAACAAGATATGCAGCAAGCAAAATACGCATTGACGTTCTTCTATGCGACGCGTAGATGTGCTCTCACAATGGCGCCTGAAGGACCAACTTGCTGCCAGATTTGGCTTTCCTTGGATCAAATTAAATTACTTTTGCCCTTTTTTCATCATTCGGAGTGAGAATAGACATATAGACATGTGCACATATCTCTATACACGTGCACATGTTTATTTATACATATATTTACATATATTCGCATTTAAAGGATATACAAAAGGCAACAACATCTATCGATCCATCTGTCTGTCTCTGTCTGTCGGTTGTGAAACATATACTGTTGATTTTGACAAAAGAGACTGCTTAATTCAATCCATATAAATAAACAAATCAAATATTTTGATGGGCGTATTTCCATGCAACCAATAACAAAGGCAATAAATGTATCCAAGGCTTAGTTATTTCGTCAATTTAAAGGAGTAATTTGAGAAAGATTTTAAGAATCTCATACTTCTTCGACTTCGAGTCCGTCTTCGTCGTCGTCTTCGTTTCGTCTCAGTGTATCGGTTTCCAAGATGACAAAACCAAGATATGAATGGAATCCCCAATGAAAAAGTTCTTTAGAGTGCTTTATTTAAGGGAATTAGTTAAGTCCTTTCGGTTGTTGAGGACGGAAAGAGGCAATCGAATATCAAATTAGCAAATGTTGATCTACAAAATTTTGCAACTAATTGAATAAGTTGAATAGCCCAAGGAGGTTAAAACAAAAACGATAGACAAATAAGGCGAATATATAACCCGACACAGATAATGGGTAAGCTATATATTTTTGAATATATTTTAAAACAGGCACTCATATGAAGAATCGCCTTTTTTGCCACGCTCACTTTTGAAAACTTTGAAAATTTCATCGGAAGCTGTAATATAAGCTCAAATTCCACATTTCATTAAAATACATTGTATGTACTCGTATATCGAAAAACTCTGCTTTTAGAGCAATTTTCTGGAATTTTTGTGACAGACCCTAATACTCCTAGTCACCGTGAATACGCAAACCAAATATCTTTAAAAAAGCTCAAGTCTTTCGAGCAGAAAACTGTATACAGACAGACGAACCGACATAGCTAAATCGAATCTCCTGGTGAAGCTGAGCACTTCTTTACTGGATCTGAGTGTTACACACAACCACACAAACGCATTATACCCTCGATACAGAGTGTAATGCATGATGAATATGAAAAATTGGCAATTTTTGGCTACAATTGATGCGGAATTCTTAGAAAGAAACCTTTGCATTCTCTCCTTTTATTGCCTGTTTTCTTACGATTGCATATTAATCAGAATTCATAAGAGAGAGTTTTCAGGTGATTTGATAAATAGCGAGACATTATTGAGGAATCCTTATCTTAATTGTTAGGGGATTCAACTAAAGCCTTAAGCCTTTCGAAGATGAATTTTTGATTTAAAATATTTAACTTTAGATGCCTTTTTTTCGATAAGTTGCCAAAAATGTTAAAGTAATGTATTTAAAAGAGACGTGAGAGAGAGAGAGAGAGAGAGAGAGGTGAACGAGAGATGAGAGAGCGAGAGATGGGAGAGATGAGAAATATAAGAGAGTGATGGGAGTGACAGAGGCAGACAGAGGCAGACAGAGGCAGACAGAGGCAGACAGAGAGAGAAAGAAAGAGAGAGAGAGAGAAAGATACAGAGAGAGAGACAGACAGACAGAGAGAGACCGACAGAGAGAGACAGAGAGAGACAGAGAGAGACAGATTGAGACAGATTGAGACAGAGAGAGACAGAGAGAGACAGAGAGAGACAGAGAGAGACAGAGGCAGACAGAGTCAGACAGAGGCAGACAGAGGCAGACAGAGGCAGACAGAGGCAGACAGAGCAGACAGAGCAGACAGAGGCAGACAGAGGCAGACAGAGGCAGACAGAGGCAGACAGAGGCAGGCAGAGAGTTAGATACAGAGAGAGAGAGAGAGAGAGAGAGACAGACAGGGAGAAACAGACAGAAAGAGACAGACAGAGAGAGGCAGACAGAGAGAGACAGACAGAGAGAGAAAGACAGAGAAAGACAGACAGAGAGAGACAGAGAGAGACAGAGAGTTAGGAAGACTGAGAGGCAGAAAGAAATAGGGAACAAAATCCTCTTAAGCAAAAATAAGAAAAACGAGACAAGTAACTTTAAAAACGTGCTCGCACGATCTACCCGCGACGCTCTATGCTCTCAGCCCTTTGTTCTCGTTTACACAATCTGGGAAAACATTTCTCGAAGCTTATCACCGTCGAGGTACTTAACTGTACAGTACTGTGCAGTGTGTTTGACTTTCTCCGATTACTTTTCATACATACTTTTCCGCAAAATGATTCAATTACTGTAATTTTGCGCTCAATGCTGCATTCAAAGAGGATGCAGGACGACATCAACGTTCTCCACATGCTGCTCCGCGCGCATTCCTTTCGAATAATTTTTCCCAGTGAATTCGTGATGCAGTGTGCTGGGTGCGTGGTGCAGCCTTTGAGAGGCAAATTGATGAATTCACTTTTTGCAAAATTTCAACGTAAAATCAAGCAATGAAAAATCGGAGGTTTTCTTTTTTCAAGCAGAATGGGCAAATTTTCTAATGCATATGCAAATGAAATAAAAACTTTGATTTTTGTATGCACGGCAACATGAGAAAAAAATTATGTGGAAAATAATAAAGTTTCGTGAGAGCTCCGCGGAGGTGGCAAAGAAGCCGTTCAAAAAGTTTGTGGCTCCAGATCAGTTTTTTTTTTTTTTTTTTACTCTGTGGAACTTATCGAATCCTAAGAGGCGGAAATCTGTTTGTTAAATTATTTTTAACAAGAAATGCTGGAAATATGAATATAACATACAAGCTATGCCTTCAAGAAATTTTTTGACATGCCGAGTAAAAAATTTTCAAACCGTCTATGGGGAGAGGTTAGAACCCGAAAAATCTTTTTCCCCCGTGCGCACGGCCTTGTCGAGGAGTTTGTTATGCAGAGTTTGGACTGAAAATGTCCTTTGTTTTTGCTAAATATTATGCTAATAAAGTAATTTCAATTGCCTTGAAAGGCTGAACAAAATTAAGTCTTCCCACGCACCGGAAGCACTCCCCTAATAAAGTCATTTTTGAATGACAAACTTTTTGTCCTTTTCTTATACATACATATTTTGACCGCCTTTCGGGCTTACTCTCAAGGACAAACTACACATCGCGATGTCAAGGTGCGGCACATTATCTTGATTTCAGCAGAATTCAGCAAAAACAAAAACCGAAAAAAAGTACAGGAATTTTAAATTAATGAAAATGCTTGACATTTTCATTGCGATAAGCGTTTCAAAATGGCCGCAAGGACATTCCTGTGCTACATGCTAAACTGTCAAATAATAAAATTGCCCTTTGGATTCAACGCTTACTATAATTTTGACGGATTGCAGGCTTGAATTGAAAAATTTCGCTTGGTTCGAAGGTGACTAGTTACGTATGGGACAGGCAGAGGATCAGTTTCAAAGCGACCCCCCATTCATTGGCTGTAATAAAATCTTCAAATGGTCATAAAATGTTTGTTTTGTATTGAAAGATTCCCCGCCGCCGGACCCGACTGAAAGCTACTAAAACCTTATCTTTCGATAAGAATGACATGAGGGGAGCCGGGAGCAAGCCGGGGCCGGAAACCACGAGCCACGAGCCACAAGCCACACGTAAAGAAGGGGAGAAGAAACTGCTTCCATTTGTTATTGTTGGTCGTTGTCCGATGTAATCATTACACTCTCCATAACTGTCAAAAGTTTTACGCAACGTCTTG
>CM035806.1:162497878-162602878 GCA_020466095.1 Chlorops oryzae
GCTGTGGCTTTAACTCCTTACTGCCGGAATCAGGAAATCTTTATACAGCCCTATTCTAAATGAATACTCCCCGGGAATTGTTGTCCTCGAAATTTTTCCCGCGGAAAAACGAAGTGCTCTAAGCACGAAATTTTTGTAGCCTTTATCTTCCCTTCCCAGTGTAATTACTTAGAAAGGCAGAATATTTTTCGAATCCGCTGCGAAAAAGTTTTCAACCGAATTTTATATATAAACAGGGGTATAGAAAAGCACTAGTACTGGTGGCTTTTGCTCTTGTAAGAAGTAGTAAGTCACTGCTTGCACTTGCTGCATGGTGAACACGAATTTTGAGGTCCATATACATAGCTCCATTGGCTTCAGATTTAGCCATAATCACAAAAAATCATCCACCGACCGGAGTGTGCTTTCAAAACCTAATTGTTAGGATATGGCGAAAGCTAGACCAGACCCATCCCAGGGTCTGAAACATTTTTTTTTTATGGGCTTGTGTAATTCTTGAAGCAATCCTGAGCCCAGATTGATTTCTTTTTCTGAATGCCTCTTTTCAGTGGTATTCCCTAAAATATTTAGTGTTCTCCATCTCAACTGCACAAAGCGAGCAGAGAGAGCTCGCCGAACATTCAAACGAAAAAAAATATCGCTGTATCTGTATCGCTTTGACTTTTCAGTCAAACTCAGAAGTAAAACAAAAATTCCTTTTCTTTCGTCTCAAAAAATTTTCCCCACGTCCGAGCAGAGCTGCTCATATGGCATCAGATGGAGAACGCTAACCTAAACCCTTTGATGTCCGGATTTTAATTTTCTGCATGACTTTCGACTTGAAATTTTAACATGTTTCGATCCATCTAATATGTGCTGAAATGAGTTTTCTCCAAGCAAAGAAATTGTTATACAAATTTGGAAGAATTGCTAGAAAGAAATTTGTTTGTTTTTCCGAAAATGCCGACTACGAACTCATTGTTCATGCTTACTTTGTATTATAAATGACTTCGAAAAATATGACGTCCTTTTGAAAAATGTCAGTGCATTCTTTTCTTTAACCCCATTTAAAATCAGAAATTATTTTGTATCATATACTTGTAGTCACAGAAAGAGAGAGAGAGAAATAGAGAGAGCGAGAGAGAAAGAGAGAGAGAGAGAGAGAGAGAGAAAGAGAGAGAGAGAGAGAGAGAGAGAAAGAGAGAGAGAGAGAGAGAGAGAGAAGAGAGAGAGAGAGAGAGAGAGAGAAGAGAAGAGAGAAGAGAGAGAGAGAGAGAGAGAGAAGAGAAGAGAAGAGAGAAAGAGAAGAGAAGAAAGAGAAAGAGAGAGAGAGAAAAGAGAGAAAGAGAGAAAGAGAGAAAGAGAGAAAGAGAGAAAGAGAGAAAGAGAGAAAGAGAGAAAGAGAGAAAGAGAGAAAGAGAGAAAGAGAGAAAGAGAGAAAGAGAGAAAGAGAGAAAGAGAAAAGAGAGAAAGAGAGAAAGAGAGAGAAAGAGAGAAAGAGAGAATGAGAGAATGAGAGAATGAGAGAATGAGAGAATGAGAGAATGAGAGAAAGAGAGAAAGAGAAAGAGAGGAAGAGAGAAAGAGAGAGAGAAATGCCTATAGGAAATCATCGGACTCGAAAGAGTTATGCCCTCTTCACAACCCAACCCAACAAAAAAATACTTAAATACTTAGTACAATAAAAATCGGCTTTTGTATGGAGAATCTTTTAAATTCCTGCCCAACTGTGCCCTGGGCTTCAAACGTAGAAATATACCGTACAGAACAGTACATTACGGAACAGTAAAACATAGAATTAAGGACGATTAATTTCTTCACAAAGTCTAGGAAAAAAAATGTCTTCCAATTTATTCAATCTTATATGTAGTCGTGTCCCTTAACCTATTTAAGGCGAAGACATTAAATCAAAACCTTTCAAAATCGTATATAAATTCATTAAAAAATCGGATTAGCTGCCACTAACTTTTGGACCGTTTTTGAAATGGAACTGTTGAGAAGTTCAGAAATCCTTTGTTCACTGTGCGAAAATTTTTTTTATGAGAGAAACTTTAGGATCCTATCGTTTGGATACCGCGGCTGTTAATGGAATAATAAATGTGTTCACTAATGATAGACTCAACTGTAGATTATTGATGAATCATTCTGTTTATGCAAATGAGTAAATATATAAGTATGTCCTTAGGGTAGGTACAGGGAGCGGTGAATGCTCTCATCAAAAATTCGTTGCGATTTCTTAGACGCGTGTTGCTTCTATCCGGGGGAATACTGTAGGTACTGAATGCTCATACTATTTGTAGGTGCACTTCATAGGTCTGTCTGTTTGTCTCTGTACGACAGTGGAGCAAATGGAAGCACTTACCTGTGAATGCAGCAATCGACATGGAACCGAAGCATGAACTCGACTTCAGAAGCATTGGAAAAGTGACAAATCCAATTAGTTTCGTCCGATGGTTAATGCGTAGGTGGATCTGCTGTCTTCTATCTGCATGAGGATTATCGGAGAAATTAGATTTACGATTTGATCACTTGCATCTATGTATAAATGTGTCTTTGTTCGTGTGTGTTCGTGTGTGTTCGTGTGTGTGTGTGTTGTGTGTGTGTGTGTGTGTGTGTGTGTGTACGCTCTGGTTTGAACGGAAAGTTGAAAATCAAATAAGCTTGAATATGGCTTTATATGATTTTTTGTTTATTGATAATTGTGTTTCACTTTTCCTTTTTGAGAGATTTCCCTTTTAGTTTATTGTTTCTTCGCTTTCGATTTTCCCTTTTTATAAGCCCGAAAGAACCAAAAAAAGCAACCAAAACAAAAAAAGAATGTTAAAAATAAAAAAATTGTAGACAACGATTACGGTTGAAGGAAGAAGCCTTCGCTCACTTTGGGCTCATAAATTTCTCGGCATGTCTTCAAAGCCCAAAATAAAGTAAAACAAAAATAATGTAAAAAAAAAAATTCGAGTTCTCGTAAGGTGAACAGTGAACATGATAATATTAAAAGCTAACATGTACATCAAGTGTAAAGAACAATAGGACGACAAAAGAATAAATAAATAAAGACGGGCAATGGCAAAGAAGAACGAGTCTTTTGCATGAGTTCTCAGGTTCTAAGCGAGCGCGCGCGCGCGCGTATCGATGCGACCATAGAGGAAAAGACACGGGATGGCCGGCGCAACAAAAAGCTTCTCCATAGAAATAACGAATCTTTGCAAATCTCAGAGATTCCCTATTTGAAATCGAGCAAGTAAATGAACCGCCAGCAACAGCTGTACTCGTGTAGGTACTTGTTTTCTTCTTTTTCGAGGCTAGAATCGTCGAAGCAAAACGCTTTGCAACAGGAGCCGACGTGTCCGTGCCTTGCCATGAAATACAATACAAGCCCGGCTTGGAGCGACCACACTGATATTCAAAGAGCTGAAACTGCAGCGTAACGAGCAAATTTTCTCTTTTCAAGCATTTAAACAAAAAAAAAAAAAAAAAAACCAATTTATGGGAATAAAATAAAAATTCTAAAAAAAATTTTAATATGTAAAAAATGAATTTAAAAAAAAAATTAATTAAAAAAAAAAAAAATTTAAAAAATATAATTCAATAATGTAAAAATATAGGAAAAATTTAAAGACGAAAACAATAAAAAATTAAGAAAAATTCAAAAATCAATAAGCCACAATAAAAATGTTAAAGATATTGTCGTAGGAACTGTCAGTTGAGAATTTTATGGCCAAGAACACCGTCGGTTATGTTTGCTTAAATTTTATTATTTATTTTAAATTTTGTATTTGTATTTTTTTTTTTAAATCAAATTTGCACAATTTATTTCACTTTTTTCGACTGGGCACTAAATTTTTTATTTAATTTTATTTTTTCTTTTTTTCGCGCTGTTAAACATACCTTTACAAATCCACAATTTTTATTTTCTTTTTTCAAATTATCTTCAATATGTAAGTATGTAAGATATTTTTTTTTAATTAAAATTAAATTTTTTGTATGTTCACTAATTAAATTTGATGTTTATTTGTTTTCTTGAATTTTATTTTTATTGAAATATTAATTGTATTTCTTAAGTTTTGCCACAAACACAACAAGCGTCAACACGCTCTCCTCAACGTTTTCGATAACAATAATAAGTGCCATGCGACCGAACTCTAGGCCACTTGCCACTTGCCATCGAGTGAGCATAAGATTTGAGTGAGTTTTTGGTTTTTTTTTTTTTTTTGTCTGAGAAGTATGTACTTTGTTGAAATGTTTGAGCGCTTTCTGTGTTGGCGGTGAGTCTATGAGTGATGAGTGCGAGATGTTCAAACTTAACGCTGAGCTAGTTACTGGTATTTGCGGGAACCAATCGACGAACCGGGAACATTGTACGGACATTTGAAATAAACTCGAGGATATTTTCCTATTGCACCTGATTCGAGTGGGTTGTGTTGCGGAAGGGCTCTCTTGAGTGAGATACATTTGTTGAAACGTTTCGAGAATGGAACAAAATCAAACGAGTTTGTGCGAGTGTGCTGCGACGAGGGTACGCAAGTGGGAATGAGTATTATAATTAAGAGCTATCAATATTTAAAATTTGAATTCGAGTGATTTGATGAGATGGGGTGATGGGGTGGGGCGATCCTACGTTTCAGGGTATTTTGAGTTCTGTTTATGTCAGCGACTGCGAAATGTTTAAGGGAAATTCCCAGAAGACAACCAACATAGATTTTTCGGGGAAAAAAATGTAATAAATTTAATAAGCTGGTATCAAAATTGAGATCATTAATATGCATGACTTTGTAGATTGCCTCCATTGGGATGTTGTTGTCTGTTCTTTGAAAATTAAGGACGACAAATTATAAGGTAAGTGTACCACGTAAGGCCCGGCTCCTCGTAAGGCCCACTTTCATTTTAACCAACTTCTAACTATCAAATGTTTCTGTACTTGCACATGTTGAAACATGTCCTCAAGTTATTTCGTAGAAATAAAAAATTAAGACAATCGCACTATATTTGCGGCGACCACAGTCAATTGAAAATAACAGAGGCGTAAAAAAGCCATTTTTATAGTGGACGATGCTTAAAAAATAATGATCTATAGTGAAATTGTAGGTTGCTTTCTTAAAATAACAAAGTTTGTTGTATTGTGAAGATACAGAGGTATGTTTATGGTAAAAAAATCAAAAGCAAATTTTTTTTCTTGGAAGGCCTATGAAGGCCCACCATAAAAAATTCAACCACGGTCATTAAGAAACCTTATATTGAGTTGCTCTGAGGTCAAAAGACGGCAACTATACCTTTTTTTTGCTTAAATAGCGTTTAATCTTTAATTCTTAATCAAAAACAGGTTAGTAACATTCGTTAAGTTTTTTTTTAAATAAACGAATTTTGTCTGATATTTAAATTTATTTTACTAGCTTTTACAATATAAATTAACATTAAAGGCTTTCAAAAGTAATGAATGCAAGTTTGGGTTCATTATCTCAAACAAGGAGTAAGTGGGCCTTTTAAGGTACACATGTTCCTCGTAAGGCCCAAAATGACGTTTTTTTAAATCGCATTTTAGGAGCTTTTCCGATAATGATTTTTGGTAGAATTTTTTGTTTTTCTATAGAAAATTTATCAAATAAAACAACACAAAAACAATTGGGTTTCTATCATCAATACTTTGTACGCTGTAATCGAAAAGGTGTTAGGTGGGCCTTACGTGGTACACTTACCTTAAGTAAAGAGAAAAGAAAATAGAAAAAAAAACTACAATAAGAAATTAAATTTTGCGACATCGAATGCTATAAATTATTATAATTTATGATCGTACGCATGCTTACATGTATGTATGTATGTATGTACCAGCGTTGCCAGATGAATTTTCATCCCCATTTCCAACCCCCTTCACCCCCATAGGGTTGCCAACTTTCTAAGGGCAAAATAAAGTATAAGCTTATTTAGTAATTAAAAATAAAGTATTTTACTAAAAAATAAAGTATTTTTAAATTCTGTTATTAAAAAACAGTACGCAATGGAAATATTAAAATATATAAATAATAACAGCTTATACAATATTTCAAATTTGAATTCTAGTGAATTGATGAGAATGGGGTGATGGGGTAGTGCGATCCTACGTTTCGGTTCTTTAATATCTTTTTATTCAGCGACTGCGAAATTGTTTAAGGGATTTTCACCAAGACAACCAAATAAGATATTTCGGGGAAAATAAGTACATAAATTTAATAAGATGGTATCAAAATTGCGATCTTAATATGCATTGACTTTGTAGAATTGAAACCTCGAATTGGGATGTTGATTGTCTGTTCTTTGAAAAATTAAAGTGACGACAAAATTTGTAAGTAAAGAGAAAAGAAGAATAGAAAAAAAAACCTTACAAGTTAAGAAATTAAATTTGTGCGACAGTCGAATAGTTCTATAAATTATTATAATATTATGATGTTTGAAAACTGCATGCTTATATGTAAAAATAAAGTATTTGGATATGTTATTGTTCCAAGAAAGTATAAAGTCGATCAGAAATAGAGATTATATATAAAATGGTTGCCAACCCTTCAACCCCACACCGGCTTAAGGCCTGATTATTTTGAAAAGTCCCTGTAACAGAAAAGCGTTCACTATTTCCAGCTGTTCATTATTTCAGGGATTCGTTATATCCAGATTCGACTGCATGATAAGTATTTTTTATAAGATTTAATTAGATTTTAGCTAGCAATATTAATGAGCATAAATGGGAAAAAATCAAAATCATTTTCGAAATAAGTATTTGAAAAATGCGGGATTTTTTATGTCACGGCGGGACATTTCAATTTAAGGCCAACAATCTGGCAACGCTATTGTGTACATATGTATGTGTCTACGCATGTATTAAGGCTACAAAGAGCTGTTGTTTAAACTTTTTTAACTGCGAAATTTTCGCGAATTCAAAAAGCCCACATTCTGTGCATTTTGGTGCGAGGGGATATGGGAGATGGGAGAAGGGAGTGGGGTTGGAGGGAGGGGGTGTTTAGGGTTTTGCGTCGAGACCTATGCGTGTGGGTAGAAGAGATTTGACATTTTAAAAAGGGAGCTAAGAAAAGAAAACAAAAAAGGAGAGAAAATACGTTGCCAATTTTAGTGCGATGAGCTTAATTCGCTTTTCTTCGAGTTTTCTTTTTTTTTTTTTTTTTTTTTGTTGGATTTACTTTCAATTCTCAACACAAAGCAAAAAAGTTTTCTGCTCAAAAAATTTAATTTTTGTTTTATTGTTTCTTTTATTTATTTATTTTTTTTTTTTTTTTTTGCTCACTTTCTGTCGTACGTTGCCGTTGCCGCAAAATGTGACAACAAATTCTGATCTAAGTGCAGTTAAAAGGTGATAACTTTTTCTGAACTTTTCCGGTCCGTCGAACTTTTTCCGTGTTTCTTCTTTTTATACCTACACTTTTCTCTTTTTTCTTTTTAAATTAAAAAACAATGTGGAATAATACAGCGGGCAATCAGAAAATAGGGACAAAAATACTATGTGGGTTCTTTGCAAAGTTTTTTTTTCTTGTTTTCTTCTAGAAATGGAGGTGTCGAAGTCGGACTTGTATTATAAAATGATCGAAAATGAATTCAAAATTTTGGTCACTCTCAAAGGATATTGTTTGCCAAATAAACCGTTACAGTATATATTCGTCTATCCATCTGCTGGTCAGATAAAACTTTTGAACTTTTGAAACGTTGCTAAGTGAGAAGTGTAATGGATGACAGAATAAGCAAAGTTTGCTGGATAATGATGTCAAGCTTAACGTAAAATATTTATTAGCATGAATTGTTTTGATCGGCATGAAAGTTATTTTTATCCTTGGCAACTTGAAGGAGTAACATGATTTTATGTTTTCTGGTGTTTTTTGTGATTTTTTCTTTTTTTCTTTTGTGGGTGTATCAATCGAATTCCATTCTCTCTCACTCTCTCTCACTCTCACTCTCACTCTCTCTCTCTCTCTCTCTCGTTCTCCCTCGCTCATGCTCTATCGCTCTCGTTCTCTCTCTCTCTCTCTCACTTTCTCACTCTCTCACTCTCTCACTCTCTCACTCTCTCACTCTCTCACTCTCTCACTCTCTCACTCTCTCACTCTCTCACTCTCTCACTCTCTCACTCTCTCTCTCTCTCACTCTCTCTCTCTCTCTCTCTCTCACTCTCTCTCTCCTCTCCTCTCTCTTCTCTCTCATCTCTCCTCTCTCTCTCTCTCTCTCTCATCTCTCTCTCTCTCTCTCTCTCTCACTTCTCTCTCTCTCTCTCTCTCTCACTCTCTCTCTCTCCCCCTACTCTCTCTCTCTCTCTCTCTCACTCTCTCTCTCTCACTCTCTCTCTCACTCTCTCTCTCACTCTCTCATCTCTCTCTCTCTCCTCTCTCTCTCACTCTCTCTCTCACTCTCTCTCTATCTCTCTCTCCCTTGGTCACGCTCTATCTCCTTCTTTGTTCTTCTTTCCCCTTCTCCGACCCTATTCTGAGTATAAATTAATGTGTCGTATGCTATGTACATATGTATGTATGTATGCATATCAATGGGTACTGTCTCAGGTAAATTCAGCAAGATTTATCTAGACAAGCCTTTTTCTCTTTAACTTTCTTCATTTATTCATCGCAAATAGAGCCTTCATTTAAGTCCATTAAAAAGAAAACGGGAAATCTCTTCGCTTTGTGTGTCAATGCATTTAAGATAGCTAACAAACGAACAAAATGAAAGAGCGATTAGCATTAATTAGCAGCAAAAATGGCGCTGACATTGTTTAATAGCAATTAAGCCTTTAACTGGTATTCGCGTTAATTGTAAAATACACACTCTTTCTCCAATGACTTGGCTGATTGCTTCAGGAGGGGTGGGGAAAAACACTCATTTTTAGTCAGAAAATGAAAAAAGGAGAAGTATTTTCATGACGGCAGACGATTATCCGAAAATAAAATAACAAAATAAACATATGTGCGCATGCGTACATTTGATCATGTGATGCCATATTACAACAGTTGTGGCCAACGAAAGAGCACACATTATACAAAATAATGTCCTTAGAAGATTCGATTTTAACAGTAGCGCGCTCCGTGAAATTAATCAATTGCAATGCTTGTGTAGAGAAAACATAAACTTTCGCAAAGGAACAAATCGATGGCAAACGGAGTGAAAAGACACGAGGAAGAGGAAAAAGAAGAAAACGCTTCTTAGGCTCCCTTCGGCTGCGCGAAAGCGTATTGTCTCACATGGCACTTGGCTAATTGTTGTTGTCTTGCGTCGTTCGACTTGACTGGATGCATTGGCTTTTTTTTTTTTTTTTTTTTTATCGAGCCCACATGTACGTATGCACACACACACATACATATATGCCGAGAGAATGTGAAGGTATGCTTGTAGCCAAAAAAAAGTTGCGCATGCGCAGTAAACAACAGCATATTTGCTTCTCATTATCTAGAAAATGCGTTTGGCCGAAACGGTCTGTGAGCTGTTCTTAGTCTCGGTTTCGGTCTTTCGGTTTCGATTTGGTACTTTCCGTTTGTGTGCTCACTCTTCCCTCTCTTTTTGACTCACTCCCCCTCTCTCGCGAGCTCTTTCACTGTCTACCTCCCTCTGTCTCATCGAATGTGGCCTCTTATTGATTGTTTTACTTCGCAGTTTACTGTAATGCCGCTAATAGAAAATCAACAACGTCGGGTAACGGTGCTTTTTGGCGATTAAGTGCATTTAAGCGCTAAAAAAGAAAAGAACGGCCGAACTCTTTATCGTTGCCACCCGTTTAAGCTGCGTAGCGTCATTTTATAAGAATTCTTGCCCATTGTTTGCACAGCATCCGTGTTGGCAAAACTCAAAGCAAAGGCTAATTCCGAGAGAGCAAAAGCGAAGAAGAGACAAAAAATAATGAGGAAAAGAAAAACCCAAAAACAACGACACTTTGAAAACTGTCAACACTTTTTGCGTTATGCGGTGAATTGACAGTTTTGAGTTCCCCTTCACAGGCACGCTTATTATAAGTTCGCATTGTTGCAACACGTTATGAAAAGTCAAAGCAGGTAATTCGTGATGAGCAGAATCGAAGAGTATTAAAAGATAAGAGAAAGAAAAAAGAACAACGAACTTGAAAGACGTAACATGCGTAGCGATGAGATGAAGTGAGTTCTGCACGGCATTGATTTGAGAGCATACACGCTTATGATAAGATGGAATTGAGGGAACAAGGTATAGAGAAGAGAGAGAGAGAGAGAGAGAGAACAGAGACAGAGAAGAGAAGAGAAGGCAAGGGTGAGAGAAGAGATAGAGTAGAGAGTGGAGTAGAACAAGAGAGAGAAAGAGGAAGAAGAATGAGAGAGAAAGAGAGAGAGAGAAAGAGAGATGAGAACAAGTAGAGTATAGTAGAGAGAAAGAGAGATGTAAGGAGACGAGAAATGAGAGAGAGTAAAGAGAGAGAAAGAGAGAGAGAGCAAGAGAGAGAGAAAGAGAGAAAAGGAAAGAGTGTGAGAGGAGAAGAGAGAGAGGTGTGAGAATAGAGGAGTGAGAGTAGAGAGAGTGAAGACGGTGAGAGAGGGAAGGAGAGAGGGTGAGAGAGGGGGAGAGAAGGGGAGAAGGTGAGAGAGGGGAGAGAGGTGAGAGGAGAGAGGGTGAGAGAGGGTAGGAGAG
The DNA here is from genome assembly GCA_020466095.1 of Chlorops oryzae. Taxonomy (NCBI): domain Eukaryota; kingdom Metazoa; phylum Arthropoda; class Insecta; order Diptera; family Chloropidae; genus Chlorops; species Chlorops oryzae. The sequence goes on from CM035806.1 coordinate 162,508,469, forward strand.
AGGGTGAGAGAGGGTGAGAGAGGGTGAGAGAGGGGGAGAGAGGGTGAGAGGGGAGAGAGGTGAGAGAGAGGTGAGAGAGGGTGAGAGAGGGTGAGAGAGGGAGAGAGAGGGTGAGAGATGGAGAGAGAGGGAAAGAGAGAGGGAGAGAGAGCGAGAAAGAGGGAAAGAGAGAGAGGGAGGGTGGGAGGATAAGCGTGTGAGAGAAGGTGGCTGGTGTGGTAAACGTATTGGAAAGAGGGGGACAAATCGGGAAAAAGTAAACAAAATAAAGGAAAAAGGACAAGAAAGTTTTGTCTTTTTCTTGAAATTTTTTAAGTGGCTCCTAAATATTAAGCAGTATTAAAGTATTGAAGTATCAAAGAGTTATTAATGGGAGACCTTCTAGATATTTACGATACAAATGACCGTTTACTTGGACGCCTTTGCTAGAGTGCTGGCACTTAAAAAGGAAGTTTCTTAGTCGCAGACATTTCAGCTCTTTTTGCTCCTTTTTCCAATATATGTACATATGTATGTACCTAATTGTATGGAAAATCCCCTTTGAGCAATTGTAGAAAATCCAAAAAGCAAACAAAAACTTTTCAAAACGAGAAAAGCCCTTAAACTAGCAGCGTTGGTTCACAACTAATTCGATCGAAATTTTCGCCCATATGAAGGCATGCTTATTCTCTCCGAACGGTCTTACAATGCGAACTTTGTTCATCTTAGCACCACGCCCCTACAAAAAAATAAAGCACGATCAAAATAAATAAAGTACTTTTCACTTATTTTCCACTAAGCCTTGGTTGAAAAATCTTGGATCTCAACGCTTTTTTTCCCCAACGAAAACTTGTTTTATTACGAGCCAGCGCTTAGGGGGAAACCTGTTGTCCTGCTATCCGAACGAAGCGGTTCGATATTAAGTTTAGTACGGTTGGCCTATCTTGGGCTGATTAACCGTCGATCGATTTACGATTTCTTCACGAGATCTCTCCTCTCGAGGAATCACAAGAACTTAAGACAACAAAAACAACAAAAAGAAATGAAAATAAAGAAAGGAAAACCATTGAACAGACGTAAATCTCAGCAGCAGTGAGTAAATTGTCTTGACTTTTTAAAATAGCAACAAATCAAATGTAGATAATCTAAGGGCATGCAACTGCAAACGGCAGCGAACCATGGCAATCGAAGCGAAGTTGTAGCAAAGTGGCAAGCGAACGTCTGAACGGGCGAACAGTGGCTGCGACAGCGGCAGCGGTGACGGTTGCGGCGGTGGCGGCCACAGTCGAACAGTAGCAATGGCGAAATCCTCTTGCAAATACTTTGATCACGTTCGCGATGCAATTAAGTGACAATTTTTCGAAATCCGTAGATAGTACGTGAGCATAGATGCAGCATTGCTGCAGCAACGTAGTCGAAAACAACAACAACGGCTTCAGCGTCAACTCCAGTAGCTCAGAAGACGTTTGTTGCAGCGCAACATCTACCCGCTTCCGACAACAACAACTGCAGCAAGTAACAATGATATTACCAGTCAGGCCGTCCATACTTACTTTACCCGGCTTTGCTCACTCAACATTTCGCTTGACACAAAGACGCAAACCACACAAGATATATTTAACCCAGTGTCACTACAGAATTCACCCGACAGTAGGGGAAATAATCTATTTACATACATATACAGTGAAAGCTGTCATTAGCGACCACCGAAGGTCGCGGCCTTTTTGTCCGCTTACGGCACCTGTCCGCACGTACAGCTTTCACTATCCATATTAAAAATTTGAATAATGGTCGACAGGACTCTGACGGCAGGATTATCGGGCTATCATTGACAATGGCTGTGACAGTGTTGAGTTGTTATACTTTAGGACAGTTTTTTTTTAAATAATGAAATTAAAAAACTTTTCTTCGTAATCCAAGTTTTCCAAAATAAATTATCGAATTTAATTCTGCCTGAAAATGCGACGGGAAATTTATCATCAAAACGTTGCAGAGCAATTATGGAAGAGATTTGCTTAAACCATTTTTAAGCCGAGACATAAACCCAAAACCTATCAAAATTGTATAAAAATGCAGAAAAAAAACCTTTTTAACCCTCTAAAGCTTTGCTCCGTCTCTAGACTGAGTTTATTCGAATATGTAAACACATATGTCCACAAACGGACGCACAAACATAATTTTTGAACACATGGGTGATGTGCTGGGGCGGTAATTCGTAACTGCTACTGGTATTATTTGTTAGTACCAACTTCCATGCTGACGATGACGAAAACAACAACAACAACAACAACAGCAAAAACAAAAGCAAAAAAACAAAAACAAATATCTACTCAATTAAGTCGAGTCCACGAGTACCCATGTAGCTCCCTATTTTATTTCTCCCTCCCTATATAAAAGCGCAACACTTGGGCAATGAAAATTCTCGGCGGCAGTGGATTTCCGATGGAATTCTCGAATGTTATGCAGAATATTTGAAGGGACTGTTATGCCATGCTGTCGATGCGAATGCCTACAACTGCTGTATCATCAAATACTGGTGCCGATTACGATGGAGATGACGATGACGATGGCGATGGAAGAAGGCGGCAACGGACACGAGGACGAGGACGAGGACTCACCGATGCCGGCGTGTTATGCTTGCAGTTATTTAATGAGTTAGTTACTTGGACCGCAACAACATTGTTCAAATTTTGCGGCAGTTAACAGCACACCACAGCGCACCCAACGTACCTCATGTGCATCAGCAACGACAACAACAACAGCAAAAATAACAAAAATAACAACGAGAATAAAAACAACAGCAACAACGACTTTGACAAATTAAACGGGAATAATAGAACTGAGGCAAGAATCTTCGGAAATTACATGGAAGCATGTGCTCGTATATACATACATACATATGTATGTATGTATGTATGTATGTATGTATGTATGTATGTATGTATGTATGTATGTATGTATGTATGTATGTATGTATGTATGTATGTATGTATGTATGTATGTATGTATTTATGTATGTATGTATGTATGTATGTATGTATGTATGTATGTATGTATGTATGTATGTATGTATGTATGTATGTATGTATGTATGTATGTATGTATGTATGTATGTATGTATGTATGTATGTATGTATGTATGTATGTATGTATGTATGTATGTATGTATGTATGTATGTATGTATGTATGTATGTATGTATGTATGTATGTATGTAGTATGTATGTATGTATGTATGTATGTATGTATGTATGTATGTATGTATGTATGTATGTATGATTGTATGTATCTGTGTATGTATGTATGTAAGTATGATTGTATGTATGTTTGTATGTATGTATGTATAAATGTATGTATGTATGTATGTATGTATGTATGTATGTTGTATGTATGTATGTATGTATGTATGTATGTATGTATGTATGTATGTATGTATGTATGTATGTTGTATTTATGTGCATATGTATGTATGTATGTATGTATGTATGTATGAATGTATGTATTTATGTATGTATGTATGTATGTATGTATTTATGTACATATGTATGTATGTATGTATGTATGTATGTATGTATTTATGTATGTATGTATGTACGTACGTATGTATGTATGTATGTATGTGTATATGTATCTAATAGATACATACATACAGATAGTATCCATGTATCTATTAGAAACATACATACATACGTACGTATATACATACATAAATATGCACAACACATACTGTACATAAGGTAAGTGTACCACGTAAGGCCCGGCTCCTCGTAAGGCCCACTTTCATTTTAACCAACTTCTAACTATCAAATGTTTCTGTACTTGCACATGTTGAAACATGTCCTCAAGTTATTTCGTAGAACAAAAAAATTAAGACAATCGCACTATATTTGCGGTGAACACAGTCAATTGAAAATAACAGAGGCGTAAAAAAGCCATTTTTATAGTGGACGATGCTTAAAAAATAATGATCTACAGTGAAATTGTGGGTTGCTTTCTTAAAATAACAAAGTTTGTTGTATTGTGAAGATACAGAGGTATGTTTAAGGTAAAAAAATCAATAGCAAATTTTTTTTTCTTGGAAGGCCTATGAAGGCCCACCATAAAAAATTCAACAACGGTCATTAAGAAACCTTATATTGAGTTGCTCTGAGGCCAAAAGACGGCAACTATACCTTTTTTTTGCTTAAATAGCGTTTAATCTTTAATTCTTAATCAAAAACAGGTAAGTAACATTCGTTAAGTTTTTTTTTAAATAAACGAATTTTGTCTGATATTTTAATTTTTTTTTACTAGCTTTTACAATATAAATTAACATAAAAGGCTTTCAAAAGTAATGAATGCAAGTTTGGGTTCATTATCTCAAACAAGGAGTAAGTGGGCCTTTTAAGGTACACATGTTCCTCGTAAGGCCCAAAATGACGTTTTTTTAAATCGCATTTTAGAAGCTTTTCCGATAATGATTTTTGGTAGAATTTTTTGTTTTTCTATAGAAAATTTATCAAATAAAACAACACAAAAACAATCGGGTTTCTATCATCAATACTTCGTACGCTGTAATCGAAAAGGTGTTAGGTGGGCCTTACGTGGTACACTTACCTTACATACACACATATGTCGGGAATAGTAATTGCTTCAAACGTTGACATTTTTCGTTCCAATGACGTCATAAATACGTACGCACTAACTACATTTTATATGAATGTATGTATCTTTGTTTCGTCATCGTTTATCAGTAGTGCATAAAATGTGAGAAATTTTCGATTCATGTGTGACGACACATTAATCAAAATAATATGAAATTTCATTGGAAAGCATCCAATCCAATGACATCACATCGCATCGCCTTCGATGTGGAGTAGTTACATACATACATACGTACATGATGATAGCAAATTAATAATAGCCGCAATATATTGAGCAATTACTTGAAATGGAAATTCGAATAAATTGTAGGCACTCGCCTCTTCATGGATGCGCGCTTCCGGAGTTTAATGGTCTTTAAACAGTATCGATCGATTGTTCGACTGTTCGATCGATCGGTCCGTCGGTCGGCCTATGGAGTATTAGATGAGAGCGTCATATGCATACCGTCGCTCGTTCGCATTGCTCCCAGAGGTACGCTTGTTTGGCGACAGTTAAAGCAGCATATTGCATATAGAATTATCTATGTATGGTAGAATACAAAGTGTGTGGTGTGTGTGTGTTTTTGTGCTCGAGAGTTCATCTTGCATTTGAAGATATGTACCTACTCTCGAACGGTTGTTGCGCCGCTTGTTGGCCACAGTTGGCTGTTGTTCTTGTTGCGGAAATCCACCAACAAATTATGCGCTTGGATGCTGCAGTTGCTTTGAAATCTGTTGCATACCTTTATGCATCCACTTCTTCGCCCTCGTAGTTCGCGTTCGCGTTCGTAGCCTCCACCTCCACCAGCAAGTACCTCTGCCCGTTCGGAGAGCTTATTGCGCTTCTGCGTAGAACTGATGAGACCTGGATTGTGGCTGCGGCCCTGACTCTGACTGACTCGGGCTATGCGATTCTTCGCCCCACGGATCGTCTTGTTGTTGTTTTTGTTGTTGTGTCGCGTTCAAGTTGACAATTTTGTGGTAGGCTCCGGAATACGCGCACTTCCAGGCGCAATTCAACGCGCACAGCGAACAATCCTTTGTAACATGCTTTGAGGTGCCTTTTATGAAAATTCGTTAGTGCAATGGAAATATGTTGATTGAAAATTCAGTTTCCTACTTTCCCCCTACTCAGTTTGCTCTTTTTTCATTTCGATTTTTCGATTTAGTATTTTTTGTTTTTTTCTGTTTATTTGTTTATTTCTTGTCGTCTGTTTGTTTTCTTCTTTGTGCAGTACTTTTATGCGAAGCATTTTTTTGCGAGCTTATTTTCGAATCGAAGCGCAAGAGAAATTGATTGTCCCCTTATGGGTTAAAACGATTCGAATGTGGTCTTTTCTTTTATTAATCGTCTTCCCTGTTCTGCTTTTTGCTTTGAATTTTCTGGTAAAAAGTACAAAGTCTAGTCGGGGATTCACGTAAAGTCCCCAACACATGGCGCTTCACGCCACAGCACTCAAATGCGTACCCAGTTAAACGACTGGAGATGCTGCCTTTGTCGCTTCCGAATTGGCCATTTTTTTTCCAACATTTTGGCAAACCTTGCTCGATTTTCGGAGCTATTCACCCCAATAAAGAGCGCAATAAAAACCAATAGCCACAGCGATACTCAGGTGCGGACTGGGCCAATAGGCAACCGGGCAAATTCCCCGAGTGGGCCCCCAGTGCACTGTGCTTTTTGGCTGTTAGGTTTTATTTTTTTTTTTAGGTAACATTGTTCAAACGCCCGGTGGGCCCTTGACCTTCAGTCCGCCCTTGGCGCTACTACCACCTTGTCATTTATTTTTCAATATATACTAGAAATAGATTAAGGACGTATGGCTAGCCCAAAGGATTAATGAACAACCAGTTTAATCCAATACCCAATCAGCGGACTGGTGGTCACTTGGCTAAGGCCTGCGGGTGCATCACGCCCGTAACCATAACCGATTTACTTGCGGGGTAATTGAAAGTACTTACAGCAGAATTTCGATAACCCGGACTCATAATTTACGGCTTCTTCCTCTTCTATCTTGTTTGCCTGTTTTCGGACTTGCTCATGCCCCTTCTGAGGTGTTGGTATGCGATCTCAGCACCCTTCTGCGCCTGTATACTCCGTGCTTAAAAGTACTTAAATGTTACCATACTCTTTTCAATTCACTTAACTACCACCACCTCGTGGTTTTCATTTCCGTACACTGTGGCTTAGGTTTGGAGAAAAAGTTTGCTTCGTTGAATGTCCTGCTCTTTGCATGACTACTTAAGTGGAGCTTTGACATGGTGATGAGTGAAATGACCAATGAAAGCCGTTGACAGCGGTACTCATTGACTCTTCACCAATAGTATTTGTTCGCCATTCATCGATCTGTCGGTAGGTCAAGTTGTCAGTCAGTCAGTCTGCCAGTCAATCATTTTTATTGTATTTATCAAACCATTGCGCGCAACGCAATGAGACGTCGAAGGGAAAAAGAGAGAGACAAGAAAAAAAAGTTCCATTCAGCTTGATGTCTCTCCTCCTGTCGTTCGCATGTGTGCGTATTGATGTACATAATTAGATACATACTTATAATATGGCAACGCGTGCAGTAAAAGCTCGTCACACTTTGAATTGAAGCCGTTCATAATAAAAGAGCTAAAGAGGAGTTCTCTCTCATTCTGTCAAGGCTTTCGTAAATAAAAAATATAAATATTTTTCGGTTCTTATACTTTGACATTTCGAAGCCTGAGCTGTCATTTTCTGTGGCAGCTCTTGAAAACTACAAAATATTCACAGGTGGTTTTCTTCATTAATTTTTGTCTCTTTAAATGAGAAGCTTTTTCGAGCACGGCTCTTAGATCCTTTGTCTCTATACTGGCTTCTTTGAGAACGAGAAAGAAACAGAAAGCAAAAGAGAAAGACAGATAAAGAGATAAAGAGAAAGAGAGATAAGAGAAAGAGAGATAGAGAGAAAGAGAGATTAAAAGAAAGATAAAGACAGATAAAGAGAAAGAGAGATAAAGTGAAGAGATAAGAGAGAGATAAAGAGAAAGAGAAAGACAGATTAAGAGATTAAAGAGAAGAGAAAAGAGAAAGAGAAAGAGAGAAAAGAAAAGAGAAAGAAAAGAGAAAGAGAGAAAAGAGAAAGAGAGATAAAGAGAAAGATAAAGAGAAAGAGAGATAAAGAGAAATAGAGATAAAGAGAAAGAGAGAGAGAGATAAAGAGAAAGAGAACGAGAGAGAAAGCGAGATAAAGAGAAAAAGAGATAGAGAGAAAGAGAGATTAAAAGAAAGATAAAGACAGATAAAGAGAAAGAGAGATAAGAGTAGAAAGATAAAGAGAAAGATAAAGAGAAAGACAGATTAAGAGATTAAGAGAAAGAGAGATAAAGAGAAAGAGAAATAGAGATAAAGAGAAAGATAAAGACAGATGAAAGAGAAAGAAGAGATAAAGAGAAAGTAAGAGATAAAGAGAGATAAGAGAAAGGATAAAGAGAAATAGAGATAAAGATGAAAGAGAGAGATGAAAGAGAAAGAGATACGAGAACGAGAGAGAAAGAGAGATAAGAGAGAAGAGATAGAGATAGAGATAGAGATGAGATAGAGATAGAGATAGAGAATAGAGATAGAGATGAGATAGAATAGAGATAGAGATGAGATGAGATGAAGAGAGAGATAGAGAATAGAGATAGAAAGAGAAATAGAAAGAGAGAGAAAGAGATAGAGAGAGAGAGAAAGAGAATAGAGAGAGAGAAGAGAGAGAGAGAGAAGAGAAAGAGAAAGAGAGAGAAGAGAGAAGAGAAGAGAGAAGAGAAAGAGAGAAGAGAGAGATAGAGAGAGAGACAGAGAGTCATAGATGACATGACGATGAAATTGTCACAGAAATGAAGCATATCTTTACAACTGATGGCTATTGTGATACTGTTTCACGTTCTCCACAGAGGCTTTAATTTTTTTGTCGTCCCGAAACAATAAATTTTTGTAATTTATTCCTAAATATTGCTTATCGCTGACAAAATAGCAGTCAACACGGAATAAACGACGAATTTAACGACGCCTACGGACAATTTAAATGGACTTCGATAAAGCCTGCATTAACTGAAATCTCTTACAGATCACATACAATTCGTGCGATTGCTAACGTCTTGCTCTCTCTCTCTCTCTATCTCTCTCTCTCTGTCTGTATTTTTCTTTCCCTTTCATTCTCTGTTCCACTTATTCACAACAAATCGGTCAGCATTTCAACGCTGGAAGTTATTAGATACTAATTCGGTCGCCATACTTACCCCCCTCTCCCAGCCTCTTGTCCCGCGCTCCATCACACACACTTATATATGTGAATATACACGTCTTTGACTCCAAATCACGACGAATGCGATCAAAATTGTCGAAATCCGCCTTAAACTGCCGTAATTAATTATTGCCATTTCAACGGAATCCTTACGGACCGGCCTGGCCTGGTTTGGTTAGTTTTGCTTTTCGTTTTCTTTTGCTCTTGGTTTTTTTTTTTTTTTTGGGCTTAGGATCATTTTGGATTGTTTTAGGGAATTCTTCCAATATTAGCACATACATATTTATATTCATATGTTTGTATGCATGCGTGCGAAGGCCTCTTTGGCGCGTTAATGAAGTCATAAATCCGCGATTGAGTTGTTGTGGCCATTCCCAGAGAAATGTTCTTCAAAATTCAAGAGGTTTGCCATTCGGCAAAAATTCCTCAAGTCGATTTGGCAGGATTTTAAAGGGATTACATGAAAACACAAAAATTAAGCCTTAACATCGCGAACCGCTTGTCAACTCAACAAAAGGAATGATCATGTTTGGGCATCCCTTTTTATTCCATCTTTTGTGAAAAACGAAAATAAGTTATATTGCCCGAAATATTGTAAAAAAAAAAACACCGACAAAAAATGTGTAGGTACCTTACTTCTCGCCCATAGTGCTCGTTAAAAATTTTCGACCTCATTTTTCTCGTCAAACTTTCTCATTTTCAAATACCATACGGAAGAGCCTTAGGGCAAGCAATAAAGAGTACAGCCGACTGGGGTCCTTGAAAAGAATTTTTACATTTTGTTGATTTTTTGATAGGTACTACATAAAAAAAAAACACTTCAGAATTCAATTTGTAGGGGTCTCCTTTTGCGCAGTAGGTATCTTTGAAATATCCTTGAAAAATCTCTTTGAGTAAAGCATTTTTCAAAATTTTATATTTCAAGAACTAATTAAGATAGAAGGATAAAACAAATGCCAATTGATAGCTTATAAATCAAGTAATCGAAAAAAATATAAATAAAAATTCAATAAATTTTTTCAATGCACTCGCATTCTCCCACACTTTCTCTAAGTAATTCCTTTCACCAAAAACAATGTTATCAAAATCAAAGAGTATCTTTTCAAGATATTAACAAGAAATATTCATGGCCGGCATGACCGTTTATTCAAAACTTAATTGAAATGATTAGATTTTGAGACAGTTTTTTATTATTTCCATAAAAGACCTCGTACTGGAGGGCGTATGTACTTTAATATGGATCTATCAATCTGTTCGTACTCACGTCTCCAATTACATATCTGTATACCGAGTTTCATCAATATATGTACATACCCTGCAGTAATATTGACTGATCCAAATGTAGCCTTCGGTCAGTCCTTCATGTTACCAGTACTAGTCCGCTCATAATTCCACTTCTAATATATTCAACGGACCTTTTTAACATGGGAATGTCATTGGGCAGGGACTATTCCGCAAAACGGCTGACCGAATGTCAGTCTGGTCTTAGAATAGTCAATTAAGGAAACTAAAACAATTTTCTATATACATATGTACCTACATTCTAAGTTGATGAAAGTGTCATTTACAGACTACCCTTAAACCAACCCGTTTATTACCGACCGCCGGCTAGCCGAATTCGATGGAGCGAACTGCCATAATATAACCGGTTGGATTTGGACCGATCAAAGGCCAGTCCTTCTAAGGAATTTGACCAGCTCATTACTGCAGGGTAAGTACAGCTTAACTCATTTGATGATAAAACTGTATACAGACAGACAGACAGACAGACAGACAGACGGACGGACGAGAAGAAAGATGGATATACAAACTAGCAGACCGACATACGGGCAGAAAAACCGAAAGACAGACAGACATATGGGTAGACAACGCGGACAGACAAACGGACAGACAGATGGACAGCCATACAAACCGATATGGCTAAATCGAGTCTGCAAATATTTTTATATACATACATATCTGTCTCAAGCAATTCTGGACGTTACTCACATCCGCACAAACGCAACATACCTACTCTCGGCACAGATTATTCCGGGTAGTCGAAAAAACGCGAGGAGGTAAAAATTGTTATCGTAACACCGAAATAAAAAAATTATTGCCGTTTGCAGTCAGCTTAGGGACATACTGAAAACATTCAATAATGAGAGGAGACAGCAACCAGCAGGCTGGCGGCAACAACCCAGCCAGGCAACGGACAAGCCAATTTCGTTTAACGTCTTCATCAGTGTTCGAATTCCTTTCGGTAAGCCCGCAAAAGCCCGAATCTCGAACGGTAGTAAATAGGTTTGAATGGCAAATTACTGGCACTTTTTTTTCCCTGTATTATTATTTTTTCTTTTGCTTTTCTTCTTCGAAGAGATGATTTCGGTTTCGATGATTTTATGTGTGCTTTAAGAAATTTGCATGATTTTTGAAAGAATCCCAAATCTCTCGCTGCGTTCGCCCTGCTCCGTTTGTTGTTGTTTTTTTTTTTTTTGTTTTTTGTGTTTTTCTGCGGTTTCCGAGAAGCACGCTCAGACACATCCATATACCCATATCAAGTCATAATAGCACTTTGTGGTTAGCTTGCCGCGTGTTAACATCGGCATCAATCACACGCAGGTATCACCTTCACTCGGTCCTTATTCGTTTTCTTCCTCTTTTGAATTTTGTTTGTTTCTCTTCTTCTTCTTTTATTTTAATTCCTTTTTTTGGATTTAATTTTTTAAAATTTATTTTATTTTATTTTGGTTGTTACAGCGGGGGGTTGTTGAAGATGCGAAAAACATTTCGCCCATAATAAATAAATAAATAAATGATTTCAAGATTGATCGAGATCATCATCTATAAGTTCTATAACGATCTGTAGGCAAAATACTTTCGAGAACTGGGAGTAAGTATTACAAAAATTGCAGAAATTCCTGCGAATGTTCAGCACATGCGAACATATGAAACCAGTTAAAATCAAAAGCGAGATAAAAAAAAATTTTTTTTTATTGCATATTTGTTTATCCACATATGCACACAAGAATTTTTAATGAAAATATGCAACAAGGAGAAACGATTTACCTTCCCCATCGTCACGCACACACACACACACACACGCACGCACACGAACACGCTTCAGGCTGGCTAGACAAATTCACATCAAATATTCCATTACGCCTGGAGCAGGGACAACATGAGGAGAGTCCCCAGCAATAACATTCAACAATTGCATTTGCTCAGAAGAAGCTGCTTGTCTGGACAGGACAGTTTCGTTGTCACGAGGATAATGCATTCTGTTGCTTGACGCACTGAAGAATGAAAAGAAAGATAAAGAAAAAAAATAATAATAAGAAAGGGTGTTTTATTCAGGCGAGTCTGAAAATACTCGACACAGCCACAGAAACACATGTTCAAATAATTTTTTATATCAAGAGGTGTTTAAGGCCATGATACAAGAAAACAAGATAGCGCCACTTCAGTACCGCTATTTTGAGGCTCTCTCTGAGAGCCGAAAATTGAGTTTGTGACGTCACTGAGCGAGAAGTTGTTGTTGTTTCGCATGCTATTCAAAAAAGTAAAAATCCGGTTTAACATGGGAAACAACAACAACGAATCGCGATTTTGAGTTTGTGACGATTCCTCTCTCAAGTGGCGCTATCTTGTTTTCTTGTATCATGTTTAAGGCCATAGGAGGTCCCATATGCCGAATTTTCTTAAATTTCTTTGTGAAAACCGCCCCTTTGCCACGCCCACTGTTCAATTTTTGTTTTCAATTCTAATCGGATGCTTAAATATACGCTCAAATCCTAAGTTTCATTGAAATATTTCGAAAAACTCCGATTTTGGGACAGTTTTGAAATTTTTGTGATAGACCCTAGTACTGGAGGTACCCCTAAAAATGATCCGATCGGGTCCATTCTCGAACTTTCTCTTATTCATGTCCCCGTGAGCACTTATACCAAATTTCGTCAAGATAGCTCAACTCCTTCGATAAGAAAACTGTATACAGACAGACAGACAGACAGACAGACAGACAGACGGACAGACGTACGGACATGGCTAAATCGAATCTCCTGGTGACGCTGATCATTTCTATATATATTATGTATGGTCTATCTGGACTGGTTCTGGGTGTTACACACAACCACACAAACGCAAGCACACGTTGAATTTAATTCGAACTTCGTTGAAACTTGTAGGGTACATTGAGTATTTTAATGCCGATTGCCTTCAGCTTGGAACTTAATATTTTTCAAGAGGAAACTATGTTATAATTGGATTCTTACAAGGAAAATGAATTATGAAATGTATTAGGAACGCATTGCTCTAAAAATCTTTCTAATGGGCTCTACGCAGATATGCAGGAAGTAAATTTCCTATACGAAACACATGCAAAAAAAAGAAGAAGTATTTTGAGTTACTTCTGATACTTCAACGAATACGCAGATTAAAAGCAATCGAACATGCAGGGTTGCAATTAAATCATACATTTTCTATATTTCTGTCGACCTGTCAACGAAATTTCAACTCTGATTTCCTTTCTTCACAAGATCGAGCTCTATATTTCCTGCATATCTGCGTAGGGCCCATAATAAGTGTGTACCTACGTATAGAGCTTTGTGATTTCCCAATCAAAATCTTATTCGAATATTTTTTACTTTTTATTAAATTTTATAAACTTTAATAATTTTTAGAAATGAAATAGTCTGTTATAAAGATTATAATGCACCTCTGTGCTTTTACGTTGCTGTATGTGTCCCAAAAATATGCCTTTTGATTTTGATAAAAAATTTCTTGGTGAGAGGTTATTAGGCAAGGTACTTCTTTTAAATAGCTAGAAAGTGCCGCTGGAACGGGAGTATTCAGAAAACAATTGTTTAATTTTTTTTTTTTTTTTGTGAAAAAATTTTTCTCAGTGTAAAAAAAAAATCTTTTTAATATACATAAGTATTTCCTGTTTTATTAGCTATCAGTTGCAATTTGTTTCATCATTCTATCTAAACTAGTTTTTGAAATACATATACATCCATATATAATACATATGTTTAAAATATTGAAGATGAGCTTGATGATGATATGGGGATGGAAATGACAGACTGTCCCCTTACAATCAAGCACTTTTGTGCATTTTGCCATCCCGGATAAGGGAAAGAAAAAGCGTGAAAATAAATGGGAAGAGGTTAGAAAGGGGTTAAGCTCCCTCAGAGCTTATTGGTAGTCAAGAATTTCAGAGAGTGGTCATATCCCTTGTGACCTTGTGTGATCTTGCGTGTCCCCTTATAAAGCTCACAAAATTCCGCAGATCAGCTCTCTTCAGTCGAAAGAGGAAGTCTGTGATTTTCTCGTTTGGCTCTTTAACAAAACACTTGGCCGTGCTGCAGATCAAAGCCCTGGCCCATCTTTTCTTATACCGCATAGGAAGCGATCCAGCGCGCTTCAAACCTGCTAAACTGGGAGCTATCATGAAGAAGAGCTTAATCAAAAGGATTTCTCAAGGATATTTCAGGGACCAAAGGAACCGAAAAGCAAATTTCTTCAGTGTATTCAAAAATCTACGAAACTTTTTGAGGGCCGATTGCCTTCTTTAGCCTTAGGCAAGACCCTTTGACTATGGTTCGTCATATGGATTTTTCGTGCATGTAAATGCGAATTATTTTCTTTCTGGTTTCCAATCGGATACATACTGGAGAAACTTTTCCCTGCATAGAGCTGCAGATATTATTGCTTTAAAAATTTTGTTTAAATTCGTATTATTTTTTATATACGTATGTATTATGTATTTATTTCCTTCGGAAACACTCACCTTTTACACTGAAGTCTTTCCATATTTCTCTTCACTAGTTTCTTCGGTTGTATATTTTTCTTAATCAATATTCAAAAAAAAAAAACCAAAAAAATGAATACATAAAAAATAAAATAACAAGAAAGAAAGAAAGAAAAACAAAAACAAAATGCATTATTCTCTCATTTTTCCAATCAACCTGCTGTTTGCCTACGCATTCAGACTGCACTGACTGCACCCATGATCCCATGTCCATTCCGTGTCCAGTGAAATAATAAAGAAATTATGAATTTCAAATGAGCTGCTGCTGCTGCCTTCGAAATATTCGAAGACAATGCACAAAAAAGGATGTGAATACGCTTAAAATTCAATGAGGTCGTATGTTTTAACGAGTCCCATGCATAGGTAATAAGACCATGTCTCTTCGCGATCATTTCGCCGCTCGAAGCATTCTTGCATTCGGTCTCCCATGCTCGCACACGCACACGCACACCAACACACAAACACACACTCACGAACATTCAAAAAAAAAAAAATAACCATCCTGCATTTTCAAATGGGTTTGCGATCAGGAGAAACAAAATCCGAAGACGATGTTTTTAAGCCATTTTCGAGTAATTTTTTTTTACTATTTTTTTTTTTGTTTGTTTTTTTTTGCCCTAGAATCTTTCCGAAAATTCCATAGCTCGAGCCCAAAAGTCGAATTTTATGAGGGTAAATTTTAATCTCACTTAAGTGTCGCAGACTATCAACTGTGAATCCATGATGATGCAACAATATTCCTTTCAACAATAGGTACACACCGTTCGAGTCCTTCTGACGAATGACCATCACAGCTCTCCGGACAACATCGAATCGCCTTGCCCTTATTAATTCCAAATTATGCAAACTCAAAGATTTTCATAAATTAGCATAAGCATTTTGTGAACGTAACGTTAACAACTCTCCCTCCACCAGCCTTCGCTCAACTGTCTGTTCAAAAAGGAAGACACAACAGAACCGAAATAATTTCAACTCGGCTTTGTATCGATTTCCCATTTAACAAGTCAGAAATTTTACTCGAAATATGCATAACTGTTAAATGATATTGATGATGTTAATGATTACACAGGTATGCAAAGCAATTTTGTTTTTTTTTTTTTCTCAACTGTATGAGTTGTTTTTTGGCTGAATTGCATACAGAATTCTCTTCTTAAATTGAAATTTAACTTTTTCATTCTCAAAACATAAATGTTAATAAATGTATATAAATCCTTATACATATATGCAGGGTGTTCCGTTTGTGAAGGTTAACCGGTCGGGAGCTGATAGAGGAGGTCAGAACTAACAAAAAATCGTATGGGAGGGGGAGGGTCGCAAATGCACCCCTGATGAGTTATAGGGCCTTAAAGTTATTAGGCAGTAAGTCGAGAAATAAAAACTCTCTCACGATAATGGTTCACCGCAGAACTTAAAAACTTAAATGCAGTTTGAATGTCAATTGTATGTGCTTTAAGGCAAAATTAAATTGATGGTAAAAATTTGACCCATTGAGGGAAAAATAAACGGTCAAAGTGAAAAATGCTCAAAAAATATCAATTTTTTTTTTTTTACTTTGGAAGCCATTTTGGTATGAAAAGTGTTCAATTAACATCCAAATTTTTTAGTTTATTCAAAATGCTGGATCGATTACCTTTTATTTGGTACCCCATATGTCTAACCACTTTTGTGAAAATAAGATGAAAAATATTAAATATCTAAATGAATATATTATCCGATTGCTATCAATACCTAATAAGTTCGACTTCATGGATATACCTATCTACTTATATAATATATCTTTTTAAAATTTCATTTTTTTTATTTAGATGACCATAATTTTGCCATCACTGAGCGATTTTTCAAGCTCGAGATCCGAGATTTAAGGACGCCAACTTCTATAAGCGTATATCAAATCTGACCATCGTTGTCTGAACCGTTACAGAGATATAAGGTTTTTTCTAAAACAACTCAATTCGTGACTCACCCGAAACTGAGCCCACACGCTTTGAAAAGGGAACGGTTGATTTTCAATGTCAGTTCTATCCCAGCAATCATATTCGGAGTGCTCCGAATAGGAGTTTAAACGATTTACTAATGGAACTTTGCAATGTACTGCTTTTGCCTCAAAAAACACCGCCTATGAGCATTTGATAGGCTAAACGAGTCTTTTTTTTTTTTAATTTGTAACTGAAAACGAGTCCAAACAGATTCTTGAGGAGCATTCTAGCAATCATTAAAGATAAATTTTGAGATTCCGAAAAAAAACACTTCTTCAATGTTAGGCTCCGGTCACTTTTCTCCCGAAAAATCGATTATTTCGAGCTCCTATCGGAGCGTTTTAGAAGCACTTGCGCTCCGGAAAAGGAGTCCTTAGGTGCGCCGTGCAGACTCTTCTGATTGGCGTGGGAGTTTCAAGAGATGAGCTGAATGCATGGAAAGACGTCCGGTAATGATCTCTTTAAGACCGACACGCGGTCGACCCAGGGCTGGCACCATTTACTGCTGGGTAAATTCAATGTACAAATATGAATACATGGTCACGAATTCATGGAATGGCTTTGTAGAAAGAAAAATTGCGTTATATCGAGCACAAAATTTTTTAATCGTTCGTTATATAGAACACTTAATTAGGGTATTCCCTTAAAGGAGAAAATTTTGAAAAGGCGAAGAAGTGTAAAATTTTCCATAAAAAATTTCATTGATTAATTTTTTTAGCCTTCTTCATTTAATAGTTTCTTAGGTGCTCGAGGCAAATACACGTTTAAAGGGAAACCCCCTAATGAAAAATTCTCGAGTGTTCGTAAAATCGAAAATTCGTTGAATCGAGTGTTCGCTATTTAGGACGTCCACTGTATTTTAAAATTGTCCAGATTTATTTTATTATTTATTATTTTACATTATTTATAATATATATATTTTTTTTTAAATTCATTATTACGTATTATTAATCTTAATTCAGATTGAACATGTCGATTTAAGAGTTTTCGCTATCCACAGTAAAAAACAAAGAATTTTTTTTTGAAAAATTACCGAAATTAACAGAAAAACCAGGCAAAGAGAAATAAAAATTTGAAATTTTCTACTTGTATCCGACTCGAATGTGAAGTTAGCAAACGCGTAACATGATACATTTTGTTATATCGGCAAAACAAGACGACTAACAAATCGCATTGACAACCTTGTGCTGACCTCACAGAACATGCGAACAAATTGCACACGGTTGCATTTGGATATTTTTTTAATTTTTCGTTTTTTTTTTTTAAAATGCATTCTTAAACAATTCTGTTTGGAAGTGTACAACGAATCAAAGCAGAAAACGCACTCGAAATGAAATAAATAGTAGCACAAAGAAGCTTTCTTTCGAATTCAACTCAAGATCGATCCTTAGCTCACTTAAAGTTTTCGACCATCGAGTCGTTGAGTATTGATAAAATTGTCGATTGAGCGTTAAGCTCTTGAGTTCTTTTGGAGTCGAAACTCTAAGAGGCTTTTCGCGTGGCAATTTAAGACCACTGTGCGTGAAATGTGCGCATTGACAGGAGACAACACAAAATTCCATAACTCTCTTGAACTCGGGTACACGCATTGCTGGATGCATATGGCCATGAGCAACGCAACGACAACGCACAGTGTTCATGACAACACAGCACAACAACAACAACAACAACACTTAACAATGAGAAACTGGTAGAAACATCCAAGACCCACAAAGCCGACTCGAACTGCATCGAATTCGAATTCGAATTCTCGATGAGAGCCCATGAGGGATGGACAAGCGGAAGAGAGCGGAAGCGCGAAGACGACCGGCATGCAGTGAAGGGCACGACGCGAATAGGTCGAAAGGACGAACAAGAGAAGCTTAAGGACCGGATATGTCAACAGCTGAAATATGTAATGCAAACAAAGTTGGCCAGTGATGACAACGTTGCTGTTGCTATCATTACAATGATAAGAGGGACCCCATTATTGCCGTGGAGCTTTTGTGATGCACAAAAGTGAACGGAGTCAGCAATGGCTGCATCAATGATTTCGTATCAGTGTCTGCATCGGTGTCTTGACACACACGTATCGGAGTATCTTTGTCAGTGCGAGTGCGAGTGCGAGTGCCCCTGCCAGTGTCGCTGCCCATGGCGGTGTTTGTGTTGCTGGTGCCAGTACTGTTGCTGGTACAGCAAATGTATACATGCATGAACTTGGTAGAGGGGCAAAAATGTGCTTTGATGATTTGGTCGCCATTGGCCATATTTTGTCCTCCTCACCCGAATTCAAGTTACTCGCTCGAAATTCCAATCGAAAGCCAACGTACTCGTAATAGAGAACAATAGCGTTAAACTGTGCGACTTTACTGGCCAGCCCGTAAGTCTCTAAAATAAACAATGTTAGCATTGTTACGCGTAGGGCTATGGATATTCCGCTTCCAGGCTGTCGATTACTCACACTCCTGTCCACACTTCCTGCTCGCTTGTAGCCGTTGTCAAGAAGTTATTGTACATACAACGATGGCCTAGCCATAAAATGGTGTTGTTGCCACTCAAAAAGCTCAAAGTCCTTTTAAGCTCCAAAAAAGGAAAGAATGAAAGATATACAGGCTAAACGCACTGCTAAGAAAGAGAGAGAGAGAGAGAGAGGGAGAGAGACAGAGAGACAGAGTATAACAGGGTGACAGAGAGGGAGAGGGAGACAGAGAGGGAGAGAGAGAGAGAGGGAGACAGAGAGGGGGAGACAGAGAGGGAGACAGAGAGGGAGACAGAGAGGATGACAGAGAGGATGACAGAGAGAGACAGAGAAAGGCAAAGAGAGAGGGAGAGAGAGGCAGAGAGGGACAGAGTGAGATAAAGACAGAGAGGATGTCAGAGAGAGACAGAGAGTGGCAAAGAGAGAGGGGGAGAGAGGCAGAAAGAGACAAAGAGAGATAAAGACAGAGAGAGAGATAAGGGGAGAGAGATAAAGATAGAAAGGTGAAGATAGAGAGATAAAGATAGAGAGATAAAGATAGAGAAATAAAGATAGAGAGATGAAGATAGAAAGATAAAGATAGAGAGATAAAGATAGAGATATAAAGATAGAGATATAAAGATAGAGAGATGAAGATAGAAAGATAAAGATAGAGAGATAAAGATAGAGATATAAAGATAGAGAGATGAAAAGAAAGGTATAAAGAGAGAGCGGAAGAGAAATAACGAGAAAGTGCAATAGAGAGCGAGAGAGAACGAGAGAAAGAGAGAGCGATAGATAGCGAGAGAGCGCAAGAGAGAGTGAGAGAGCGAGAGAGAGAGCGAGAGAAAGAGAGAGCGATAGATAGCGAGAGAGCGCAAGAGAGAGTGAGAGAGCGAGAGAGAGCAAGAGAGAGCGAGATAGATCGAGATAGATCGAGATAGATCGAGATAGATCGAGATAGATCGAGATAGATCGAGATAGATCGAGGTAGATCGAGAGAGATCGAGAGAGATCGAGAAAGGTCGAGAAAGATCGAGAGAGATCGAGAGAGATCGAGAGAGTGCGAGAGACTGCGAGAAAGATCGAGAAAGATCGAAAGAGATCGAGAGAGATCGAGAGAGTGCGAGAGTGGGAGCGCGAGCGGGCGAGAAACTGATAAAGAGAAAGAGCGACAGAAATTGCATTTTGAGAGTAATTAAAAGAAATGAAAGAAATATTCGAAAATAACTTTAAACTCCAAGTGGGATAGGAAACTCCATTCAAGGCCGATGGAATTTCCACTTATGATAGAACTGAGAAACGAAATAACAGTGCTAGCAGGCGGCGCGTAAATTACAGTGAATTCTGTAGGCTGATGGAATTTTTCAAAGGAGACATCATTCAGATTTAAACAAAAAACAAATATGGGAGAGTATAGAGAAATAAGAATGTGAATGATGAGAATTAATAATTTTGTAAAAAAAACAAAGCCTATAAATACCAATCTAAAAACCAAAACAAAACAAAAAAAAAAATGAAACTCTCGATTATAACAAGATAGAAGAAGATAAATCGAAGAAACATCTCCAAATGAATTAAGAATTAAATAGAAAATTTCCAGAGAATAGAAAATAGAAAATGGGGAGGGGGGGTGAAAGAAATAAAAGAAAAAACTGCAAGAGAAGATGTTCAAACTCAACGAGATCTACGAGATCGTTCGTACGATCTTTCAGAAAAGAGCTTTTGTGAGTTCGATTGGCTCTGCTGTAGATACATTTACAGCTGCAACTTGATTCAGATGCTGCAGGACGGGCACATCAGCGTGCTAAGACAGTTTCTAACGTCCCTGGCTACTGATTAATTGCCATTTATTATTTAGCCAACAACACAACGGTGAGTGCGGTATCATCGGTAATCGGTAATCGGCGAGTGTGGCAAGTACACCGAAGTTGACCGAATCGCTTTGACCAGATTCGGTTAAGAAATATGATGGTTTCTGATTACGTTAGCGATTTAATCAAGCATTTTCTCTGCCATCGATACGAAAGAGTGTGCGAGCGAGCGAGAGAGAGATAGAGAGAGATAGAGAGAAAGAGAGAGGCGGACCGTGGAGCATGAGCCCGCGTAGTCGGCAATAACAGTTTTATGCCGCATTCTAAAGCAGCTGCTGGTTCTTAAGGCCAAATTTTCTAGCCTCCGACAATCTGTGTAACAAATGATCTTATTATGCTCACGAGACGAGACATTCTAAAAGATATTTTTCAGCTGAACCAAGAACCCAGTCTATGAACTAGTCTAGTGCTGGTTGTGTTTTTATTTTTATTTTATTTTTTTTAATTGCATTTAGAGGTAGATCGGAGCAGGTTGGTGGATAGCAAAGAATAGATAGCATTCAATAGATCCTTAGACATTTCAAAATCCGATTAATCATATTCATTCATTTTCGCCTCTTTAGGCTTCAGAGTGAACGAAGGGAGGGGGGGTTTTTTTTTTTGTCATCTTTAGTCCGAAACTAGGCACTTTCGTTTACAGAGGTATCATCCATCAGTCAATTGGCTGGCTTAGTCATTCCGGGTCTCGAAATGGCTAAATTTTCTGGACAACTCGCCACCGCCAGCGTCGGCTTCGCTAAAAATAGTCTTAGCAATAAGAAAATTTCCTCTACTTACTTTCCGATCGTCACCCGTAGACGGTTTCCAGCTTCTTTCGATTTAGCACAATCCATATAGTCATTCACATCGGGAGTCATATTAATTAATTAATGTAATTGGTCTGTCGTTGCGGCAACGATAATGATCACATCGTTGCGATCCAATGCGATAAAGCTCGGCATGCACAGCGAGTGGCTTAAGGCTCATGGCAAAAGGTATGTGTATGTTGTATGTCTCTAGGTAGGCCCAACTCAATTCTCTTGGTTTCCAACTTCAAACTTGTTAAATAATGTAAGGAATTCCTTTCTACATAAAGGCGTCGACGATGAACTTGAACTTTGGTTCCTAAGGTGAGAGATCTCAGATTTTTCATTCAACGTACGAAGAAACATGAAGAAATGGATTATGGATTCAAGCGTTTGGGTATTCTCTATTTTCGGTTTCCTTTTTTTTTTTTATTTATTTATTTGTTAAATGTTTGTTTTTTTCTTTGTTCATTTATAAAATTGTTCTTTTCTTTTTTCTCTTCCTCCCATCCATATATTAAAAACATCCCTATACATTTATATCCACTCGAAGAATTTCGAAAATACTTATATATTGCTGTGGAAATGTTGCGTATAAAATTACTCTCATATGGCATAAAAACTTGAATCTAGCAACAATGCTGCGTTGCCAAAGTTGCTCAAGAATATGTGAGGTTGATAAGCTAAAACTTTTGTCATATTATTTATAAGCAGGGGTGTCACGGATGTGGCTTTTTTGCGATCAGCGTATGCAAATGCGGATGCGGATTTTAAAAACGCACATGCGGATATGATTATTTTTACAAAATGATACTTTTATCACAAATACAAATGAGTAGATAATTACACAGCCCCCACAAAAAAGGTGTCTGAAAAAAGTATCGCTGTGCTTACCATGTGTTTTCGGGTTCACTGAATCCAAATTTTAGTTCCACATAACTGCATCGGATCTACGTTTTGCTATAAGGTAAACAAAAAAAAAATAGGCTCTTAAACCCCGCCCGCGAATACGTTTTTATGGTTATGGCTAAATCTGGAACCGAAGAAACTATGTGGTCCTCAAAATTGAATTCGGCCACTGCGTGAGCATATCGCACCCTTGCTACTAAATCGGCACAATTCAAAATTTCGCATTTCTCGAAAATCATTCAATCTCTCTTGAAACTAAGGAGAAAGAAAGTTTTTTCAAAACTTATATTACTCACAATCGACTGCTGCATCAGTCAATATAAGCCTTGTTTCTCAAGGTCTTGGGTTTCATACAGAAAAATTCAATCGAACATAAAAAAAATGTATTAAAAAAATTTTGAATTGTGCCGACCATATTATTGTGGGGCCATATTACATATGTTATATGGGGGACATATCATTTCTGAATCTATTTTCAATTCCGATTTTAGATGCCACGACTCAGTCTTCTACTCACATCTTCGAAGAAGAGGATAACGTGGGATCCTGATCAAATAAAAATGCCAGTTGACCCTGTAAGAACAAAGGTCATGGGCTACAAAAAGGCTGTGAAAATGTTTTCTGTGCCAAGGTCTACACTGAGACGATTTGTAAAGGACTCTGACGAGTCTTTAGAGTCATTTGTGCATAAACCTCTTGGTATAAGGCCCGTACTTCCACCTGTTCTGGAAAAAAAGTTAGTATAATATATTTTGTTTATGGATGCTAGATACTTCGGACTTACTAGGATGGATGTAAGAAAAATAGCCTATCAGCTGGCTCTTAAAAACGACATTCCAGCAGTGCAGGTCCGGAAGGCAAATATTATATTTGTGATTATTGCCGTTAAATGAAATGATATTTCGTTAAAGTCCAATACATTTAATATGGTCCCCTGGGGGCCATATAACCCTCACATAATGTAAAATTGTGAATTTTGGATTTTTGAGAAGAAATTAAAATATCGGTACTTCTGTTATTATTTGATTAATCTACAATTGGGCATGCATGGGCCAAAGAGTAAGGAGCATTTTGACGTATTTATTTCATATGTAAGTGTGGAAGTTTTTGCATGAGGCCTGAAAAACAAAATGGGGGGCCACATTACCACCTTCTCCTCTAATATTTTATTTGGCATTTCAGTTGAGGGGAGAATTCAATGAAAAAAAAGTAATAAAAATAAAAAATTGAAATGGATTTTCTGAGTGTTAGCATTGTCAATAGCCGATGGTCAACAAAACATTTTGGTGTTGCCGTTTAGGATTTTATGGATTTTATTTATTTCTTTATTTTATTCAAATTTTTATACAAAAGTTATTATACGCCGATAAGAATCTCCTCACCTTAAGCGCTCGCTACACACACCAGCAAACCACACACACACACACACACAAACAATCTAAAGCATGAAGTTAAAAGACCTTTTTGGCAACTTTTGCTTCTGTTTATTATTTTCTCTGATTTTGTATTTTTTTTTTTTTTGGCTTTTTGTTTGATTAATGTTGTTGTTGTTTATGTTGCTGATTGTTTTTTTTTTTTTTTTTGTACCATTGCTGTTTTGTGTTTTATGGCCAAGACAACAAAAATTATTCAATTTTACACTCTGCTCCATTGTCCTTCGTGTTGTTCATATTGCTCTTGTTATTGTTGCCCTATTGTTTTTGTTAGTTTTGTTGTTTGTTTTTTTTTTTTTTCAGTGCAGTTGGCATTTCTTCCTTTAGCCTTTTCTTGTTTGTTGTTATTGTTGTTGTTGTTTTGGCTGTTCTTGTTGTGCGTTATTGTAATCTCGTTCAGAATTTCAATTTGTGCTTCGGCATAAGTTGCTGGCTTAGATTTTCGATTGTTGATAACGCGCCGGCAACAGCTCAGCGAAGCCATTACAACAACAACAGCAGCAGCAGCAGCAGCAACAAAAACAACAAAGACAACAACAAATCAGCAATACGACAACAAACATGAAAAGGAACATCCCAAAAAAGGGTTCAAACAACAACAAAAACACCACAAGCAGATATAAAAGTTAAATCAATAAAGCAAAACAAACAAAAAAAAAAAAAAAAGGAAGAAAAAAAATTAAAATATATCTCGAAACTAAATCGGGCTTCCCTTTTTCTTTTTCGGGCGCTTCTTATCCGGAAGAGTATATAAAATTGCATATAGAGCTTGTAACGCAGAATCCTGTCTGCGTATTTTATCCAGTAATGCATCACAATTTATAGGCATTTTATACCGGAAATTTGTTTGTTTTTTGGCGGTCTAAAATTCGTCCGGATTTTAATTTCAGCTTTTATATGCCCATTAAACTGAGAAGATCACCCGTTTAAAACAGCGTAAGATGTAGGTAGTATCATAAAGCTCCCTAATTAAAGCGGTTGATTTTTTTTGCGTTTGGGTAGAAATTTTTCATGGTCTGAAATCTGATGGTGTCCTACTTTGGCATCTCTTTGAGAAAGACGTTTTCTCTAAGACCATTTCTCTTATGTTATTGATGAAGAGCTTTTGCTTAAGATGATCGGCTGCAAGTAGAAAATAAGAGAATCTTAACTGAAATTGAAGACCGAATGCCTCCAATCGGAGTCAAAGACAAAAGCAGTAGAAGTAATTCAAATAGAAAAGGGTTTTTGCTCTGGTTAGTTTTCATTAGTCTCTCGCACAGAACTTTCAATATCCTTACAAAAACTATATCGACTTAAAGGTAAATAATGGGTTAAATTAGACCCCATAGTGTTGTTGATTGAGAGGCCAGCTTTCGATGGCTTTTGTTCTGTCGGCGAAGACCGACACTTAAATTTTTTCTTCGTTTTTTTTTTTTTTTTTTTTTTTTTTGTTCATCTCTACTCTTCCTATTATTATTTCTTTTATTTATTTAAAGAAATTTCAAAGCATTTCCTCAGCGACGTTTTCAATGTTTAGCATTTGTTTTAACAGTGTTCAACGTGGACGCCTTATTCCGACAGCGACTTCGAATTCGACTTCGGTTTCGGCTTCAGCTTCGATTTCGATTTCGAGCCGAACTGTTGTGCCTGGCCACAGCAATAAGAAGAGGAGGGAGTCACTCATCAGTATCGGGCTCTGCGGTACGAAGCAGGCAACATCATCGGGCAACGAACGAGAGCATAAGCCTCTGGAGCAATCCCACTTGTATGTAGTTTGGGCACAGTTGTTTGTTCTGCTGTTTGTTAAACACCTTCGCGTACAACGTGCTACAAAAGTTTTGTTCCTGTCATTTCCATTGTCAGTGACGGGATGCTCTTGTTTTGCCTGTTGTTGTTGTTGTTGATGTTTTTTTGTTTTTTCATTTTGTTGTTGTATTCGTTGGATTTTGGCGCGTATTGGTTTCACCATCGATATTTGGGTCGGTGTCGAAGGCGATGGCGATGGCGGTGGCGGGACCCTTCGCATTGTTATTTTCGTGCAAACGAGCACGTCCTTTGTCATCTTTTACTACGTAAATCCATTTCGATTTCATCGGAAACCAAGATGAACAAAACAACAAGAACAACAAGAACAACAAAACAAAAAAGAAAAGGGAAGCAAAAAATATTGAAAAAATGGAAATGAAAAAAACATTTAAATTGAAGCTAATGAAAAGGGTTAGCTGAACTTTCGGAATTCTTTATAGTCATCTAAGACTTTCCAAAGCCCACGGTGTAATATACTGGGTTTTCCCTCCTCGTTTCAATGATATTTTCTTAAAATTTTCCATTCGATTTCCATATGATTGTGGGACGGAGGATCTGAGCGAGCCTTCAGGCAAACTCCATTCAATTAATGAAAAAAAAAAAAAAAAAAATTAAAAACAATTTACAAGAAAAAAATTCAAATAACTGGAAAAAAAGGAATATTTAAAACAAAAATAAAATCAAGCGTTGACATTTTCCATAAAAAGCGACAAAGTGTGCAAACAGCAGGCATTTTATAAATGCCTGTAAAAGACCTTGAAAGAGAGAGAAAAATAAAAGAAAAATAAATAATAAAAATAAACAGCACAAAAGAAGAACATCAAAAGCCCATGCCCAGAAATCGAAAGGACCCGAACGAAAAGAGCCCGCAAATAAAACCAAACAACCACAAACAATTCACACAATACAACAAAAGCGCGCACAATTCGCTTCTAGGCAACATTCGTTCCTTCATGACACAAACAGATAGAAAAACATTGTCTCCAACTGTTTTCGCCACAAATTCAGGTGATAAATAAAATTCTTTATATCCAATCATTTTATGCAATTTACAGTAAATTCAACACGACAAAAAAAAAAAAAAAATAAAAAAAAATACGCAAAATAAAAACCAAAAAATATAAATAAAAAATAATAAAAAAAATGAATATAAAAAATAAAAATTAAAATAAAAATACAGTCGAGTCTGGAAAGTGTGAACCCCGGATTGAGTTAACAGCTTGGTGGTGTGAACACATCAACGGAGCATGTTGTACAACAGATTACTCTGTTATTTTGACTCTTCGCAAGAAGGCCGCTCAAAAAATTTTAGGCTTACGTAAGAAACGAAGGTCTTTCATTGAGTTTTCTTATCCAAAAACTAAAAAAAAACAAACAGCTTTTTTTAAATGAAATTTTTTTGCGTGCAAATTTTTAATCATATTTGATTCAAATCAGGCGAACTAAGCACAGAAAAATTGCGGCTCGATAGTATGAACAGCCTTTGTAGTATGGACAGGCCTTGCAAAAATTAATTCAATCTATCCAGACTCTACTGTAAGTAATATACATAAAAAAGAAAAGCACAAAAGGCCAACCGTTGACTATGGCACCGGCATCAGCATCGGCATCGGCATAAGCACCAGCATCGCTACTTGTGGACTGTAGCCGCCGCATGACTATCACAGCTTGACTTGACATTAGCACAATCCCACAGATTGCTTCCCTAAAATGGGATTGCAAATTTGAAATCAGCAGGCCATTCCGAGGCCATTGTAAGCGGATTCGTAGGCATTTTATGTATATATGGGCTTTTTTTGTGTGAGTTAATAGATGTGCTATTGTGCATGTGTGTGTTCTTGCATTTCGTACACACACACACATACATACACACACATTCGTTCGGAGTGATGACTATCGAAATTCTTCGTACCACATGCCGATCCTGCAAATGCCCGCGCTTTCATTCGCCATATAAGACTTCCGATCTTCTAATTTATGTTTTCTCGAGTTTCTCTCGTTCTCCGTCTCTCTCACGCTCCTTCTCCTTCTCTCTCTCTCTCTCTCTCTCTCTCTCTCTCTTACCTGGTTACTCTCTCTCTCTCTCTTTCGCACTCTGTTGCTTTCTCTTTCGCACGGTTTTATTAATATTTTGTGTAGAGGAAATTTTTTCGTGTGTTTGACGCTTAAAAGCTTCCTTCACTGCGGCCCGATTCGATGCGATGCGACGCGATGCGATGCGATTCAATCGCTCGCTCGCTTTCATGCTGCAAAACATCACTAATGATAAATGTACTTTTTCGCTTTGATATATGTTCTGCAGCGTCGAAAGATATAAATCAATATTTTCGGATCATCAGATGCACTATAACACTTATATATACATATGTATACACACACACACACACACACACACACACACTGGTAGACATTGGGACAGTTAGATACGTTTCGTGGTAAGCTTTCGGTGTTCAACAAAGTCGTCGAAAGGTCTTACTCTTTTTCAAATTGACGGTCTCGAGACCATTTCGGTGCTCTCGATGATAATTATCATTGGGATTCTCTTGATACGGAGAACTTTATTGTTAAGATCGTGAACCATTTGAAGCGAAAATTATCTCGCAAAAGAGAGAAAGAAATTTGATCGGTTGAGTTCGGCGACAAAGAAGAAAAAAAATTGTTTCGTGATAATTTTAACTTCAGGATTATCGTGCAATCTGTAGGTGCTACTTCGAGACAATTGAAGCATATTCATGAATGGTTTATTAGGCGCTTTCGAAGCGGGGCTCTTATTTTCGTAGCGCATTGAGAGGCCTGGAGAGGATTAGCCTGTGTTTTGAATGAAATTTCATTGCCCGTCATTGGCTCAAATACATAAGTATGTAAATATGTAGATCCCAGAGGGAAACATCCTCATCTATCAATCTCTCCAACTCTATCTCGTTCTATCTGCCGTTATCATACTATTATGCTATCTCTCTCACTCTCCCATTCTCGCACTATCTTATTTTTTCACTCTTGCTCTCTCTCTCTCTCTCTCTCTCTCTCCCTCGCTCTCTCTCTCTCTCCTTCTCGCTCTCCTCCCTCTCTCTTCCTCGCTCTCCTCTTTCTCTCTCGCTCTCTCTCCTTTCTTCTCTCCACGCTCTCTCTCTTTCTCTCCCAAGCTCTCTCTCACTCTCTCTCTCTCCCACGTTCTCTCTCTTTCTCTCCAAAGCTCTCCCTTTCTCTCTCTCCCTCGCTCTCTCTCTTTCTCTCCACGCTCTCTCTCTTTCTCTCCCACGCCCTCTTTTACTCTCGCTCTCTCTCTTTCTCTTCCACGCTCTCTCTTACTCTCGCTCTCTCTCTCTCTTTCTCTCCCACGCTCTCTCTTACTCTCGCTCCTCTCGCCCTCTCTCGCCCTCTCTCGCCCTCTCTCGCTCTCTCTCTCTCTCTCTCGCTTTCACGCTCTTTGAAGCGGACTTTTTTTTTAAGTCCGGTAGGTGTCCGCTTAAGAGAGATTCAATGAGCCACGGGCAAATGTCTGAGTAATGTTGCTTTATACTCGACTAAAACTACACAATTTCCATTACAGAATAACGAAGATGGAGAACTACAGACATGATCCTTCTGATACATTTTCGGACTAGATTATAGTGATGCCTATTGCAAATGATGAGTGCGATACAAAGTAATTAAAAATAATTGATCTCAACAATTCCGCCTTCTGATGAGTTCTAAAGACTGTAATGATGCGATGTTTTTTTCTCTTTTTTTTTTACTATCGAACTATCGAAAAACATGGTCACCTCAAGCGTTTAATTATTATGAACGCAGTTATGGAGAGTCATCCAACAGTCGTCCACCTGTCCGTTGGGTCTATCCTGGTATGCATCCAAATCGATGCTTTATGACCGTCTGCGAGTAATTGATTTGAACAATCGCTTTATTTGTCTTGGCGCCTTTTGTTTTTGTTTTTGTTTTCTTCGGTTTTGTCTATTCTTGTGAACTAATTGACTACACGAATGAGTGACTGATTGAGCAGTCAGTCAGTTGTTCGGACATTTTATGTTCACTCTCGGTCAGTCTGTCTCGATTTTTTGTTTTATTTCTTTAATTCCTTCCTTCACATTTTTGTTTTGTTCTTTTTTTTTTGTGTTGTGTTGAACTTGTGTTTTTGTTGTCTTTTTGTTATTTTTCGAGATCTCACACGAGGTGATCGGAACCTAATTTTGCGCGTGATTATCAATAACAATTAACTGACGCACACGACAAATGATAATGCGAATCAATAAGGAACGTATTTATTCGATTTTGATGGCCAATTCATCCGGACAGTTACGACAACTTCAGTGACCACGTCACTGCAATGAATGTGCATTACAACGTGAGCGAGAGGAAGCGACAGAGTGAGAGAGAGAGAGAGAGAGAGAGAGAGAGAGAGAGAGAGAGCGCGAGTTCATATTCGAATGTTCCTTCGCAAACATTTTGTTGATGTCGGTTCAATGTTGGCTGTTAGGCAGAACGATGTTGTTGTTGTTGTTGCAATACTTGCCTTCGTACATGGGTATCTGTATCTATTATTAGTTACAAGCCCAATAAGACGGAACGGGCAACGAGCAACTCAACTCAACTCAACTCAGATCAGCTCAACTCAACGTGTTGTTCATTCATTTGTTCTTATAGGTTGCCTGTCAATCTCTGGTGCTGTCAAATTTATGTTTGTTATCTATTTGACTTGATGTTGCTGGTGATGTTGCTGGTGATGTTTAGCTATTGATATCGATGTTGTTGTTTTGAGTTGGATTTTGTCGTTTCGGTTATGTTGCTCGGACGGAAAATGTAGCAGAGCCAAAGTTTCCTATGCTGCTTGCATGCTGCGAAAAATGCTCACAGACAATGTGCTTTACTTTTTTATTATTAGGTATTATTATTATTATTTTTTGAAATTTTGATTTTTTTGCTTTTCTTTTCAATCCGTAAGCAGCAGACGGACATCTGCAAAAATACAACAAACATTCAAAAAAAAAAAAAAATTATAGATATAGATGAGCAAGCCTTTAAAGTGCAGAGGATGGCAACTCGTATTCGTAAGCAAGTCTGCATGAACGGATTGGACCTATCATAGCTAGTGATGTATCCATCAATTGTCAAGCAGCGCCATGTGCTTTCCTTTCCTTTTCTTTCCCTTTCATTTCTCTCCCGTACGAGCAATTCTCTTTTGCTGCATCTCTATTGCTTTCTATGAATGCTTACCAGTCAACGTTTGTGATCCCTTTTAAGCACGTACTGAGTACTGAGGCCAAGCACTCGAGTCCTGTATGAAAATATCTCGTCTTACCCATGCGGAAACCAAATGTGGCATACGCAGCAATGGGTTGAATTTTCTCTTCGAAATTTTTCACAAATCATATAAGCAGTCTAAGAGCTTTTTTTTTTAATTAAAATTAAAATAAATTCCCGTATCGGTTTGAAGCCCCCAAAACTGTTCGTTTACCATAGGCGTGATAGTATGTATGTACCTACATATGTAATTGGATGAATTCTTTTAGTGAGGCTTAAATTTGCTATCGACCTTTTAGCCTGACTTTGAACAGCTGATGTAATGTGGAAGAATTGAGACAAATATGTGAAAAAGGAAGAGTTTTTCATTCCAATGCTGGGAAAAGTCTTCTCTAATGGCATTGACCGATGGACTCGAATCAAGAGCTCAAACGATCATTTGCAATTATTGTTGGTGCTATTTTTATCGTTCTTAATGTCGTTGTTGTTGGTGTTGTTGTTGATGTTGTTATTGGTGTAGATGTTTTTGGTGTTGTTGATTTGGTTTTTGGTTGTTGATTGTTGTTGATGTTGTTGTTGGTGATGTTGTTATTGCTGTTGCTATCGTTCTTATTGTCGTTGTTGTTGATGTTGTTGTTGATGTTTTTGTTGGTGTTGTTGTTATTGGTGTAGATGGTTTTGGTGTTTTTCTTAGTGTTGATTTTGTCCTTGTTGTTGTTTGTTGTCCATGTTGTTGTTGATTTTGGTGGTGTTGTTGGAGTTTTTGGTTGTTGCTTGTGTTTGGTGTTGTTGATGTTGGTTTTGATGTTGTTTTTGTTTGTTGTTGCTTGTTGTTGTTGGTTTTCTTGTTGTTGTACTTAGATGGTGTTGATGTTTTTGTTGTTTGTTGATGTTTGATGTTTGCTCTGATCAAAGACGTTACGATTAAAAACATTTCAATTTCTCACCATTAAACCAAAAATGAATGAATGTACCTATTATTTTCTTTATTCCTCATTCGGCTTCTCATTTCTCTCTCTCTCTCTCTTCTCTCTCTCGTCTCTCTCTCTCTCTCTCTCTCTCACCTCCTTTTGTCTATTGCTTATCCTACTTTCGAAAGACTTTGTTGCCTTCTCATAGGTATTCTCGAATGGCCATATGAAAAAGAACTTTAACTACCGTAAAAACTTTCTGTCACGGCATGAAATCGATTGCGGACATTTCAGTTCGACTGATCAAGTTCAGGTTTTTCCTTATCTCAGTTCGGTTCGGTTCGGTTCAATTCGGGCTTTCCTACGTTGGCCATGAGTGTGTGTCCCACTTCATAAAGGCGCTCCAAAATGTTCGATTCTGATTTGGATTTTCGGATATATGTATGTATGTACCTACAATGCATGTTGTTTATATCCATGCTTTTGTTGTGCCTTTATTCATGCAAGTCGTACTGAACCGAACCGAAGCGAAGCGAGAAGTCGGAAAAAACACGTCATAGCTGATTAATTGCGCCGCCTGCTGTGCGATTTCGATAATGATAATCGAAATCGCTTGTTTTCGGGTTATTATTAGCAGCGGCAGCGCTAAATGGAATGTAGCGTGCCGTGGTGGCAAAGTAGCCAGTGGCCGGTGAAAATAATAATTGTTACAGCATTCCGCTATTGTTCAAGGGTATTTTCAAAAAAACACCCCGCCCCCTGCCCCATCCGAGCACTTGGCCCATTTTAAACCCTTTCATTGCATAACTATGAATATATGTATGCATGTATTTTAGAAAAAAAAAACTTCGGTAAAAGTATTCTCATGGTAATTATGTGTGATCGTGGCAGCATTTAAGTCCCCTCTAGAAAATCCATTCGAATGTGATCGAAACATTTATTCTTTCACCATCGATAACATGTCATAACGTGCGGCATTTCCTAAGAGGTACTCTTCCTTATGTGCACAAAACAAAACAAAAAAAAAAAAAAACTCTTGAACACTTTTTGTAACGCTTTGCGCATGCGCGAAGTGTAACGAATCTTTTATTGGTTCTTTTTATCCTCGCCTCTCGCGAAAGCATCCTTCAAGCGCTCTACAAGCCGTTCGATTAGATTGTTTTCGAATCGAATTTTACGCGATAATCATTATTCAAAATTTAGTTACAGTTAAGAGAAAAAAATGAAAAAGCGAAAAAAATAATAATAATAATAAATAATATACGAAAATGTAAAAATAATAAAGAAATTACGCTTTGTAGATTTGATGGCCGTTTTCTCAGATTAGATGGCTATCTTGTGTCGGTGGGAAGTGGTGCTTTGTGCTTTTTTATTTCTTATTTTTTCAGCTAAATTCAGTTAATCGCTTTTGAAACATAAAAAAAAAAAAAAAATTCGATTATGTCAGCATCTTAGTCAGGGGAGTCGCTTAGTATTGAGGAGAAAAAATCTCTTCTGCTTTTGGCCAAGATCGGTATGTCATAGCATATTCCGTTTCACTCACCCCAAGCGTTTGTCTTACGTGGTTTGTATACGTTTATGGCATACCTATAGAAACAAATGGACTTCAGTCTTGTTCTTCCACCTTGCGCAGACAATTTGAAAATATCCAAGCTTCTTTGAGCGGTCAAGTCTCCCTCGAGGAACTCGGATTTCATAACAATTTCTAAGCGAGAAACTGAAAGTTTTTTGATCGAACCTTTTAGCGAACATTTTAAAAAAGGGCTTCCACAAAAAAAAAACAATACCCGAGAATCCTCTTTACGCAGGCATGCTGTCCTGAAGAGACTTACACACTCCCACACACGCGCACACACACACACAGAAGAGAGAGAGAGAGAGAGAGAGAGAGAGAGAGAGAGAGAGAGAGAGAGAGAGAGAGTGAGAGAGAGAGAGAGAGAGAGAGAGAGAGAGAGAGAGAGAGAGAGATAGAGTGAGATAGAGAGAGAGAGAGAGAAGAGAGAGAGAGTGAGAGAGAGAGAGATGAGAGAGAGTAGAGAGAGATGTAGAGAGAGAGAGAGAGAGAGAGAGAGAGAGAGATAGAGGAGAAGAAGAAGAGAGAGAGAGAGAGAGAGATAGAGAGAGAGTAGAAGAAAGGAAGAATAGATGAGAGAAAGAGAGATATGAGAGATAGAGAGTAGAGAGAGAGAGAGAGATAGAGAGATAGAGAGATAGAGAGATAGAGCGATAGAGAGAGAGAGAGAGAGAGAGAGAGAGATGAGAAAGTGAGAATGAGAGAGAGAGAGAGATAGAGAGAAGAGAAATAGGATAGAGAGATAAGAAAGATACGAGAATATACAAGTATCTAGGGAATAGGAAAGATATTGAGAGAGCATATCATTGAGAGATAGATGAGAAAGAGTTAGACAGAGGATGTTATACTTAGAGGCCGGTTGAAATAAAATACCTATTACAGTGAGAATATACAACTGTACTAGCAATCTCATTAGAGCGAGAACCTAGGCAAATTAGGTTTCAGAGATGTCGATATCCATTTTATCGTCCATCCATTTTGAGTCAAGTGCCACAAGTTTCGCTCAAGAGGTATGTGCATTTTGCTTACTGGCTTACAGAGAGTACACTGTAAAAAGATCTACCCAACAGGAAATATATTCACTTATAGCAAATTCATTAGTGTCCCAAACATAATAATTACGGTTTAATGATGATGTTCGCTCTTACCACTTTTCTATCGTCCATCTCACATTTTGAGTCAAGTGCCACATTTTCCCCCAAAAAAGAAAGAGTCTGTTCATTTTTGTCTTCCTGGCTGTCAGAATGCCAGCAGTAACAAATATCTTTCGGCATTTAGAATGCCATGGATCCATGTCCTGCAGCATAAATAATGCAGCAGCATTTTGTTGCAATGATATGCACATTGCTGCATGTTGTCATAATACCTTACACACGCAGGCACATGTACATGTGTGTGTGTACGTCCGGAATTTGATTGATAGGGTTTCCTGTGTGCCTTATTGAAACAATGGGAAATTTCTGCAATTTCAAAGAACGATGCCATTTCATTTGAAATCCTTGAGACTCTTTTTGAGATTCCTGCCAGTCACAAGACACCAAAGAAATTTAGTCCTTTCATGTGTGTTTTATTTTTCGAAAATATTCCGAGCAAAATTGAGATGATAGCTTTCATTTTAGCCATACCCTGGTTGCACACATTTATTTTAATTTTAATTTTAATTTGATTTTTGTATTTTTGTATTTTTTTCGACTGTCCGAATCGATCGGCGAGAGCTCCGCTCCACTTTTCGACTTTATTGCAGTTTGATTTATGTTGGCGTCGCCAATTAAAAGTAGCCCACTCGGTATTGCAATTGGTAGCTGGAGCTAATGATGGCATTATGCTTGTATGCCTTTTCAATGCTGGCAGCCGATAAGCCAAGTTGCCGGTTACCCACACGATTAGAGCGCGCAATGTTAACTGGACATGCCGGACAATAACAAGTTACCGGCCACACCGTTGCGTCGGTCGCGTCGCGTCGCATCGTCTTTCAAGCTGATTAATTGCTGCGCCAAGCAGCTGCTCCTCATATGCAAGAGAATCGCAATTAAAATATTCAAAAGTGCGTTCGACCAACGAGATGAATTACATCCTTGCAACTACATACATACATTGCCATTGTACAATCCCATTCGGAATTATTCGTATCGATGCAACGTCATTATCGTGATCCTAGCGACATGTTCCTATGCAGTCACATACATACATATCTCCTTGGGAATGCATATCGGAATAATTATATCGTTAATAATGATGATGACTGTTTTGCATGCATGAGCGAAATTCCGGCTGGGGTCGCCCGATCGCTGGTATTTTGTAGTGACCACGTTACCTGTTACTGAAGTCAGTTATGCCACATTCACGTTTTTTCATGCATCAAATGAAGTTCTTAATTTTTATGAATGCTTGATTACGGGCAGCGCTTCTGGGCTTTAATGTTGTTGCAATCGCCTTGGCATTGATAATAATTTTCTTCTCCCTTTTTTTTTTGTGTGTGTGTCTTTTTTTTTTCTTTCTAAATCGCTTTCGTATCTTAAACACTGAGATTAGCATTTGATGTACATGTTGCTATTCTGAGAGAGTTCTGAGACTTTGTTTTGGTGATTTTTTGAAGGCGAAATTTTTGATTTTTTTTTTTTTGGATTCAACTAAAAACTAAAATTTAAAAAATTAAAAAAAATTGGTTTTGTTTTTTTTTTTTTTGGTGGAAAAATGCAAAAGATGTGCACAAAACAAAACCAAGAGAAAATTCAAAGCGAGCGAACTCTCGAATTGGTGGTGGTGGCGGTGGTGTGTTGCCCTTCTGCTATGGAATGTGCGCTCATATTTTCGCGGTCGGTCGTATCTGAGACCTCATAAGTCTTACGGCATCATGCCATACAAGACCAAAAGCAAGACCGTGAGCAAGACGAAAAGCAAAGCAAGACCAAAAGCAGAAGCAGG
The DNA here is from genome assembly GCA_020466095.1 of Chlorops oryzae. Classification (NCBI taxonomy): domain Eukaryota; kingdom Metazoa; phylum Arthropoda; class Insecta; order Diptera; family Chloropidae; genus Chlorops; species Chlorops oryzae. Next base: position 162,544,956 of record CM035806.1, read on the forward strand.
AGGATCAGCAAGAAGAACAAGAGCGAGAGGACGACCAAGAGCAGATGGATAAAGGAACAAACGCACAAACATGTCATATATAAGCTCGTGGACATGATTTGTTATATGCGACACACAGCAACAACAACAGCGAAACCAACAACAACAGCGAAACCAACAACAACAACAAGACCAAGCACAGCAACAACAATAGCAACAACATCGAGTTATGATGATGAAGAGGATGCAATGCAAAGCACGCATTCGCAACACATCAAAGTCGAGGTCTAGCGACATGGGATATGCGAACATGAATTATTAGCAAAATATGTAAACGTCACAATCTGGGGACATGCACTTTAAATGACCAAACGCTTAAATGAAATTCCTTTTTTCCTTCCTTCTCTGTTGCGGGTTTTTTTGTTGTTTTTTTTTATAGATTTTATTTATCGTCTTTTTTCACATATCTCCTTTTCCTTTCCCCGACGAATTTTTTTATTTTTACTTTTTATTTTTCTCGTAATTGCTATTCTTCCTAAAATAGAAAAGGAACATCGCAGTTTATTAATGCAACATGAGCAACATTCTTTAGCAACATTTTGCAAAGTAGGAAAAAAAAAAACCACAACAAATTTTTTCCAATTCCATAAGCTGCCAAAGTCAATTGAAGATCCTGCTAAAAGAAACGAAGGCAAATAACCTTTGTCATTGACTTTCCGCTATTTTATTGGAAATTTTCCTGTTCCATAATTCCGGAATTCTCAGCCCACGCATCTCAAATTGCCTATCATGACCGACTGCCCACAGACATCATACTTTCCGAATCGATGCGATTACGACGACAACGGCGGAGAATCCGACTGCGACATCGACTTCAAAATCAACTTCGGATTGGAGTCCGTGGATGACAATGAAATGGCAAAAAATGGCTTGCAGCACAAAAGGCTTGAGAAGGGACTGCATTGACAGCTGCTTAACGCAATCATGACATCCACCAAATCCTGCAATTCGATACCATCGTTCAATACATCATTTCATACGTGAACTCCTCCAAGAGTCATTTTTATAAGTACTTATGTTTGGCCATCGTTGGAGACTTTGATGGCAGACAATTGAACTTACACTGTGTGACAGTGATCCGAAGCGTTCAATTTGGCCAACTGGTAAGGAGAGGGTGAGAGAAAAGGAGGGAGAGAAGGAGAGAGAGAAGGGAGAGAGAGAGAGGGAGAGAGAGAAATAGAGAGAGAGGGAGAGAGAGAAATATAGAGAGAGGGAGAGAGAGAAATAGAGAGAGAGGGAGAGAGAGAAATAGAGAGAGAGAAATAGAGAGAGAGAAATCGAGAGAGAGAAATAGAGAGAGAGAAATAGAAAGAGAGAAATAGAGATAGGGTGAGAGAGAGAGAGAGAGAGGAGAGATAGGTTGAGAGAGAGTGAGAGAGAGAGAGAGATAGGGTGAGAGAGAGAGATAGGGTGAGAGAGAGAGATAGGGTGAGAGAGAGAGATAGGGTGAGAGAGAGAGATAGGGTGAGAGAGAGAGATAGGGTGAGAGAGAGAGAGAGATAGGGTGAGAGAGAGAGAGAGAGAGATAGGGTGAGAGAGATAGAGAGAGAAAGATAGAGAGAGACAGATAGAGAGAGACAGATAGAGAGAGAGAGCGAGAGAAAGGGATAGAGAGAAAGGGAGAGAGAGAGAAAGGGTGAGAGAGAGAGTTGAAAGGGGGAGAGAAAGAGAAAGAGAGAGAGAGAAAGAGAGAGAGAGAAAGAGAGAAGAGAAGAGAGAGAGAGAGAGAAAGAGAGAGAGAGAAAGAGAGAGAAAGGAGAGAGAGAGAAAATGAAGAGAGAGAAAAGAGAGAGAGAAAAGGAGAAGAGAGAAAAGAGAGAGAGAAAAGGGAGAGAGAGAAAAGGAGAGAGAGAGAAAGAGAGAGAGAGGAAACAGGAGAGAGAGAGAAAAGGTGAGAGAGAGAAGAAACCGCGAGATTAAGAGAAAGGGAGAGAGAAAGAGAAAGAGAAGGGTGAGAGAAAGAGAAAGAGAAAGGGAGAGAGAAAGGGAGAGAGAAAGAAAGGGAGAGAGAATATAATTTCTTTGATTGCGCTTCTTAGTCAATCTATTACAGTGAAGCCTCTTATAATTGGAGAAGATATCGATAACCGATTTGCTTCAAACTATGTATGTATGTACTCCAGAGGTGGGCACGCCTTGAGCTCGAGAGCGAAGAGCTTTCACATGTACACATGATGAGCTTTTTTGCTTTCACACCGAGAAAAAAACCCCTTAAAATTATTAAAAATCCCTTTTCCAAATTTTCCCAAGGATTTTTTGGAAAAAATAGGAAATGTAAGGAGGTCGTGGTATAGACTCTGATTGCATGAATGTTTAAATTAAGGAAGTTAGCTTGAAAATATAAATTGTAGAAGTCATTTGAGCCGTAATGGTAATGTTGGCTATTAATTCGCCAGTTGGAGAAAAAATTTGGCTGTTTTAGAGGTATTTTCGTTTGGTCAGCGACTTCTCTTACTGGCAGCCCTGCTCGCAACTGTCAATCAGTTGTTTGCCGAATTATCAACAAGAGAGCTTTTACGCGTAACCAATACAATCGCAAAAATTGCATACATTCACATTGCCCACCTCTGATGTACTCACAAGTGGTAAAAATTCCCTGATCACTTATGGTGATACTTCGTGTTATTTCATATTTCATACATTCCACAAACAATTTTGAACGATCCATTTTTCATACACTTTTATTTAAACTGAAAATATGATTTTCATTCTTTCTCAACCTTTTCACAGCCCCTGTACCCTAACAGGTACACACGGGTAATTATCATAAAAACGGCCGTCATACAAAAAAAAAAAAAGTTTCTTGATGTAAAATTTTCATACACTTTCATGAACATTAACAAAAAGGGTCAAAAAATTTAAATTTTCATACGATTTTGATGAGATTTTGGGCTTATGTCCTTAATTTAAATGACCGCATCACTCTTTATAGAATTTCTTCTTCCTCATCTGATATCCTCGACACCTAGTCGAACATAGGAGCTCATATGATGGAATTTTGTAAAAACATATAAAAGGTTCCCCTTTCAAAAAATACAAAGAAAATGAGGAAATTTCATGCTAAAAAGCCATTTTCAGACATTCTAAACGGAAATAATCTAGCAATGAAAGGGTTAAAATAAAGAAAATAAGAACCACAAATTCGCGAAACGATTTTTAATTGCCGCAACTGAATTGAGCACTTAATTAGACAAATCTCTAACAAATTTTCTTGGCCCTCTCGGGCAAATCGAAATGTAAACACACCGGACACAAATGTCATTACAAATGACAGCCCAACAAGATGGCAATGACGCGCTCACACATAAGCTCATTCGGAGTTATGGCAACGGTATAAATAAGTACGAAGAAAGAAAGAGAGAAAAAAAAAACAAAGAACGAGCCAAATGACAGCATCAGACGATAGTGGACAGTTGGCCGTTGGACAGCCGACGCTCGTAATGCCACGGTATATGTCAATAAACTGTCAAAGGATTATAATTAAAACTTCACAATTCGCATAAAAATTGTTTATAAGTCTCTAAATTGTATGGCAATGCCATCGCCGACGCTATTGCCACCACCAATCATTATTACGTTTTCAACTGCCAATTTCCAGCGTCAGGTTGCTTTGTCCTCGTCGTAATCATACGCGCTGTCGCAATTCGCTGGTTAAATGCCTCGCTGCTACGGTCGTGAGTTGTACGTTTCGTCCTCTGAACGCGTCTGCGGACCGTCCGACTTAGAACCGAACGAATAAAGACGCCATGCGAGCGAGTGCAATCGTGCACTCTGCTATTAAAGCAACAAATCAAAGCATCTATCGAATCGTGTAGGCAAGTGAGAGATGCGATCCACAGCGTTTTGTCCCATTCGAGTGCATTCATAATTGCTGGTTAGCAATCAGCTTCGTTTGCTCTAAGCCCGCTCAATTTGTATCGACTTAGAAATAATGTTTTGTAGGTACATATCTATGTATGTATGTAGTGTATGTACATTCATCCTGCTCGCCTCCGTGCCATCGATAGTTACAGTGGTTAACGAGACAATTTGATGGACTGTGCGCTTTGAGTGTGAATATACGATCCTACTTACATACATACATGTATGCATATGAATTTGGCTTTCAATTTTCATATCAGTGTAAGTTGATAGCTTAAATTTTATAGCTGGGTTATTCCATGCTAGACGGACGGTTCTACATGTCGCATCCGTTACGGTATTTTTTGTGGCCATTCCGAGCAGAAATCACCATGTTCTTTCAGTGCCAAACTGTTTTTAAACGCTTTCAAAATCTTATATTCTTGAGAATCGCATCCTTTTATTTTTATTAGGTACCCGAAAATTTTGTATTTCTGAGCTAAGACCAGAAAAATATTATAACAAAGGATGCGTTGTATAGGGCCGAATGTCTTACGGGGAATTGCCTTTCTTCGATTATAAATATTATTTATAATTTCCCCGTAAACGTGAATTCTTCGTTCGAGTCGATTGCGTTAAGGGTGTTTGAAGAACGTCAAAAGTTAAAGAAACTATAAGACGAAGAAGACGTGAATGTGATCTTCTTCTTTCATTTTCCCTCCCTTTAACAACAACACCAGAAATCCATAGATATATGTATGTAAGTCTTAACTGTACACTATGCTATCGCTCCCTACTCCTGCTTTAAGCGCTCTTTAACCCTTTCGTGCCCAATGTTGTATATAAGCAACATTCGAACGTCCTCCTTCTTTTTGCAGCTACGCCTATGTGATGCAGAAAAATTTTTTGATTTTAATAAAGTGTCGTCGATTAATTGTCTAAGAAAAGAATACGTTACAATTTTTCAAAGAGAATCCTTTTATTTCAAATTTGTTTGCCGTAGAGTGTGGACATTAGGGCTGCTCTTAACTCTATGGAGAAATTTTGTAGCGAGTTTCTGATCGGTCTCAGGGTCCAGAAGTGTTCCATTAGACATGGAGGAGAAACGTGAGAAATTTGGAGGCAATTGGATAACGGGAACCCGTGGCAGTTTTCAATTGAAGTTTGGGAAATTGGCAAAAATAGAGAGGAAACGGCCCTTAACTCCCCACAAGGCGCCCCTACGGATATATAACGTATGGTCAACCCCCATTATTTTTTTACTCCGAACATTTTTTCTGAACAAACCTACCCCCTATCTCCCCTCCTTAAGGGGGCTCCCATACAAAAATAATTTTTTAAAAACTTTTACCCCCATCTTCCTAACTAGCCCCAGAGTGCTCCTAGAGGAGTCAAATGTATGACCGACCCCCATTAACTTTGTCCCCCTAACATTTTCTCCGAACATACTTAACCTCTATCTGGCCCCCCTTAAGGGGGCTCCCATATAAAACTACCTTAATTTGAGCAAAAATTCATACAAAATGGCCGTCACTACAGTCAAACCCCTCCTAGGGGGCTGACATATATGACCGACCCCCATTATTTTTTTACCCCAAACATTTTCTTCAAACATACCTACCCTCTATCTCCCCTCGTTAGGGGGGTCCACATACAAAATTAGGCTTAAATTAAAGAAAAATGCCTCACGAACTTCAATCTATAATATAGATGTAGTAGGAACAAGAAAGAGCATGTTCAGCATGCATATTCGAAAAATTTACAAAATTACCTTTTAAACGAGCCTAATATGAAGAATATTGGATTAGTTTTTGATGTGTTTTAATAATATGATATATTTTATTACCTTTTTTTTTTAACTGAATTTTGGGTTCCATCCCCTAACTGGCCAAATAATGACCCTAGTAGAATAAAAATATATTTTCGAGTCAAATGCCGCAAACCTCAATTTATGACGAGTTTTTTGAGACTATAACCATTAAAATCGGTTAGTAGTTTCTATTCATAAAATTAATTCAAAACAAATATTTTTTGAAACGCATTATTCACTGTTTTTACGTTCGTTTCTTGAGTCTTTGCATGCGTACAGACCGAGAGAGCCATGCGTACAGACCGAGAGAGACATGCGAAGACCTAAGAAACGAACGTGAAAACAGTGAATAATGCGTTTCAAAAAATATTTGTTTTGAATTAATTTTATGAATAGAAACCACTAACCGATTTTAGTGGTTATAGTCTCAAAAAAGTCGTCATAGATTGAGGTTTGCGGCATTTGACTAGAACATTTATTTTTTTGTACTAGGGTCATTATTTGGCCAATTAGGGGATGGAACCCAAAATTCAGTTTTAAAAAAAGGTAATAATTATAACATATTACTATAACATACCAAAAACGAATCCAATATTCTTCGTATTAGGCTGGTTTAAAAGGTAATTTTGTAAATTTTTCGAATATGCATGCTAAACATGCTCTTTCTTGTTCCTAAGGCATCTATATTAGGTATAGTAAAAAGAAATCCATTATTTTTGCATTAAATTGAGGGCTTTATTTAAGATAGTTAGAATGACCCGATATAGGTCAAATATGCGCCGTTTTGTTCGATAACTTGTTGCCATTTTAAAGGTAATTTCATTATGCCTCTCTCATAGAAGCCCTCGTTCCTATTAGCAAAAAATTGAGACAGTCGAATTTCAGAAGCCTCTCTTGAAGCGAATGTTTCACCAGCAAAATTGTTCGCCATGGACAGGAACAGATGGTAATCACTTGGTGCCAGGTCCGGACTATAAGGTGGATGCAGAAGAACCTCCCAACCAAACTTCCGGAGCTTCTGGCGAGTCACTATCGATGTGTGTGGCCTGGCGTTGTCCTGATGGAACACAATTCCTCTCCTATTGGCCAAAGCTGGCCGCTTATGGGCGATTGCTTCCTTCAGACGGTCCAATTGTTGACAGTAGAGTTCCGAGTTAAGAGTTTTGCCGTATGGGAGCAGCTCATAGTAGATAATTCCCTGCCAATCCCACCAAACACACAGCAAAACCTTCCTGGCCGTCAATTCTGGTTCACCGTGTTTCGACCACGACCGTTTTCGCTTGACGTTGTCGTAAGTGACCCACTTTTCATCACCAGTCACCAACCGCTTCAGAAATGGGTCGATTTTGTTGCGGTTCAGCAGCGATTCGCAGATGGAAATTCGGTCTATGAGGTTTTTTGCGTTAACTCGTGTGGCACCCATACATCGAGCTTCTTTGTGTATCCAGCCTTATTCAAATGGTTCCAAACGGTTTTTTGTGCAATCTTTAGCTCTTTTGCAATCGAAACAGTGCTAACATGACGGTCGGACTCGATAATTTCCATGATTTTATCGACATTTTCGACAATTGGCCTTCCAGTGCGTGGTGCATCCTTGACAACGAAGTTACCGGAACGGAATCGACGAAACCAAAATTGCGCATGATTGGCTGTTACAGTATCAGGTCCATAAACGCTATTCACATTTTCAGCCGCCTGGCTTGCGTTTTCTCCCTTATCGAAGAAAAACTGTAAAATGTAGCGAATTTTCTCTTTGCTGATGTCCATCTTTGACAAGCTCTCAAACAAAACTGAATCAATCAATCAAAAAAGTGTCAAAAAAGCTTTTTTAGTAGGAACTGTCATCTTTCTAATGCCCCCTAGCGGACCATGATCGGACTTATACAACGTCAGATGCAGATAAATAACGCCATCTATTGGAAAAATAATGGATTTCTTTTTACTACACCTAATATTATAGATTGAAGTTCGTGAGGCATTTTTCTTTAATTTAAGCCTAATTTTGTATGGGGACCCCCCTAACGAGGGGAGATAGAGGGTAGGTATGTTTGAAGAAAATGTTTGGGGTAAAAAAATAATGGGGGTCGGTCATATATATTAGCCCCCTAGGAGGGGTTTGACTGTAGTGACGGCCATTTTGTATGAATTTTTGCTCAAATTAAGGTAGTTTTATATGGGAGCCCCCTTAAGGGGGGGAGATAGAGGTTAAGTATGTTCGGAGAAAATGTTAGAAGGGACAAAGTTAATGGGGGTCGGTCATACATTTGACTCCTCTAGGAGCAATCTGGGGCTAGTTAGGAAGATGGGGGGAAAAGTTTTTAAAAAATTATTTTTTTATGGGAGCCCCCTTAAGGAGGGGAGATAGGGGGTAGGTTTGTTCAGAAAAAATGTTCGGAGTAAAAAAATAATGGGGGTTGGCCATACGTTATATATCCGTAGGGGCGCCTTGTGGGGAGTTAAGGGCCGTTTCCTCTCTATTTTTGCCAATTTCCCAAACTTCAATTGAAAACTGCCACGGGTTCCCGTTATCCGATTGCTTCCAAATTTCTCACGTTTCTCCTCCATGTCCAATGGAACACTTCTGGACCCTGAGACCGATTGAAATTCCATTTCGGGAATTAAGAGCAGCCCTAGTGGACATGTAGAAAATAGTTAAAATTTTGAATATTTTCAAAGGTAATGACTTTATAGTAATTGGTTATTTTGATTAAAAATAATTTTGATTACTATTCATTTTTGCAGACTTGAAGCGCAAATATAACAAAAAATGAGGAAAAATAAAATTTTTGTAATTTTGTTGGTTGTTCAAAAAGTTATAGGCCTTTTTCTGTTTGGAGATAATTTATTTCAGCACCAATATGATGGATCAAAACAACTCAAAACTTCGCCTGGTTCAACAACTCACCATCACCTTTCGTTTTGAGTCGAAAATAATGGTACTAGACAGCAGGTTAAAATTCGGGGCTGAGAGGGTTAAGACCTTACATTATGCCCAACTCTTTTATTTAACATAATTGTATTACCAAGCTCTGCATAAGTCTCCACTATCTTAACTTAGGTACATATGTATGTAACTGTATTTAAATAGTCTTTCGATCTCTAAGCTTCTCTTCATTTTGTTTTCTGGAACTCTAAGCTCATATGATTTTTGATTTCTTTCAATTTTTCCCACTTAAATTTATTTCTCTACACTTTTCTCCACCTTTCTCCACTGCTCTTTACTTCTACACACTTCTCTCCACGTCTCTCCAATTCTCTCCACTTCTCTCCACGTCTCTCCAATTCTCTTCACTTCTACCAGCTTCTCTCCCAACCCCTCAAATTCGTGTGTGATTGCATTTTATTTTATAATTAAGCATGTCTACACAACTCTCCATTGCTTTCAACTCAACGAGTTCAGTTCTTAATTTGCTGCTTTGCTTTTAATTAAATAAGACATGTAATCCTGTAAGCATCTAACCATTTCTTGAGGATTCTTGAGAATAACCCAATTAATGTTGCGTAAAGTGATGGGGCGGGAGAAGGGAGAGACGGCGGGCCTTGACAAGGACAAGCTATAAGAATGAAAAGACACAAGCATGCGAATTCTGAAGAGACAGAGAACGCTGTTATCAAAACTCATAAATTCACTTTAAGCAAATCATTGCTTGAGCGCTTGCATAAATAGGCAAAATGCAGACTCGGAAGAATCCATAAGTGATCGCCGGCCACGACATGGCCACTTAGAGCCGAGAGGACCGCATTGGAGCATCATTGGATTGGATTGCATCGGATTGAATGGGATCGCTTCGCTTGGTTGTCGTTTTGCTTCGTTTCGCTGCGTTTTTCTATCACGCACGTGCTTTTAATTTTTATCCTAGACAAAGTGACGTGTGTTCTAGATAGGAGCCTTAAATAGCGACGCTCGTGAAGTGGCTGAGCTTATGTGCTTACAGAAATTCATGAGATGCAATTCATTTGCGCTAAGATTACAAGCGACGGATGCGGCAATTTTGTTTCCAAGGATGGACGTAAACACATCTAGCGCTTTATTTGCCTTTCAACAGGCTCTCCTCCCTCCCTCTCTTTCTCGAACTCTAACTCAATCTCTCTCGCTCCATCTTTCTATCTCTCTCTCTCTCTCTCTCTCTCCCACTTGCGTATACCGCTGTATTTTTATTTTATTTCCTTGCAGTTTATTCCCATCAATTCATGACTTTTTTTTTCTCTTATGTCCAAATTATCTTCTCTTTTCAATGAGTCTTCTACCGGTTGTCCATTCTTTCAACCATTTGGCCTAGAATCCATCCTTATCGCTTTTAAAATACATACACAAAAAAAAAGAAAAGAAAATAAAACAGGGAAAACAGTAGGAAAGAGAAAAGAGCACGAACAGAATTGTGTATTGATGAAGACTATCGTCCACAAACTCAGCTCTCCTCTCAGATAATTTCTTTCCTCATCCTTTGCTCTTGAGCTCTTTTACATATCATACTTTAAAGAGGATTCCAGTTTATTAGGATTATGATGAATAAAATCGTTTACACTGAGAAAGAAATTACATTGATTTGTAAGAGTTATAAAATATTTCGCTAAGTTTTTATTTCAAATATAGCAACGCTGGGAGTTTATATTTTTCTAGCTGTAAAATGAAATCGTCTCTCTCTCCCTCCCTCTCCCTCCCTCTCCATCCCTCTGCCTCCTCTCCATCCCCTCCTCCCTCCCTACCCTCCCTCTACCTCCCTCACCCTCCCTCTACCTCCCTCTCCCACCCTCTCCCCTCCCTCCCTCTCCCTCTGCCTCCCTCTCCCTCCCTCTCCCTCCCTCACCCTCCCTCTACCACCCTCACCCTCCCTCTACCTCCCTCACCCTCCCTCTACCTCCCTCTCCCACCCTCTACCTCCCTCTCCCACCCTCTCCCTCCCTCTCCCCTCCCTCTCCCTCCCTCTCCCTCCCTCTTCCTCCCCCACCGACTCTCTCCATCCCTCTCCTTCCCTCTCCCTCCCCTCCTTCCTCACCCACCCTTTCCCACCCTCTCTCTCCTTCGCTCTCTCTCTCGCTCACTCTCTCTTACCCCCTCTCTGTTTCTTCCTCTCCCTCCCTCTCCCACCCTCTACCTCCCTCTACCACCCTCTCCCACCCTCTCCCACCCTTTACCTCCCTTTCCCTCCCTCTCCCTCCCTCTCCATCCCTCTCCGCCCCTCTCCATCCCTCTGCCACAATCTCCCTCCCTCTCTCTCCCCCCTCTCTCTATCTCCCTCTCCCTACCTCTCCCACCCTCTCCCTCTCTCTCCCACCCTTTTCCTCCCTCTCTCTCTCCTTCACTCACTCTCTCCCACACTCTCTCTCACCCCCTCTCTTTTTCGCCCTCTCTTTCTCTCTGTCTCCCTCTTTCTCCCTCTCTTTCTCTCTGTCTCCCTCTCTTTCTCCCTCTATCTCTCTGTCTCCCTCTCTTACGCGCTCACTCTCTCATGGCTGTAAAGGTAAATTGTTCGTTAGCTCAAGTTAGATACAGAAACCTCAGTTCATGATCCAAAAACTTCTGAAACACAAACCAATACACATATACCGTACACTCTCTCTTAACCGGACACCTAGGGGACCCGATAAATATGCCCGCTTAACAAAGTGGTCCATTTAGGAGGAAGCTTTTTGAGAATCCGCGATTCTAGAGCATTACCAAAAATTCCTTAATAGGGGTGTCCGCTTAAGATTAGTGTCCGCAAGGGGGGAGTACACTGAATTATACTTATACATATGTTATATGTATACATACATACATACATATTGTGTGAACATGTTTGAACGAAATAAAGCGAATAAAAGAAACAAAAATTGTGCCTCAATTGTGTGAACAGCCTCGGTACCATGAAAAAGCCTTTTGAAAAACTTGACTTTTACTTAAAACTCAGTAGAATATTTTCTCTCAGTGTGGCTACTGACATCTTAGCAAATAACGCGCACATACAGTATTATTTGTGGGCTTTCTGAATTGCATATGCAAAACGGCACGCACGCTGTAACACACACACATGTTCATATATGCATATGCATTCGCGAGTGTTTCTTATGTGGTCCATTTGGCTGGTCTTTAAAAGTGTTCTCGTGTTTTGTGATAGCCGCGCTATCAGTGGCCCATGGAAATAAATGTGGCCTATAGAGATTAGCAGCACCGCAAAAAGCCATATAAATCGATTGAGTTGAGCTAAAAAAGCTCACAATTCTCCTTAAGTCCACTTAACCAGCATCGTGGCTGCCTCTCCAGGTTCAGTATGCGTAGGGAAAGCAGTATTTTCCTCTGGTCGACACGTTCCTTTTTATTTTTATTTTCATTTCCTTTTTTTTTTTTGCTTCCATTACTTCCCATTATCTTTGACAGTTTCTGGATCCCTCCTCTCTCTCTCTCTCTCTCTCTCTCTCTCTCTCTCTCTCCTCTCTCTCTCTCTCTCTCTCTCTTACTCTCCTTCTGCAGTTCCTAATACATTTTTGGGCATTTTCCTAGTTTTTTGTCTTTTCCCTCAATTTTATTTATTTCCCCCTGTCCACGCTTTTCCATACATTTCTGAAGCTAGTAAGCTTGGCTATTACTTCTGCTGCCGTTCACTTGACTTGTTCGCGATAAGCCAACTTTTGTGCCCTTTATACATTGTACTTATCAGTGAAAAATTCCGTAAGCTTTTTTATTCGTATTCCATACGAATATGGTATGGCTGTGACCCTGTAGGTGAGCCACAAAAAGGTATCCTAAAGCCTAATTGGGAAATGAATGCTCACAATTTTTGGGCTTACCATCGTCGAGAGGTTAGATTAAGTTGATCGCTGTTGTCCGCCGCGTTAGTGGGAGCTTCACTTCAAAAAATTCTCTCAGTACCGTAAAAATGAGAGCAAAGCGGAGCTGGTCCATTTGGACCAAAAACGGTCCCTTTTTTTTACCATTTGGTCCGCTGGTCCCTTTATTTTACATTTGGTCCTTTTTCATATATGTTCCTCCATATGTATAACTAACAATTTTGCAGTATAACATATAGCATGTCTTACATGCTTTGCAGTGGTTCATCATGCTAGATAATAAGCTTTGTAGGTGTACATAAAGCGAAACAAATTCGTTGACATCACTGTTGATTGGAACTAATTATATCGATTGTCACCAGCCTAAGTACAAGATGACAATAAACTTTTTGTCTGTTAGTTTTATTTGACCAAGCTTCCTAAATTCTGTGTTGAAGAAACGAATTACAACTAGTCTAGTTTTGGTCTAGTTCCAAACGGGTTCAGAAAGGACCAGTTTTTTTAAAATTTTAGTGCTAAAATTCTTAGAATTTTTCACTTATTCTATATATAAATTTTCATCCAAATCGGACGCCATGCATTTTTCGAATTTTTTGGGTTTTTGGTCCATAACTCTCTAAACTTCCTCTATCGGAAGCAATATTTGCATTCCAATGAAAGAAAGAAACCGTTGGTCCTTTTTTGTTATTTTGTTCCTTTTTGTCATGTATTTTGGTCCCGAAAAATATTTTTGAGTGGCAACCGTGGCTGGAGGCTGAGTCAGAGAAAAAGTGATATACAGAGAGAGACAGGGAGAGACAGGGAGAGACAGGGAGAGACAGGGAGAGACAGAGAGAGACAGGGAGAGACAGAGAGAGACAGAGAAGAGACAGAGAGAGACAGAGAGAGACAGAGAGAGACAGAGAGAGACAGAGAGAGACAGGAGCAGAGAGAGACAGAGAGAGACAGAGAGAGACAGAGAGAGACAGAGAGAGACAGAGAGAGACAGAGAGAGACAGAGAGAGACAGAGAGAGACAGAGAGAGACAGAGAGAAGACGAGACAGAGAGAGACAGAGAGAGACAGAGAGAGACAGAGAGAGACAGAGAGAGACAGAGAGAGACAGAGAGAGACAAGAGACAGAGAGAGACAGAGAGAGACAGAGAGAGACAGAGAGAGACAGAGAGAGACAGAGAGAGACAGAGAGAGACAGAGAGAGACAGAGAGAGACAGGAGAGACAGGAGAGACAGAGAGAGACAGGAGAGACAGAGAGAGACAGAAGAGAGACAGAGAGAGACAAGCAGAGAGACAGAGAGAGACAGAGAGAGACAGAGAGAGACAGAGATAGACAGATTTGAAAAACTGACGAGTACTTCTGAGACAGTAGAGTAGCTACAGAGTAAGACATGACTTTGAAGACAGAGAGGACAGAGAGAGAAGAGAGAGACTTGAGAGAGAAGGAGAGAGACAGAGAGATACAGACGGAGACAGAGAAGAAGATCATAGAGTTTTGACAGTTCAGACTGGTTAGACCAAGAAACTAGAATGAACAGAGGCTACTTGTGCATTGAAGACAGGACGAGACAAGAGACGAAGAATGAGACCAGGAGACAGGAAGACAAGATCAGGAGAGCAAGAAGAGTAAAATGACAGGAGATGAAAATACTTTAACGATATTTTGATTTTCTTAGAAGCATTATAATCGATGAGCCATAGTGGCAATACTATCCTGTAGGCTGTTTTCATTTAGAGCGAATTTTCTAGGGCTCAATGTACTCGTGGCTGCGAATTAAGACAATTTTTCAAAAACCTGTCACTAGTCACTCTTCTTGGACAGTTCAGCCTCGGCCTTAGCCTCAAGTAATTCGATCTACTTGTTTCTACCTTTTGAAGACAGGACCGCGCAAAAGAGAAATTAGGCCTCTGGGGAAGAAGGCTCAAAATCTGACTAAAGATAAAATCGTGACACCGAGATAGCAAAATATTTGACGTTTTTTGTTTTTTTTTTTTTTGTTTTGGTAAGCCCATCTTATAAACGTTGACCCAATGAAGGTGCGCGCCTTGTTCCCTATTCCTCGGCGAGGGCCCGATTTAACTAACCGAACCGAGCTATATTGAATTGAGTTGAACTGAAATTTCTCTACATCATCTTTGTGTGTTTTTTTTTTCTCCATTGCTGGCATTGCAGTTTTTGTTTCCACTCGTTGTTATAGTTCTTGTTGGCATTGTTGCTGTAGTCGTTGCTGCCGCAGACTTCATTGTCATTAATGGACCCCGACATTTTACCATCTAGTCTGACAGCATTCTATAATAGCTGTGACTAAGAAAAACGAGCAGGACGAAAGCGTCAACTACGAAGACGCGCTGCCATCGTAAGCCCACAAAAAACGAGTGCGCCTCGCCCTTTCACCCGTTCTTTGCCCTTATGCCTTTCAACTTCAAATTTCATAGCACTTAAAGCACATACGCACACACTGACACACACATATACGAACAAACACCTATGCACGTAAGCTTGTGCATAGAATATTTGCAAGTTAACGCAACAATGGGTTAAAGGAAGACAGCCCTAAATGAAGTCATTAAAAGCGGCGCGTGTGGCGCGAATTAAAAATTACCTCGCATTACCTGGGAGCCACGAACAAACAGGAAAAAAAAGAAGAAGAAAAAAAATAAAATAAAATAATCATAATGATAATTATAACAACAAGTAAGGGTGCTATAGTCAATTAAATACCCGACACACATGCTCAAAAAATTTTTAAGCCATAAGGCCATAAACCGACTTTTGTCAGATTTCTTTATGAAAACCGCCGCTTTGCCACGCCCACTTTTCCAATTTTTTGGAATTTCAATTGGAGGCTTAGATATACGCTCAAATTCTTAGTTTCATTGGAATAAGTAGTTCGAAAAAATCCGATTTTGAGGCAGTTTTGGGTTTTTTGGGAAAGACCCTAGGACTGGAGGTACCCCTAAAAATGGTCCGATCGGTTCCATTCGCGTTCTTACTCATGTTCCCGTGAGCACGCATACCGAATTTCGTCAAGATAGCTCAACTCATTCGATAAGAAAACTGTATACAGACGGACAGACGGATCTATATATATTTTGTATGGTCTATCTCGACTGGTTCTGGGTGTTTTACACAACCACACAGACGCAATCTACCCTCGTTACATAGTGTGTCGGATATAAAAATGTTATAAAACAAAAGCTGATGATCTTGTCAAAGCCAACATGCATCTAAATGAATACACACTCGTAGTTGTATATAATTTGGAAGGTGAATGTTGCACTATCACAATGAGCGTCATACTCACATAACAAGAGCTACGGTGATTTACGTTAATTCCCTTCAATCTCCCTATATAAACGTCATTATCATTATACAGAGATTTGTTGTCTGTTATTCAATTATTTGAACCCACTGCCTTTCCAATGCCCTATTTTTGAGACACAATTTCTTACACCCGATGCAATCTTTGTCGACATTTTATTGCCTAAAAACAAAGACTTGGTCCCGTAAGTTGTCATAAAAATTGAGCTGACGACTTTTCTGCCCTAAGACTTTACCAAAGGAGATTCCCCTAACCCGGCAACAGTGTTCGTAACCACGATCAGCGACAGGATATTTCGAAGATTCGATTTAGTTATGTCCATATGTATGTATGTCTGTCCGTACAGAGTTTTCTTGGCGAAGGAGAGTTTTTCTTGGTTTTGTTCTTGCTCGCAAGATGGAATCCTGGAAACATTTGCTGTGAGGGGCTTGGCTGTTATAATATTCAATGATATCTCAGCGACATGGAAATAATACTCCCTATGATTATTTTGTCCCGTTAGTTAGTTAGTTTAGTGTGACCGCCACAATGATTTGTGACACTTTAAGGTCTCATATTGGCCCGTTGTGACACTTCGAGGATAGTTAGATAGTTAGACAATTATCGATGACTGATCCGTCGAGTTGAACCCAAAGTCGCTCGCATCGCAAGTTGGCATCTTAACCTCGCCCTCTCCTTGAGGGATTAGAAAAAAAAAAAAAACTTTCAAATGAGAAGCCTTATTAAATGTATCTCTCACTGTGGTTGATTGTGGTAATTGCTTTTGATATTAGTGTCAAGAACTGAAAGGAAAGCTCTGCTCTCAATTCTTCCATGAGTTGTTTCATGTTTCTTCATGAAGGAATGGACTGAAAAGAAATTGGCCAATAAATTAGAGAATTAATTTTACAGATTCAATTATAAATTCATATATTAACAGACTGGATTGGACTTGACTGGACGGGACTGGTCACATTAAGCGCTACCAATTTCTCAATTATTTATTAACTCTTAAGAATGTATACGGAATCGGGTCGGTTTAACCCGTTCGATCTGAGGCGATTAGCTCATTCGAGAAGCGAAAATTGAAAACAATTAAAGAGAAATAGAAAGGGAGAGGGAGGGAGCGGGAGATGGAGAGACGAAGAAGGAGAAGGACAATGCGACAAAAGACAAGAAGAGGAAGAACATTAAAGTAGACAAAACAAGTGTAAAGTTGAAAACTACAATGGAAAACAGCAAACACCATAGCGTGAAGAGATGAAGTTTATGCTAACAACGGAACACACCGCGTCAACAACAAGCCATAGCAGCAATATAAACGCCAATGCATGCTCTATACGATGAAATGTGCTGTGCATGTTGGAGCCAAAGAAGTGGGGAGAATTCGAGTTTAAAGAACTTTAAATTGGGAGTCCTGCTGTTCGGACAAAGCAATTTGTTACATTAAACACGTTAGTTTACGCGAGTTAGCAACAGCCCCCGTCACTCCGTCCATCCTTTTCGAACTCCAATGGAACTCAGCAGCTTGTCCGCAGCATGGGAAGGGAAATTCTGCGCGAAAAGAAAAGTGGATAGTACACAAACATTCATAGACGATGGAAAGAGATCGAAAGAACAAAAGAAAAGACAAAGACAAAACGAAAAGAAAAAGAAAAAAACGGAAAGGAACAGCAATATTGCTTGTCCGTCGCTCTCCTGGAAATGGGAAAACAAACCTCGGTTTTTGTGCGGAAAATTAACTCATCAATTCAACGGCATTGCGCTTCAACTCTTAGAATAATGGTGATGATAGCCACAACACAAGAGCTCACAAAGAGCCACACACAAGAAAAAAAAAAAAAAAAAGCTTAGAAACAAAGGGACAAAAATGGAGAAATATGCCTTTCAAGTTCCTTTGAGAGAGATGAAGAGGGAAAGAGCGCGATCGAGAGAAAATAAAAAGCGTAGACGGGAGAGGCATAAATTTTGCATGCTGTGCCTGTTTTTTTTTCTATTCTATCCTTTCGATGTAATTTTTTTCAATGAATTCGCATTCGTATGCAACCGAAAAGTACATTTCTATCGTTACCTTGTGTTCGTGCCGAGCAGCTGGAGCAAACTAGTCTCAGAACTCATATTTGTATAAGCACAAGCACAATTCTCCATAAGTCTATTGAACATGCTGGGATAAAAATGTGAATGGCAATGCTGTCAAACTGGCACTTGCATTCAACTATGTTTTCAATTTCTTCCATTTCTTAACTTTCGTGGCTTTTGCAGGCTGAAAGGATCGCATGTCTAGGATTGCTTAGATGAATAGTTAGTCATAATCGAACGAAGAAAAAACAACAAAGACTTACGTAACGAGTAAGGTAGAAAGAACGAATATATGAGAATTAAAAAAAAATCGAGCTTAGAGAAAGAAGCAAAAAAAACAAATTGGTCAATATTAAAGACAACTGAACAGAAGAAATGGGAGAAGAGACAGAAAAAAACTCAAATAGAAAGAAAAAGAAAGTACCAACAGTATACGAGTGTGGAAGAGACAGAAAAATATCAAAAGAAACAGAAAGGGAAGGCAAATGATTAGACTAGCAAAGAAGACCAATGAAGAGCAACGAAGAGCAAAGAAGAGTAAATAAGAGCAAAGAAGAGAAAAGAAGACCAAAGAAGAGCAAAGAAGGGCACAGAATATCAAAGGAGAGCAAAAAAGAGCAAAGAAGAGCAAAATGGAGCAAAGAAGAACAAAGAAGAGCAAAAAAGAGCAAAGAAGATCAAACAAGGGCAAAAAAAGAAAATAGGAAAAGAAGAATAAGAAACAAGGAAGAAAAAAGGAAGAGAGAAAAGTTTGGAAGAACCGAAATAATCAAAGAAGATAAAAAAGGTAGGAATAAAACTTTTAAAAAGCGAAAAATATTTAAAAAAAAGTGGAGAAAGAAAAAATTTTATTGAATTGAAAATAGATCGTTAAAAAAAAGGTTCGGCTATAAACGGAAACTAATATAAAAGTAGAGCCATGATACAAGAAAACAAGATAGCGCCACTTGAGAGAGGAAACGTCACAAACTCAAAATCGCGATTCGTTGTTGTTGTTTCCCATGTTGAAACCGGCTTTTTACTTTTTTGAATAGCATGGGAAACAACAACAATTTCTCGCTCAGTGACGTCACAAACTCAATTTTCGGTACTGAAGTGGCGCTATCTTGTTTTCTTGTATCATGAGTAGAGCTTAAAGAAGAAAAAACTGAGGAAGTAAAAGTGGGAAAACAAAGTACATAAATCCAAAGAGACTAAATTATGGGTGTCTAAGAAGCGATAGAGTTGTTAAGGAAACAGGTCCATGAGAGCAAAGAAAAGAACATTCAAGCAAAGTACATAGGAGTTTCGAAAGAAAAAAATAAAAGTGAAAACAAAAAAGGCTAGAGATGAAAAATCGGAAATGGCTTTTGTTTTTAGCTCAAAACTAAAAACTAAAGATCATCTAAAAAAAATTAAGTCGATAACTCCAGCTTTGAAAAAAATCATTTCGATAAGAAAATTCAACTTAAATTAGAACTTCAATCCAGGGTACTGAAGGTTCCCCAGCATGGATACCAATTGAACTGCAGCAGTTAATTTCTTGTAGTGTAGTACAAAGTACTAGAAAAACTATATATTAGTATGTAAAAAAAAAACTCTGAAAGATCTCGAAAACTCGTTGCACATGCGCAAAGGACTGCGATTGCTTAAGAAGAATTACAATTTTGTGTTTCAATCAATTTGATTATCTGCGGCGTCCTCAGCTCAGCCCATTTCAGTTCAGCTAACCTTAACACATGTACGTGGCACAGTGTGTGTTGTGTGTGTGTGTGTGGTGCCTTAATGCATGTATGCACATGGGTACATGCGTATTTTCCCCGGCACCATGACTTTTCGCAGTTGCTTAACCTTAATAATCATTTCTGCCTGCAATAAAACATAACCAGGTCCAGCGTTCGGGATCCAGCGTCCAGTGTCTAGCGTACAGCGCGTCCAACGGCCGCGGCAGGCATCATGTCGTGATCATTGTCGGTGTAGTCATCTCTCTAAGATAACTCCTCATTCTGATCCCTTCATTTTCATTGTTTTTTTTTTTCATTTTTTTTTTTTTTTTTTTTTTTTTTGTTTTGCAAAACTTTCGCAGCGCATACCAAACGGACTTGACCACTCATATATGGGCAGCACAATCTGCTCTGCCTTCTTTTTATGTGCGATCCGACGTCTGCCCGTATACATAGCACATTCAACAGAGAATCAAAGAGACAACAGAGCAGAACCAAACTGAACCGAACAGAACAAACACATCGGACTTTATCTTCGGGCTATTGAATTTATAATGAAAATCTTCGCAAAAAAAAAAAAAAAAAAAAAAAAAAACAGCCATATTTTTATTTTTTGCTTTATCTTCATTCGTTGCAATCACCACAGCATGCCACACGGTCAGCCAATTTTGCCACTTTTGCCTTCAAAATGAGAAACACGTACGAACGCGTATGCACTTCACTGCGCACCTCTTGGTTGCAACCATGGCTGCTGAGAATGTGGACAACAGAGGCGAGACGGTTAACAAAGGATCCATTAAACTAGTAGAAATAATTTCTATCATTATCAATAGAATTTGGTGTTAAAATAATAACATTTTTACTTTCATTGGATCACTTCGTTTGTCAAACAAATTTCAACTCCCGCGCAACATATTCATCATTACAAATGTTGCTGCAGCATGCTGTGATTTGTTCTCAATGAGAAATAACATACGGCTGGTAATTAGAATCTGATCTAGTTGTGAGTATTCTTCACCTTTATTTGATGAAAATGTACAACAAAACGAATAACAACAACAACAACAAAAGCAACCATATTAACAAAGAACATGACAATGCATGACTGGCAAACTAATTCTCATCGCTTTTGGATACATTTTTTTTTTTTTTTTTTTTTTTTGTTAAGCTCGCTATAAGTACTTACTTCGAGCTGTTCGCCCTCCCTCAGCGCTAATAATACTTAGATACAGACTGGATAGTGTGAGCACACGGACAAAGTGAACATCTTGGTTGTGAGAATATGCCGGCAGAGGCTTATAAAAGAGATAACTCTGGCATTTGGAACTTTTCGCCATTGCGCCGTTATAGCCCTATTGTCTGAAATGTCCTTAAAAGAAAACTTAGCTTTTCAACAAAAATTTTTTATTGATTTTCGAACCTTAAATGCAAATTTTTGTACGTATTTCAACCAAATAAAACCAAGCATAAACATAAGTCGACCTACGTCACCAAGCCGACGTGGAAAGTCGAAAGTTTTCCAACAAGAAAAATTGTTAAAATAAAAATATTAGGCGTATTCACAAAGGCGTGTTAAAATCGTTGGAAAGTCGGAAAATCGGAAAATTGCGACTTCTTAAACAATTTTTAATTTTTTTTTGGATCTTGCACAACTTTTTAAGCAGCTAAAATTTTCCGATTTTCCGACTTAACTATTTTCCGACACCTTTGTGAATACCCCTATTATAATATATATTCCTTGTTGAAGCCGTTTTGTATGTTTTTCCTTTTGATTGAACCAGTTTTCTGGTTGATTTTTTTCTCTGTGTAGCTGGGTTCGAAATCGATCGCATCAGCTTTCAACTTTCCACTTTCGGCAATTCGGAAAAAATTTTTCTTCAATTGCCAAAAAATTGACATTTCATAACATAAATGTTTTTTTGGACCCCAAGCCCGAAGAATTCAAACTAAATTAAAATGAATTATTTCAAGGGTCGAATAAGAAGTAAGGAACAACAATAAAACAAATACAAAATTTCAGTCTCGATTGTCTCAAATCTCAAGTATCAATTGATTATCGGACGTTGTAAGACCTCAAAAAAAAAAAAAAAAAAAAAAAAAAAAAGAATGGTACAAATCAACCGACTGCTCCTGTCAGACGGTCATAATCTCATGCATTTATTGCATTTCACCACGAACACTCAAGTTTAATTGACTTTAAGTTAACCACCATCCGAAACCGCCGCAGCCCACCCCGTACTGCGTTGCACTGTGGTGCCAATTCACTTCCATTCGGGTCGAATTTCAATCGAATCCAGCAAACAAAATCATTTTACTTTGTATCAATTCCATTACATCCGAAATCCGAATGTGGAACTGTTTCCATCGAATCCATGTCGAACATGCTTGAAAGCGTTTTTCGACTAATGAACGCGCACTTTCCCATTAGCTTGGTCGGACAACCACAAGCGCCTCCGGCAAACAAATCGAAACTACTGTTCCCCCTACCTATTTGGCGACTCGTCTATTGCTCGCTCACGATTCTGTTGCAGTCTTATCAGCATCCTCGTCATCATCATCATCAACATCATCATGATCGTTGTCATCGTTAGGTTCGCCACAACACAACACAACGCAACACAATACAACATTCACCATTAGCACCACCATCCTCATTCTCATCATCGTCCTCATCATCGGTATCATCGGTCGTCCCGCTCTTCGTTAAAACCGTTCAATACGACAGCTAAACCGCTAAAGTCAAGACATTTCCTTTCGTTGCTATCTCAGAATTCACAAATTCGTCCAAAACTCGTCCAGGCAGCACATTCTCACCGAGGCATCATTGTACGTTACATACAGACAAACATTTATCCATACAAACATACATACATAGCATCCAGTGCTCGTGCATAAGCTTTTTGGGTTAACATTTCTATTCGCTCATATTTAATTAAAATCTCCTCAACTCTCTGCAATTGAGTTTTATGCACTCATGCGCGTACGAAACTAACGTAACACTGGCTTACTTGCAGAGTGCATTGATGCATATACATTAGGGTGTCCCAAGATATAAGGGAGGGTTTTATTTTCCCAAAAATCGAAATGCATACCCTCCAATTTTTTTCTAAATGGTCCTATTAGCTTAAATATGAAATATTATTGGGATTGGAATACGATAACCCGTGCCGAATTGCCTTCGAAATTTGGTATGAAGTCTCTTCAAATTGAGTCCCCCAAAAGTATGCATCGAAATTTTTTGATATTAAAAATCGTGGGTTTTCTTGAAAATATTGCAACATTACCACGATGTCAGAAATATATAGTGAAATTATGTTTATCGTGCATTATAGTTCGAACAAAATCTCCCTTTAAGGTGGGGCTAAATTAAAAATGAATTTTAGAAGACTTTTTGAATTGCCTTTATATTGAAATTTTTTCAACTAATAAAGGTTTTTTTGAATATTACCAAAATATTAAATTTAAATGTAAAGAAAAAATTGTTGAAGTCAATAGCAAAATTGAAATTTTCAAAAAACTTTTTTATGGGTCTTCAACGGCATCGTATTTGCACCATCGAATGTAACAGGCTGAATCATTCCATTTAAATAATACAAGCATTTTTATGCTCATACATATAGAACTTCTTTTTTTCCCCCGTTTCCTTGAACGTTTTGCTCATTTCAATCAATGCTACTAAAAAAAATTTCAAAAGAATGATCAGTGTGCAATATCGATTCTCTTCTTTCAGTTTATGAAAAAATTTTCATGAACATAAATTATGAATATAAAATTCAGCAAAATAGCTTTCTTAATGTCTTGAAACAAATTGAAACATTTCATTTTTTATTTTACTATAAAAATTATATCAAAAAAGTAAAAAGAACTTGTCTGAAGAAAGATTTGAAATAGTCAAATATTGCACACTGTGTTCGGATTTTTTTTCGTTCGTCAAGCGCCTTTGCATGCGCACAAGCTTAAAAAAATTTCCACCCTTTTACTCTGCGCGAAAGCAAACGCACAATTCATTCAAGAATTGTCCTTTTACGCAAGCTTCTAACATTCGCCTTTGTTTTTCGTTTTCAATTACTGTTCGCATTATGAGACGGGACAAATGGCATTGGGTACAAGTGTATCGCCATAGGTGGTTGATTTTCAAAATGCAAAGAGAGCCGTAGAGTACATTGTCACCTCTTTATAATATTAATCTTTTGGTATTCTTCACCTTTATTTGATGAAAATGTACAACAAAACGAATAACAACAACAACAACAAAAGCAACCATATTAACAAAGAACATGACAATGCATGACTGGCAAACTAACTCTCATCGCTTTTGGATACATTTTTTTTTTTTTTTTTAGTTAAGCTCGCTATAAGTACTTACTTCGAGCTGTTCGCCCTCCCTCAGCGCTAATAATACTTAGATACAGACTGGATAGTGTGAACACACGGACAAAGTGAACATCTTGGTTGTGAGAATATCCGGGCAGAGGCTTATAAAAGAGATAACGCTGGCATTTGGAACTTTTCGCCATTGCGCCGTTATAGCCCTATTGAAATGTCTTTAAAAGAAAACTTAGCTTTTCAACAAAATTTTTTTATTGATTTTCGAACCTTAAATGCAAAATTTTGTACGTATTTCAACCAAATAAAACCTAACATAAACATAAGTCGACCTACGTCACCAAGCCGACGTGTAAAGTCGAAAGTTTTCCAATAAGAAAAATTGTTAAAATCAAAATATTAGGGGTATTCACAAAGGCGTGTTAAAATCGTTGGAAAGTCGGAAAATCGGAAAATTGCGACTTCTTAAACAATTTTTAATTTTTTTTTGGATCTTGCACAACTTTTTAAGCAGCTAAAATTTTCCGATTTTCCGACTTAATTATTTTCCGACACCTTTGTGAATACCCCTATTATAATATATATTCCTTGTTGAAGCCGTTTTGTATGTTTTTCCTTTTGATTGAACCAGTTTTCTGGTTGATTTTTTTCTCTGTGTAGTTGGGTTCGAAATCGATCGCATCAGCTTTCAACTTTCCACTTTCGGCAATTCGAAAAAAGATTTTTCTTCAATTGCCAAAAAATTGACATTTCATAACATAAATGTTTTTTGGACCCCAAGCCCGAAGAATTCAAACTAAATTAAAATGAATTATTTCAAGGGTCGAATAAGAAGTAAGGAACAACAATAAAACAAATACAAAATTTCAGTCTCGATTGTCTCAAATCTCAAGTATCAATTGATTATCGGACGTTGTAAGACCTCAAAAAAAAAAAAAAAAAAAAAAAAAAGAATGGTACAAATCAACCGACTGCTCCTGTCAGACGGTCATAATCTCATGCATTTATTGCATTTCGCCACGAACACTCAAGTTTAATTGACTTTAAGTTAACCACCATCCGAAACCGCCGCAGCCCACCCCGTACTGCGTTGCACTGTGGTGCCAATTCACTTCCATTTGGGTCGAATTTCAATCGAATCCAGCAAACAAAATCATTTTACTTTGTATCAATTCCATTACATCCGAAATCCGAATGTGGAACTGTTTCCATCGAATCCATGTCGAACATGCTTGAAAGCGTTTTTCGACTAATGAACGCGCACTTTCCCATTAGCTTGGTCGGACAACCACAAGCGCCTCCGGCAAACAAATCGAAACTACTGTTCCCCCTACCTATTTGGCGACTCGTCTATTGCTCGCTCACGATTCTGTTGCAGTCTTATCAACATCCTCGTCATCATCATCATCATTATCAACATCATCATGATCGTTGTCATCGTTAGGTTCGCCACAACACAACACAACACAACGCAACACAATACAACATTCACCATTAGCACCACCATCCTCATTCTCATCATCGTCCTCATCATCGGTATCATCGGTCGTCCGCTCTTCGTTAAAACCGTTCAATACGACAGCTAAACCGCTAAAGTCAAGACACATTTCCTTTCGTTGCTATCTCAGAATTCACAAATTCGTCCAAAACTCGTCCAGGCAGCACATTCTCACCGAGGCATCATTGTACGTTACATACAGACAAACTATTATCCATACAAATATACAGACATAGCATCCAGTGCTCGTGCATAAGCTTTTTGGGTTAACATTTCTATTCGCTCATATTTAATTAAAATCTCCTCAACTCTCTGCAATTGAGTTTTATGCACTCATGCGCGTACGAAACTAACGTAACACTGGCTTACTTGCAGAGTGCATTGCTGCATATACATACATACTCGTATACATATGTACTCGTATGTACCTTCATGGATCCAGCAGCGAATGGAATGCATTCAGCATTCGATGCTTCATCAATATCAAGGTAATGACCCTCGATTCCACTTTCGGTTCTTCTCTGTGCAAAACCTGCATTATATTTAACATAGAATGTCATTGGCGGTAAACGATTGGGGCACCCATCTGCATTACCCCTTTCATCAACGCAGGCATTGAACAAATAAACAAAAGAAATACTACATTAATTCAAGCACAATATTTCGCTCCAGGTAATGCCCAAAATTGTTTATGGCAATACAGCCTACGGCGAATGATTATTCGAATTTGCTAATTACCTTTACAAAAATTTAATTTGTGGCAAAATAATCGCTTTTAAAAAAAGGATGTATGTATGTATGTATGTACGTATTGCATATGACGCTGCAAACAATTCGCTTCTTCCCCACCTCTTTCACTATCACCCACTCTCCCTCACTCCCTCTCACTCTCATTCTCTCGCCCTCTCTCTCACTCTCTCACTCTCTCACTCTCTCTACTCTCTCACTCTCTCACTCTCTCTCACTCTCACTCTCACTCTCACTCTCTCTCTCTCTCACTCTCACTCTCTCTCATTCTCTCTCTTTCTCTCTCACTCCTCTTTCTCTTACACTCTCTACTCTCTCACTCCTCTCTCACTCTCTCTCTTTCTCTCTCACTCCGTCTCACACTCACTCTCACTCTCTCACTCTCATTCTCTCTCCCTCTCTCCCTCTCCTCTCCCCTCTCCCCTCTCTCTCCCTCCTCTCTCCCTCTCTCTCCCTCTCTCTCCCTCCTCTCTCCCCTCTCTCTCCCTCTCTCTCCCTCTCTCTCCCTCTCTCTCCCTCTCTCTCCCTCTCTCTCCCTCTCTCTCCCTCTCTCTCCCTCTCTCTCCCTCTCTCTCCCTCTCTCTCCCTCTCTCTCCCCTCTCTCCCTCCTCCTCCTCTCTCTCTCCCTCTCCTCCCCTCCTCTCCCTCTCTCTCCCTCTCTCTCCCCTCTCTCTCCCTCTCTCTCCCTCTCTCTCCCTCTCTCTCCCTCTCTCATCTCTCCCTCTCTCTCCCTCTCTCTCCCTCTCTTACTCTCTCCCTCTCTCTCCCTCTCTCTCCGTCTCTCTCCCCCTCTATCCCTCTCTATCCCTCTCTATCCCTCTCTCTCACTCTCTATCACTCACTTTCTTTCACATTCTCTAACTCTCTCTTACCCTTTCTCTTACCCTTTCTCTAACCCTCTCTCTTACTCTCTCTCTGTCTCTTACCATCACTCTTTCCCCATTTCTGCCACTCTGCCTCTGAGTGTACAATAGGAATTAACTTGGAGATTTTGTAAATTGAAATTATCTGCTCGCTCCAGCGCAAACGCTTGTCTTTGATTTGAAAACTTTAGTACATACTTCCTAATTGGCTGCATATTCGCAGAATTTTGGAGCTATTCAACGCACAACACACAAATTTATTATTGTGTTTTCATATTCCCAGTAGGAATAATCTGCAGCAATGTGTTTTGTATATAAGTATGTATACGGTCGTACAAAATCGCCTTACATTCGTTTCTGTGAGTCATTCCCAAAAAAAAAAAAAAATCAATAATTTCGGATGAATTCCATTCTTCTAGCCTTCATCATAGGCGGACGAAGAGATCTCGAATTTTCCATCCAAAACGGACACGCATTGAAAAAGCAAATTTTTATTTGCAAACCCGCGCCTCCCCCCGTCTACAGGCCTTAATGTATCGATTAAAGCCCAACCTTCATCCGATTCCATCTTCAAATTTAGCTAGAGTCGAGGTAACTACTTAATTTCATATTTCCTATTGGGCCTTGTATCGCGGCAGTAGGGGGAAATTTCTGGATGATTGCGTAGCAATGATTTTATACCGTTAAATACGACAATTTAGCGCATGCCTTGAACTAGATTCTTCAATTCTAATCACCGTTATTGCTTCAATAATCGTTCATAAAAAACCGATTATTTTTGATGGTAATTGAATGCTGGAGCAACGCAAGATGGAAACGAAACGAAACGAAACGAAAAGGCATAAGAGGCAAATGCACTCCAATTGGCTGCTTTCTTTTTGACTTTAAAATTTCCTCCCTAGTTTTCGTATTTTCAATTAGTGTCGGCAATGCATTTTAACGATAAAAAGTTCGATTAAGTCGTTCAGATTTTAAGCTCCTATTTTCCTTATCGCCAGACAATGGAGAATAAATTTGGTGTTTTTTTTTTAATATATTTTTTTTATTATTGCTACACGTATTGCGCACTGGCGTTTGAATGGGGGAGCAATTCTAGACTAAGGAATTTTTTTTTATGGCTACCAACATTTTTAATATCATCCCATCTCTTTGATTTGGAAGAGTGGGGAGAAAAAACGGAACAAAAGTCCTTCTCTTAAACTGAAAATTCTCTACGCTCTACTGATTTGGATCGAGCCCTAAGCCGTGAAAGTAAGATTCAGAGTTAAAGCGCACTTTAATTGATATCATTTGTACCATAATGGTCGAACGCCAAACAAGTGTTACGAGAGGGGCTTTTCAGTGAATTCGTTGACATGGAACATGATTTGCGATTTATAAATCAAAATTGGAGTTTCTAAGCCTTTACATACATACATATTCAAATCAGTATATAGGTACATATATATTCGAGTCACCACTAATTATTGATCCCGCGGGGCTTAAGAGAAGGAGGTTTTGATTAGCGCACGAAGTTGCAACTCATTTCCATGGGGCATAAGCCTCAAAGAACAAAAAAAAAAAAAAAAAAAAAAAACGCGACAATGACGCGATTCTGATCGTCTGCGCATTATGTAGACTGATAACCGTCAAAATGACGACCTGAATGACTCTCTGAATGACTCTCTGAATAGCTCTCTCAATGGCTTGAGGACCGTTTGGTCGGTTCGGTCCTTCGGTCGTTCCGCCTCACGTACGGAAGTTGCAACGAAAATTATAGCCTCGGCGCGAATACTGACGCACTATCTCTCTCTCTCTCTGTCTCTCTCTCTCTCTCCTTCTCTCTCTCTCTCTCCTTCTCTCTCTCTCTCTCTCTCTCTCTCTCTCTCTCTCTCTCTCTCTCTCCTCTCTCTCCCTCTCTCTCTCTCTGTCTTTCGCTCCTGTATTCAGCTTCGATGCGACAATGTTTCTCCGCTCGCCTCGCTCTCTTGCCCACGAGCGGATATTAATTACGGACAATTACGCATTGTAATAATATTTAATGACTTCATTTGTTGTGATCTTTTCATTGACCATCGCATTGCCTTCCATGCACTGTGTACAAAATGAACAAAAATATATGGATATATTGAGTATGTAGATGATTGTGATAGTAGAGTGTACCACTGTCCATTGTACACTGGATTCAATGGATTCACTATTGTCTGACTGCTCGCATTCAATTATCAAGCATTGCGATAGCAATCCAATAATGCATTATCAGCGAATTCCTCGTAATTCTTCCATTTATCCTCTCCTTTTCTCTCTATCTATCGCTTGCTTTCTCTCTCTCTCTCTCTCTGTCTTGCTACATCTCTCTTTGGATAAAAGCGCTTCATACAGTCGAACTTCCAATACCCCGCATATTAAGAATTTTCTCACATAAATAATGCAAGGAATCCCATCATTCTGATGCCATTATGCAGAGTCATTTTGTGTTTCTTGGACAACGATTCTGTCGGTGGTGGTAGTAGGCATTATGGCTATTGTCTTGTTTTCTCTGGTAATGGTTTCGTTTAACTCATAATATGAAAGGAAGTTATAGCGCTCAATATATTTTCAGAACTTGTGCTGGAACACAAAATGAATCGGAAAACCTAAATCGGTATTGATCTTGTGTATTACTGGTATTTTACTGGTATATTACTGATATATTACTGGTATTTCATCAGTATTTTAAATGAAAATCTTTCTCTCCCCCATTTATGTCCAAAATTGATTTGGTGAGACTTTTTTTAATCGATTTCTCGTGGTCGCCCGCCTTTCGGAATGAGGGCGATTTTTTTCTAAATCTCCAAAACCATCGCCAGTATTTAAAGGTTAGCCATATTAAGACAAATTAAATAGCCTGTACAGTCATTATTTTCAACCAATTTCAACCCCTCACCCCCTTATTTCTTATCAAATATTCGTCAATCGGAAAACAATTTCCCTCTTCGCTCGCTATCCCTATTGCCAATGTCTCAAAATCATTTAATAAACTATATTTGATTATAAGTAATCATACTACCACTAATTTATACATAATTCTCCCCTCTGCTGCGCTGATTGAGTATAGGTACCCTTCTCGGCGAGATGAAATACTAAATTTGTCATTCAGTGCACAGACCGTCATGACTTCCACTTGAAAACCAAAACGATGACAGACAGCAGACAACACACAGTGAACCGAACAGTTGTTGGTATTTGTTGTTGTTGTTGTTGTCGTTTTTGGTGTTATGCATACTCCCCCGAACTAATTTAAATTCACGATCGCACTTGTTGTCCCATGTTTTTTTTGTTGTTTTGGCCTTTTCTTAGGCAATTGTTGTTTGTTTCCTGTGCAGTTCAAAGAATGGTAGACAAAATAAACAAATGAGGGAAGTTCCCACTCATATGAACTCAGACCAGCATATCCCATTAGAGCCAGAAAGAGAGAGAGAGAGCGAGAGAGAGAGGCACAGTGAGTAGCGGTTTTCGAAATTAGTTCAAGTTCACATCTCTACAATCGATTGCTTTTGGTAACTGACTTATCGGTTACCATGTAATGATTAAATGAAACGGCTGACGGGAGAAGGAAAAATATAGGGGAACTCATAATACGCGGAATTTTTTCCGTTGAAAGCTTTTTATATACGATCGCAGCTCTGCAACATAAATTTGGCATCAATTTTGTCGCTGTTGAACATCGTGGTGATGGACGAAAATGAACGAAGATAAGGAGGCGAAGAACTTATGATGTTAATCTTCTGGTGATAAATTCAAACGATTTAACTCTACGCTCAACTCGAAAATGTATTGCATATGCATGATACTTAGAGAATATCTTTATTTATTTTTTTTTTTTTTGGCAAGAAAATATTTTTCGTTCATCCTTCCATGAACGACAGCAACAAAAACTACAACAACAACAACAACAGCAACAGCACCAACAATAGCACCAACTCCATCGGCGAGACATCAACGTCAGCATTCCGCTACTATCACCGCCAACGTTCCTCACCGTTTCTCCGACAGCATTAACCAGCGTTTTTAGAACACACCAATAACAAAACAACAACAAAAAGACAAAAACAAAATGCACAAGAAAGAAAAAGAAAAAAATTAAAATTATAATATACAGAAACAAAAACAACAACAAAAACAAAAACGAAACCAAACAAAGACTAAAGAAGAGCGGTTGGAGCGGCGGGGGGAGAAGAGCACCAACAAAAAACTTTGGTGCATATTGATTGCTATGTCTGCCCGTTGCGGCTTCTTGGTGCAACATTGGCAATTTAGTTGTCACAGCATCGCAAGAATTATCGCTTTTGGCCAAGTGAATTTTCTTGTCAACGACGTACGACGAACGAAATTCCGTCACCTCCGCCTCCGCGTTTCCGCCATCATCGCTCGACGTTTAGGTTTAGGTTAGGTTCGTTTCGATGGCAACGAGACCGAAGTGCTTGCATACCGCATCACACCATCGCACCATCGCACCATGATCATCATCATGCAACTTCAAGTGACTCTACTCAACTTCATTTCATTTCATTCCACACCATTCCATTTGTTTCCATTCCATTCTCAGTTCCAGTCCCCGATCCCGTTCCCGGTCCCGGTCCCGGCACCGGCCCCATTCTTATTCCCATTCCCATTCCCATTCTGGTGAATGGTGAATGAGTTGCCCGTTTTTGGTGCAAACAGGCGTGAGTTTATTATTAGCCAAGTGTATACTTAAGCAATTTTGTTTGATGATCCAATGAGGTGATTGCTGGCATTATGGCAGCATTGTTGTTGTTGTTCTTCTTCTTGTTGTTATCTGCTTGAACCGTTCTCTCTTACTTTCCATAATGTTTTGTTCTTTATTTTATTATTTATTTGGTTTTTTCTTTTCACTTTTTCTTTTTTGGTTGCTTTGTTTTTTTCATTTTAATTTTCTTATCTTTTTATCCCGGCTTAATTTGGTTGCACCTCGTTTAGGGCTGCTGCCATTTTTGGAAGCCATCGGAATATTTGCGATCGTGGTAATTTTTTTTGTTGTCTCATTTTATCTTTTTGAATTCAGTTAGTGTGCGATCCTGAGGCGGTTTTCACCTTCTCATTTAAATTTGTACTTTTTTTGGTTTGTTTTTTTATATTTTTTTTTGTTGCTGTGAATTTTTTTTCTTCCTTTTGGAATGGGGAATTTCGGGAAAATTTATGTTGTCTGAATTTGGACACTCTCTCTCTGTTTATTGCTCTGGAGGCGCACTTCTGTTGGGCACTTTTCAGAAATGATTAAATTTGATGCGAAGTTAATTTGAGGTTGTCGCATTCGGTACCGTGAACTGTGCCTGCAATTATAATTCGCGCTAAGGACTTGCGCATTTTTATTGTTGCAGGACATGCAGACCCGAGCGATAAATAGGTGTCAAGTATGGCAACACTTTTCTCATCTAAGCTGAGTCTTTGCTTTTTCTTCTGTTCATTCTTAGAAATTTTTTTTTAATTTTTGTATGTTTTTTTTTTCTGTAAAGTTATATTCTGGTCAGAAGTTCTTTAAAATGTGATATTTTTTTTTTTATGATATTCGGTAAGAGAAACAAGAATAGCGCAAAGTTTCTAAGATATTGATCAATTATTTGTTTGCTAAATGTTTTAGAAAGTGAGAGACATGCAGTAGACACTTGAAAATGCAACTTGAAGCTTTATGCTCAAATCCAATTTTTGACCTGATGTGAATGAAAATCAAAAAATAAATTGACGATTTGTTTGCGAATTTTTTATATTACCATAACTTAAGCTTTGCTGAATAAAATCGAATTATTATGTATTTCAAGAAAAACTCTTTCTTTATTCTCAATGTTAAAAAATGATTTTGTTTGATGTTTTTGATGTTATAATAAAATTGCCCATTTGTCGAAATTTCGAAAAATTTGTTTTATTTTGAGTTACGCTGCTAGAAAATGCCGCTATTAATTGCATGATTCGAATAAACATTTTTTTATTTTTTTATTCGATTACCAGAACTAGCCGAAAATCTTAACTTAGGAGTACTTTTCAAAGAGTGTTCCACTTAACCACATTTTTAAATTCTCAAAGAACAAAAAAAAAAATTAAACAAAATTTTTAATTTATTTGTCAATTAAGTAATATCAATAAGCCTGCAATACTTAGAAAATCGATATTTTATTTGCTTAATACCAAAAAAAAAAATCATGAAAATTTTACCCTAAATTTTGATGCCTAGACAGAAGGTCTTTCTTCTCTGTTATTAATTTTTTTTATTTTTTTTTTTTTTTTTTTGTAGTTAAAGGTACAAATTTAATGAAGGGAAAGTAAGAAATCTCCCACAGTGCCAATCGCAATCTGGTCTTATAAAGTTCGAAATTTATTCCATAAACGAGACCACTTAGTAGACTACTTAAGAGCACTATTAGCGAATGCCATGCAAAACAAGCAATACTTTCAATCAGTACGAATAGAAGAGCGAACTGATTGCGACGTGTTAGAGAGAGAGAGAGAGAGAGAGAGAGAGAGAAGCCCGAATGGACGAACGCGAATCCTAATTACAATATTTTGACAAATTACTAAAGGCTTTCAGGCTTATCGCTTTAAGATCGCATTAGTTTCTCAATCAACGAATCGAAATTGAAGGCCTTCGCACAGGATCATAAAAATGCGTCCAACGATTCACGGCGACTTCACAAAAAAGCAACCAAAAAAAAAAAAAAAAAAACCTGAACATATGCGCCCACCTTATGTTAAGTGCGTTTTATGCTAATTTCTTGCGATGTCATTAATGAGGGGGAAAAAAGAAGAAATTTTCCGGCCTCTTTCATTTATTTATTTATTTTTTATTATTGCTTTTGTTGGTGCTCTTGTTGTTTTTTTTTTTTTTTTTTTTTTTTGTTTGCTGAAGTTTTACGTTGATAGTATCAAGTCGGGCAACGATAAGCATGCGGCAATAAGCAAGAAGCAACCTGTAACGAACGTCCTTGATCATATCTTGAACGCGATCTCATTTATGACGTCGATTCGATGCGACGATTGGACAACGAAGTAACAGGAGTAGGAATAGCAGCAGCAGTGGCAGGGGCAGCAACCAGCAGCCGCAGACTGATCATAATGCGGTAAAATGGCAAGCTAAGAAGGCATAAGGCTTTTGGCAAGGCGAATAGCATCAAGTCCTATCAGGCGAACGCTCAATCAACTTTTGCTTTCGTAAAATTAAGGGAAAGGGACAAACGACCGAACGAACGATCAGATCGATCCCCATAGCGGGCTGTCTTAAGTGAAATTAATTAAAAGATCATTTATAATGAAAGAAATCGTAGAAGACGAAACACACGACACGATGCGACACGGCACGGCACGGAACGGCAAGGCCAGGCAATGCCGAAGCCCAAGCCACAGGCCACGACGACGACGACGACGACGAAGAGCCAAAAGCTGTCGCACGAAAGCGCCAATATTGCATGCAGCATCTGTTGCAGTCTGTTCTGAAAATGGATACGATCAAATTGCTGCTGACATCTCCACTATGCGCGAGCAGACATCATCGACATCAGCGTCATTTCGGCTAGAGTCGTCAACAGAAACGCAAATTTGCAATAATATGACCATAAGCGGGTCCATTTGCTGTTGGCCAGCCAACGCTGGCCAGCTACTTTATTGTCAGCATCAGGACCAACGATATTTATGGCACTCGAAAGCTATTGAAGAACTCCATTGTATGCCGAATGTGATATGCAAATTGCTGACATACTCCACTCACAATATGACAATCGTTGAATTCGTTGGGTCGTTGGATTGTCGGATCGCAGGATCGTCGTGAGAGGAATAGCGGAGGACTCTAATCGGCATGCGTACATACCAATTGCTATCGGGTCGAATCGAATCGATGAAATGATTTTCGAAAATCATTGCCAAAATGCAACCCTAATTTGCTGGCGGTCCATGCAACGGATTAGGATTTTTATTATTTTTTTTTTCTTCGAAAGAATGCAAAAAAACCCATTCCCATTTCGTTAAGATCGTTTAGTAGATCCTGACATAGTGTTATATAGCAGAGACTCTTTTTGTTTTTTTGCAACAAAATACAACCCTGAAAAGTGAGTTGGATCTGTAGCCGATAGATAGAAAGTTATGCATGTAGCATTGATTGATTGTTAGTCCATCTGATTGCACAGTACGGATGCGCATCGACTACGATAACTGCGACGAATCGTTTGACTAGTCGTGTGAACGTCGTACGTCATAATGAAATGCCATTGCGCCGTCGATTTCGGAACGCAGACTCTGAGAGCGCATTAAGATCACCGACGATCATCGAATCGTTGACTCGTTGACTAGCTGCTCGAATTCCGATTGGCAATTTTCTATGGCTAAATGCGTTCCTTTCGCTATGTTGAATTTGCAAGTGGACTTTATGAAAGCACAAAAAAAACTGACAGAAAAACCACCGTGAGCAGCAGCAACAACAACAACAAAACGATAATGCCGATCGTTCCTGATCGTGATTTGAGATGACATCATGTCGCCGAGTACGACGAGGGATGTTGTAACATGTTATGTCTGTGTTGTGCGATTGCGATGGGCGATGGGCTATGGGCGATGACGATGGTAACAATGATGGTCTTCTTCAATGCAATTGGGGGTCTTTGTGCGATCGGTGATCGGGCGATGGGCGATCTTTATTTCGATGTGCTGCTTCTCTCACTTTTCCACAAATACTTATACTTATACACACTTATGTAAGTATGAATGTATGTTTGTTATGTCAGTGGCCATTGAGGATTGATTCAAGCTCTGGAATGATTGACCGATGTGGAAAAACCAACTGAGACGATCCGCTCCAGCAAATGTTCCAGTTCACACACCCTCTCACTGCTCGCCGTATCGTTTGCCGTCTCCTTTTGCCATTAATGCAGCCTAGTTACGTGTATGATGCTTCGTTGTGTGATTTGGGTGCGGGTACTTATTTTCATTTGCCCTCCCTTCATTTGTCTCTTCTTACTTCTTCCTTTTCATTTTCTTGGTCTTGATCTTCTTTGTCTTCTTGTTCGTTCTCTTCGTCTCCTTAGCTTTGAATGCGTACTGTACGTGAACGTGCGCGCTTTCCCAACTAGATTGCTATCGAACGATAAGCCAAACTGGCAGTAAGGATCACATGGATCGTTGGCTGGATCGTCGGCTGGTTAGTTGGATGGATCGATGGATGGATCGATGGATGGCTCGATGGATGGATGGATTGGATTGATGGACCCACGGATCGATGGATGGATGGATAGGATAGGATAACCAGTTGACTTGCTGACTAGTTGGATGACTGGTCGGGGCTCGATGTTCTGTCCGTCCGTCTGATTGAAAGATTGAGTGCCACTGATATCGTTGGCAACGACAAGGAAAACGACAAAAACCTGACAAGGCAGCAATTGTTTTGTCGTTAATTTCATTTCAATGACAACTTCAGAGACACACGGGCCAAAAAAAAAAAAAAAAATTGAAAAAAAAAATTAAAATAAAAAACAAAAATAAAAAAAACAGGTGCACTGCTTAATCGCAAGAAAGTATTTTTCGTACTTTTGCCGTGACTCCACTCAGGCTCAAACGATGAGTGTATACCGACATATTCGAAATTCCATAGATGGAAAGTAAATGGTTGTGACATTGTCATGGCCATAATCTGAATGAAAACTTGATTGCCCTTTTGGGGCGAGGTGCTGACGGGGCGGCAAGAGCAAAAAAAAAAAAAAAATTAACAAATATGTGAAAATGTGAAAATTGGAAAGCGAAGATCATTTCATGTTCCATTTAAAAAGTCGATCGAAATCTTCCGTCCGATAATTTTGAACTTTTCATTGAGTTTTCTTAGCATGTCGCACAGTGTAACGATCCCATACAAGTTGGCGACAAAACTAGAACGAGTGCTCGCAGAATAATGAAATTTTTTACCGGGCATTATTCTGACCCAATTAAGAAAAATATTCAATTTCATCGAAATCGGTCACGCCCACCAACCACCACCCACCATACAACCCAATCGGTTTTTTCGCAATAAAACATGTCGTCGGGGACCCATAGCCAGATATGTAAGTCATTTATGGGAGCATTATGTGACAATTTGTATGGAACTTATCACAGCTTGGATGGTGTTTCTTATTACTCTTGCCCATTTACCTTTACCTTTACCTTTACCCTTACCCTAACGCTTACCCTTTGCAATGCAACATGCGCCTACGCGGTTTCGAATCAGTGAAGCGAAGAAATTCTTTAAGGAAAAAAAAAACCAAACTCAATTGCTCTTCGAATCGCTTTCAAGAGGCGATCTTTCACTGTCCCGAGTTTCTCGTTTTCATTTCATTATTCTTTATTGCTTTATGTGCCTCTTTTGTTGCTTTTGATTTTATTGATATCCCGTCACATTTTATTGTTTTTCGCTTATGTTGAAAAACTTACCTTTAGAGCAATTAAAAACTTTATGGCTCCTCATTTTAATGCAACGATCGAGCGATCGATCGAGCAATCGAAAGGGGGCGATGCGATCTTATCGAGCCCCGGTTATGCGTGACATGTGAACCAGTGAACCTCTGGTCGACTGTGAGGTAAGTCAAGCAAAATCGAAGAGGGATGTAAATTGATTTTTAACGGCCTCAAATCATGTGGAAATGATAGAATGGCATTTCGTGGAAAGCTTTTCAATTATTTCGCTTCAGTTCAGCGTAGGAAAGTCGCATTTATGACGTCATTGCAGCGTATCGAAAGTCCAAGAGCATTGAATTTCCTGACTTTCCTGGAAGAATGTCTTTCTCTCTAGTTTTTTTTTTTTTTTTTTGTTTTTTTGTGTCGATTTGTTGGTCCTGAGATCGCTGCGGTATACCCGTAGCGAACAGAAAATTTGCAGTCGCCAAACATGCAACAATTAAGCCAACGAGATTGCGTAGAACTGAATAGGAAAACAAAACTATTTTCAATTTTCAATTTGTAAAACGATCGCCAAGGCTAACACACAACAACACAACGCAACAAATTACCAGAAAAGAACAATCACAAAAAAAAAAAAAAAAAAAAAAAAACAGAATCCGGAAAAGAAAATACAGTAGCGAGCGCCAGTAAAGTAGTGGCACCACAACACTGAACGTAGTGCTCCCCAATTCGCAGAGAAATGAGACCATCTTCTGTTTTTGGGTGAGGACTACTGCTGCTGCTGAAATGATTAGAGCCAGAAGCTGCGTTGCGCATGCGTAATAAGCACCTCTCGCACTGACATCACAATAAAATGTCATGATATGCCCCCATGGGTGTAGCAGCAATTTAAGGCTTCCAAGTACCTACATAGCATAGCGTAGCACAGCGCAACATTCTTCCCACTCAAATGGGAGACAGAGTTCCCTCTGTTCGACGGAGAATACCTCTCTTAAATGTAACAGAAATGTTCGCTCTAAAACACGTCTCACGTTACAATTAAATTCATATAGCAAGTTTGACATATGCTAGGCTGGCATTTATCTTTCCTTTGTAGCAATTGCGATTTGGTATTATGGGAACAGATCCATATGTTCGAAAAATACGTACTCACCGCAATAGAATGTCAATAAATCGATCGTCATGCTAGGCCACTGCACTTTGGATCTTTCCTTGGAATTGTTGTATATGGTATATGTATTATCAATGGTCGAACATATTTGGATAACTTCCCGCGGTTCAAGTAAATAATCATCGCGCTATGCAGGCATGCCTTGACAATATTTCTCTCTTTGTACTTGTATTATATGTCATGTTTTCGCAACTCTCTTCGGCTCTCTCAATTGCTTTCTGCGTCTCTCGCGTACTAAGTCTCGCGCTTCATCCTCTCTCTCACACTCTCTCGCCTCTCTCTCTCTCTCACTCTCTCTCTCTCACACTCTCTCCTTCTCGCCTTCTCTCCCTCTCTCTCTCTCGCTCTCTCTCTCGCGCTCTCTCGCCTCTCTCTCTCGCCTCTTCCTCTCTCTCCTCTCTCTCGTCTCTCTCTCTCTCGCTCTCGCTCTCGCCTCTCTCTCTCGCGCTCTCTCTCTCTCGCTCTCTCACGTTCTCTCTCTCTCGCAGTCTCTCTCTCTCGCTCGCTCTCTCTCGCATTCTCTCTCTCTCTCGTTCTTTGGCTTAGTAACTAGATCATAAAGAATAAGTCAATGGCGTGCCCCTTTTTAGAATAAGATCTCCTTCGAAAGCTTTCATTAAAGGTTATCTTGGAATGACTTCTTAACCCCTCGATTACCTGTCCATTTCTTAATCCCACCAAATTGAGACACTATTTGTGACATAATCATACATATGTATGTACATATATGCATATATTCCGATTAGAAAGGGTTAAAAGACAAGAAAGCCACGAAATTTTGAAGAGCCAATCACCAAACGGCTTGACCATAATCGTCTGTCCGGCAACATTTTCCGTCCGTTAGCAGCAAATATTTGCCTTTGATTTTAGCCGGACACTTAACGTAATTCAACGTAACGTTAAAGCCGCATTGCCGCCTTTCTTTGCATTTTCTTTCATTTTTCAATTCTTTTCTTCTCAAATCACACTTTCGTGTGTGTTTCTCGTGGGACAAAAGCAATTTTAAACGTACAAAGCATGATTTGTTGACGTCTTTACGCAATCTTTAGAGCCAACAATGAAATTGTCATGTTGACAAATAAATTTAAAGAAAGGAAATTTTCATTTTTATTCTCTCCTCATGTTTTTCTCCTTTTTGTTTTTTTACACTTAACACATTTACATATGCTAATGGCCGAAACGTTGTGCTGCACATGCGCAACGCCGAATTCCGTCTTCAAGCACCAACGGCTGGCGGATGATCATCGAAACAAGTGCAGAATAAACCGAAAGAGCCATTGGACATTTTCATTATGTTTCCCAAGTATGTATGTAGGTAATACCCCGCGATCCCACAGTTCATAGATGTACTCGATCGTAAATTAGAACCAAAGAATACTAAATGCCATGCCTTCAAAACGGAAGAGTATCATTGTCCGATTTTTTTTCGATAAATCAAAAAGAAACGCTATCAAGACTTTTCATAAAAAATAAATAAATAAATGAAAATCGTCACCCCGTTCACCAAAAGCAGAAATGAAAAACAAAACAAATAACAATAAATAAGAATGGGAACAAAATTTTTAAGGAAACGACAATAAAAATGATAAATATAAAATACATAAATTAATATACAATGTATGAGTCAAATAGTTACAATAAATAATACGAAACCATATTAAAGCTGAAACGGTATTGAATCGAAATTCGGAAAGCACTCAAAAGCAACTTAAATAATCACTCAAGAGAGACTCTCTCTCACTCCGACACCACCTGTTCCCCTACACTCAAGTTCGATGCTCGATACGCAACTGAACCGCCAACTTTAAGCAGCATGTTGCAAGCTTCTTCGTTCTTGACCTATGTATTCTTACTCGGTTAATTCGTTTGTTGGTCCCAAAAAAATGTTATTGTCCCAAAAAAAAAAAAAAAATTTATTCTCCAAAAACGACTTTCCTCCATCTGGATAAATCAAGAATTGCGATAAAAAAAACTTTGATATTAAGTATATTTGATTTTATGCCTATTTACTTGGCAAAGCAACAATTCGGATGCCAAGCAACAATGATGCTGCCGCTGGCAATGCATCGAGCACGTTTGAAGCAACTCTTTGACTTTAAGATTTTCTTTCTGCTGCAATTGTTGCTGACGTTGTTGTTGGTGCTCTGTTGGGCACCACACATTTCCGTTAAAAAATAAAAACAAAACAAAAAAATTAAATTAATTCTTTACTCTGTTTTCTTTAGCAAAACAAAATTTAAAAAAAAATTATAATAATAATAATGAGGAGAAACAAAACAACTAAATAAAATTCTTGTCAAGAAAAAGCGCTCGAAAAGAGTCGAAATTTGAATGCATTTTCAGCACTTTTCGAAAAAAAAAACTCTTCTCTAAAGCTCCAAGAAACGAGGCGAAACAAGAAAGCAAAAACAAACAAAAAAAAAAACTAACATAAAAACAAAAACGTTCTCAACGAGAGCTAACCGAGGACAACAGTCCGTCTGTGCTTGCTTGAAGAACTCGATTCGGAATCGCCGTCGTCGAACGCGTCGGAAAAAGAAGTTCGCGTCTTTAGTCACAATCGAAACGTCAGCGTGGTTGGTTGTACGGCGGTGCGTGAGAAAGTCATTTCGTTGCGTTTCGCTCGGGCGATGTGAGTAATTTCGCTTGCTCTCGTTCAGAAAAAAAAATCTCTTTCAATGCGTGTTCGTTCGATCGAGTGCGCTGTCGAGAGTGTGTGTTTACGATTGCGCTAACGGCTATTGCCGAATTTCATGAATTTATGAATAACGGAAAATTCAAAAATTCGCACTGAGATTTGACGAAAGCACAAAAGGCGTTTATTCGTTCCGAGCTGAAGAAAAAAAAAAAAAAAATAAATGAATAAATAAAAGGAAAAACAGCAAAATTACCTTCAATTGGAAAAGTGCCGCAGATTTCGTTTTCCATTTGGATGAGAAATCGAAGAAAAATTTTAAAAATTTCAATAAAAATAATAAGTATGAATTAAAAGAAAAGAGAAAAAGGAGAAGAAAATTACTTATAGATAGTTAGAGGAAATCGTGTACCTTGTACATATACATATTTCAACGACGACAGGTTACAACTTTTGCTCGCGAAGTTTTAAATCGTTTCTCCCCTTGACAAAAAAAAAAAATAAAATAAAAAAAATTAAAATTATGTTTTTTTATTAAAAGATGTGTTCATAAATGAAATCGAATTCCTTAGGCTAATCGGTCCAATTTCCGAAAATCGAATCGATTCGACTGCGCTTGCGTCGCAATTCTGCGTCGCGTGTAGAATTCTCGCTTCGCAGTCGTCGCGAAGTCATGCGAATGATTTAGCGGGCAAAGGATTATTTTTGTTTTTCCGAAAACATTGACTCCGCTTACGCTTCGAACGCGGATCTAACAGTCATACAGTGATAGTGCAAGCAAAAGCTGGACTACGATTCGTCAAGGATATACTCAATTTTAAGGAGCTCTTCCGAGTGCGGCATACAATATCGAAAAGGTGAGTTCACGTATTTCCTTAAAAGAATTTAAGTCATACGCCATACGGCATGTTAAGTATAAGAACCTTCAAAATTCTCCCTTCCAAATAATTTCAGTTTACTGAGAGGAATTAAAATATTGTACAATTATTCGATTACCCGGTACTATGTATACAGCGTACTCTCTCCTTGCGGACACTCCTCTTAAGCGGACACCTTTTGGCCATGCTCTAGTGTTCCTGCTTCTCAAATAGTTTCCCCTTAAGCGGACACCTCTGTTAAGCGGACACATTTTTCGGTCCCCCCGTAGGTGTCCGCCAAAGAGACTGTACGATGTGAAATGCGAAAAGGCCATGAAATCGATAGCATCCGTTTGAGATGTGGCCATATTTGTTCAATTGATAGTGGGTTCTACCTTACGTGCCGAAACTCGAGCCTGAAAATTTCTTCTCCCTCGATTCGGGTATATTTACTTTGAAA
This sequence comes from Chlorops oryzae, assembly GCA_020466095.1. Taxonomy (NCBI): domain Eukaryota; kingdom Metazoa; phylum Arthropoda; class Insecta; order Diptera; family Chloropidae; genus Chlorops; species Chlorops oryzae. Next base: position 162,587,434 of record CM035806.1, read on the forward strand.
AATATTTAAAACCAAAAAAGGAAATTCACGGGTTAATCAATCGAAGCTTAGCACAATAGACCCATTATGGGTCGCGGTGCGCACAACTCCCCCACTTAATAATAATGATGAATCGAAGTCAAAAACAGTAGCGTTAGTAGTCGGAGGTTCGCGGGTCGATGGTCAAGGGTTGTGAGTCGAGGTTCGATTTGAGCAATGGGTGGAAATATGTGGTGTGCTATTTTTGCATCACATTACGGCATGAAGAGCGAAAAACGTGGAAAACATGGATTTTGCTCAATGTCCATGCTTCGCTAGCCCGGGAGTTCGATGAGTCGATTGAATTGACCGCTGAACCGGCACCGACACAGTCAGCAGTGGGCATTTAATAGTTGCCGAAGCGCTCTAACTAAACACAAGACTCAAAAAAATTAATAATAAAAATTCGAAAATAAGAAGAAGTGAAAAAAAAGCGAGAGAATTTCGTAATTTCTTCATTCATTGACACATCGATTTGCCGGAATTTACTTGCGGCTTGATCATCTGCACGTAGATTGTAGAGATGGGATTAATCCTTAAATCATATCGATCTCAATCCATTTGATTTGAACGAATCCAAGTCGGATCAAGTTGGTTCTTTAAGGGCTCTACGTTGTGAATGAAAATGCGAAGGAAGAGCTCATACCTTTGAAGGATGGAAGCCAGAGGTGAGATTGCGATGACAGGCCGAGTCAAACTTAATAAAAGATGTAAATACATACTTATAAATTTCATATATGTACATACGTACAAAGCGCATTATGAATTTCAGTCCATCGGGCACAGTAGTTTACGATTTTCTTCGGTCAAAGGATAGCAATGATCGTTAGTATTGTGAAGCAAAGCGACTTCGGGATACCAGTATAAACACAACGCTGGGAAGCCGATTACTTTTAATAAGCGTATTCCTTGAAGTTGTGAAATTACAGCCGAAGTACCTCGTCGATAGGAAATTTCCTTGCTTCTTTAGAGCGTAGAGCCCTTTACAAATTATCAGGAGTACAATCAATGGGGCCGAATAAGTGGCATCACTGCCATTTCTGACGTCACAAATTCTATTAAAACTGCGAGAACAAAGGAACAAGAGTGATAAAGAGAGAGTGATTAGAGAGGGGGAGATGGGAAGAGCGAGAGAGGGGAAGAGAGAGAGATGGGAAGAGAGAGAGAGAGAGAGAGAAGAGAGAGAGAGAGAAGAGAGGAGAGAGAGAGAGAGGAGAGAGAGAGGAGAGAGAGAGAGAAGAGAGAGAGAGAGAAGAGGAGAGAGGAGAGAGAGAGAGAGAGGGAAGAGAGAGAGAGGGAAGAGAGAGAGGGAGAGAGAGAGGAGAGAGAGAGAGAGAGAGGGAGGAGAGAAGAAGAGAGGGGGAAGAGAGAGAGAGAGAGGGAGAGAGAGAGAGAGGGAAGAGAGAGAGAGAGAGAGAGAGAGAGAGAGAGAGTGACGGAGAGGTGAAGAGAGCGAGAGAGGGACAGAGAGACGCACCCACCTTCTCTCCTATGATAAAACAAACAAAAAAATAAATAAATGCAGTATCATCACTTATGCTTGCACTTGAATTGCAAGCAAAGTGCATAAATTCCTGACACGCGTCGGGTACAAGCTCTTGAGCCTCCCGCATGCTACACATGCCTGCATTCCCTGCATTCCACGCACACCTACATAAATATATGTACATATGTATGTACCTTCGTGTGGAGTTATCCGCCAAAGTCATAGGAAATAGTTCTTATCGTCATCGATAATATTCGCATTCATTCGCGTTGATTTGTCCCAAGACGACATCTCATCATGTCATCAATAAAAAGATTTCCTGCATGGCATGTCAAGTCGAATAAGAGCTTGTAAATTAGTTAGCACGCAAGAAGCAAACGGGTGAGTAGAGGAAAATCTCAACTCAATGCATTCATTGTTTACCTGCTCGATTGCTCGGCAGTGGATAGAAGTTATGCAGCGAATGAGGACGTTAAGCGAGTGCTGGTGGCGGGGGCACAAAAATAAGAGAGGATTTAAGGAAAAGAATTATCGTGAAAATTGCGATTTTGTCTGGGAGAAAGTCTAGACAGTTTCAAGTCCCTATGAGCTTCATTACCCTTTTGTCTCTGGCGCGTTATCGCGCCACCCCACTTCTTGCTTTCCCTTCTTTTCTCTTGCTTTTCATTTCATTTCGTTTTTTTTTTTTTTCCTTTCGCGTTATTGTTTTCTCAACATAGGGAGGCTGAATAGGCACATGTATGAAGATACGCATGCAATTAAGTGCCGACTGCGAGCCCTTGAGGAGGTGAAAAGTATCCTCGCGGATACATAATTTCCTTTTCTTTTTCATTTTTCATTTTTTTTTTTTTTTTTTTTTTTTTGAATTTTCGAAAGGAAATTCCATTGTGAAAGAAATACCCCATCGAAACAGCTGTGGAACAGGTACATGGTCTGTTCATATTTGTAAATGACATACATACATACATATGTGTATCTGTAAGCATTTTATGTGTGCGGTGTGTGAAACATATGTGTATTTGCTTACGTATGTATGTAGGTGCATACAAATGTGTATGTGTATGGACATACATAAATAAAGCACATTTCAATGAAGTCATTAGTGGCAGCAGAAGTTCCCATGAAAGGGAAATTCCAACCCATTGTCAGTCGGTTCAGCCAGTAAGTGAGGCGATTCTCCTTAAAGCAAGTCACACAAGTCAGCTCAGCTCAGTCCAGCTAAGCACAGCTCAGTCCAGCTTAGCTCATTCAATTCAGCACTTCTTCTGCTTCTTCTTCTGTTTCAGCTTCAGCTTCAGCTTCTTCTACTTCCTCTTTATCGTTCGTTGTGGGCTCTTCTAATGAGCTCTTTGAGCGTGTTGCTTTTGTGTCTTTTATTTCGTTTCTCGAAAATCTGAAAAGTTTTTGTCACTCCGATGAGTAAATATTTACTTAAGAAACTTCTCCTTTCCTGTCGCAATCATAACATTGACATCAAGTCTTTGGTCTTTTCTCGATAGACAATCGGTCCCCGATAGTGTCGCTTGTGAGCGAGCGAGAGAGTCCGACGAAAGGAAACGAAAGATGAATGAAATTCGATTGAAGTGCAAATTCAATTTTCAATGAAACAATCAAATGAGAATTTGTTTCCTTTGAACAAATTAAAACGCAAAAAGACAAAAAGCTAAGCTGAAAAATTAAGCTGCCATCTGGCGTCTTTTGACGTCAAATTACTAAGAACTCGGTCCGATTCAGTGACAGCTCCAGCTCCAGTCAACAACGGCAACGCCAACGGTAGCTACTGCTGCGATTCACAATGCAGCATAAACTTGGGCTCGATATTGCCTTTGATCTTGCCATAGACGACAATGGGATGGATGCTGGCGCAATCTCCCCCTTATTTTCATTTTTTTCATTGATATTGTCACTCTCACTTCAAGAATTGCTCTTTTTTTCTCTCCTTGTAGAACAAGTGCATAAATATTTGTGCTTTTGAATTGCAGTCGCATCGAACTCAAGGGGAAAAATTAAAATTAGTAAAACAAACGATGACAAGAAATTACTTGACTCCTAGTCCCAATGTACGCCCCTTCCCTCGCAGTCCGATTTGTTAGATCGTTTGTTCGACTTAATTTCTACTTTCGATTTTAGAGCTAGAAAGGGTTTGCTTCGAGTGAGATCGAGAGAAATAGAGAGCGATCGAGACAATAGAGACAGATAGAGATACAGAGGGATATAAAGAGATATAAAGAGATATAAGAGAGATAGAGAGAGATAGAGAGAGAAAGAAAGCGATAGAGAGAGTGATGGAGAGAGATAGAGAGAGATAGAGAGAGATATAGAGAGAGATATAGAGAGATATAGAGAGATATAGAGAGAGAAAGAAAGCGATAGAGAGAATGATGGAGGGAGATAGAGAGAGATTGAGAGAGATTGAGAGATATTGAGAGAGATTGAGAGAGATTGAGAGAGATTGAGAAAGATTGAGAGAGATTGAGAGAGATTGAGAGATATTGAGAGATATTGAGAGAGATAGAGATAGATAGAGAGAGATAGAAGGAGATAGAGAGAGATAGAGAGAGATAGAGAGAGATAGAGAGAGAAAGAGAGAGATGAGAGAGATAGAGATAGAGATAGAGAGATGTAGAGAGAAGAGAGATGTAGAGAGAAAGAGAGATTTAGAGAGAAAGAGAGAGATGTAGAGAGAAAGAGAGATGTAGAGAGATAGAGAGATGTAGAGAGATGTAGAGAGATGTAGAGAGAAAGAGAGAGATAGAGAGATGTAGAGAGAAAGAGAGATATGTAGAGAGAAAGAGATATGTAGAGAGAAAGAGAGAGATAAAGAGAGATAGAAAAAGATAGAGAGAGAGATAGAGAGAGATAGAGAGAGATAGAGAGAGATAAAGAGAGATAGAGAGAGATAGAGAGAGATAGAAAAGAGATAGAGAGAGATAAAAAGAGATAGAAAGAGATAAAAAGAGATAAAAAGAGATGGAGAGAGCTATAAATAGAGAGAACTATAGAAATAGCAATAAATAAAGATAGAGATAAGGAAAATAAGATATCTGAGGGATAAAAAGAAAAGAAAAAAAACCTTAGCAAATTCAATAAATCGAGCTTTGTACCACATTCGATTCATAACACAAAAAAAAAAATCGATATTTTTCTTGAAACAGCATCCAAATTAAGTTCCAGGAAAGTATTTTCATAGAACAACAACACAAAAAAAACCAACAATTAACCCCAATTTGGTAATAGGAAAAACTGAAATTGGGACTGCTGTGTTCCCGGTACTAACCACAAAATGCACATCCAAGAAAATATGAATAATCAAGAAACATAAAGCAAAAATAGAAACCAAAAAGGAAACTTCCAAGTTTCAAAATAAATATTTGATTCCGAAAAGAGGCACTTCGACGAAATCGAATCCAATTGGCAAAACTTTTTTTTTTGCCTTATTTATATACATACATACATACATACTCAACTCCAGCAGGGAATATTAGTTTAGTGTCCATCTTGTTACAGTGAGAATTCAGATCGGCGTTTCCAGTCGTCCCGTTTTTTTTTTTGGCCTCAAGTTGCCTTCTCATATTGAAGGCCGCATTTTTTGGGAAAATGTTGAAAAAATCCCGCTTTAGGTAACGCTGAAATGCATGTATGTATGTATGTATACACGCCGTTAATCTGTTGATTTCGACCCCCACCATTTAACAGAAATTCGACTATCCCTCATTCTGCATGTGATCTGACACCCCATCAAAACACCGAAGTCGATCAAGTCGAAATTTTGTGCGAAATGGAACAAGCTTTGGTCGGCCCTGTGGATGAACCGTGACACATTTTGGCTTATTTAGCCGTCAATGTGAATAATAGTTTGACCACGGTATAGAAAACAGTTTCAGAAGATGATTGTACGACAAGTCTGATTGAACCGACTTTAGCTTTCTATGTCGCTTTGTTTTTTATTTTTTATTTTATTTTTTTTTCTGATGTAAACAAAAGTTCGCAAAGTATTCCTTTGGGTTTGAAGTTCCTTTCGCAGTATTACCCCTACACTTGCGGTATTTCAGGCAAAGAGAAACAATTTTTTTTATAATTCTAAAGAATTAAACGAAGCAGAAGTAGATGAAAGCGAAGAAGAAGAAGAATCAAAAAAAAAGGAGGAGGAATGAGCAGAAAAAGTTGAAAATGCAGATGTGAAGTGAAGAGGCAACTTCCGGTTTCGGTTCAACGCTGCCATGTGCTGCGTTTTTGAGTGATTGCAGCAATGCCCGAAACGAATCAAATTAAAAGCACCGAAAAACTAATGTTCAAAACCAAGGATAAGTCGACTTTCCTTTAAATTTATGTATTTAATTGTTTTTTTAATTTTTTATTTTTATTTAATTTGAGTTTTTTTTTTTTTTTTCTTTTGTGGATAAGATCTTATAAACATTCTCGAGACCTTCCAGTCTAATGCTTATACGTGGTGAATGTCTCTCAAATGTAGCACTGGAGTGACATATATGTAGGTATGTATCTACATGGTCCGAAAGACATATTTTCAACGAATTTGGTGATTTTTCGCCTCTGTTTGTTTGTTTGTGTTGAGCCAAAATTCAAAACTCCAAAGCTTCAATAGCAACTTGCCAAAAGAGAATTAACGAAAAAAATTGCAATGAAGTTTTATAGTGAATCGCCTGATATAGGTATCGGCAGAGGATGAATCCTGTCTCACCTTAAGGATGATATGGGTAGACCTAGATTATAAAAGGACCAACGAATTCCTTGCACCAGGCCGCCCGAACATAAGACGGACAGTTAACATTATCATAGGACACTGTCCACTAGGAAGACACATCGAAAGCCTTCGCGCTTCCTCAAACGAAGAAGAATCGGTGAGCCACCTAATGTATCACTGCTCGGCTCTGTCTTCCTCACCTTCTTCATCTCTCTCCCCGAGCCATAATCTGGTCGAAAAAAGACGTAGATCGGTTAATAAATGAGTTGGCTAAACCAAATTAGAAACTAGAGAAGCATGCTTTCCCTCTTGGTATCACAACGGGACGATAGTTTTGCGGCCTAAGTGTGCCCACCACTAAAGGGGGGCAGTCACTCATCCCATCTTTAAATCCGTAAATCGATCACTCTTTGACCGCGATTAATTTGCCCAAAAGTAAAAATATCCAGAATTGCCAAGCAATCAATCGAAGCCCATTGAGAGAGATGACTGTGTGGACACAGTAGCCTCCTCAGAATGGTTCACGAACAGTTCTCATAAAACCCGAAACACTCTGAACCGAAGGTATAGCACTCAGAAATACCATACATCTGTCTTTCTGTCCGTATAAAGTTTTCTTATCGAAGGAGTTGAGCTATCTTGGTGAAATTTGGCATGCGTATTTCTGGAGAGTAAGAGTGAGAACAACAGTTTTAGGAGTGCTTCCAGTATTAGAGTAAAATCTTTTGTGCAACCTGAAATTCCGATTTTGAGCTTACACGTATTTGTTGGTCCGGTCGGGCTTGCTTGACTATAACACCATTATTTTGATTCAAATTAAAATGGTGCTTTCCACGGCCACTTTCATTTCGATTTCATTCATAGGAAATCATACTGAAAAGACTAATTAAAGGCGATAGAGTAACGAAAATCAACACGTCAAAATAGTTTTGGATATTTCCTCCTTGTCTTCCATTGGGCATTTAAAAAACCAAAAAAAAAAAAAAAGAGCTTTTTAAGATTAGCTCGATTCAAGCTACAGCCCTTAACCGCCATTCGGGCGAGATGCGCAAAATTGATTTATAGGCACAGCATGGCATTTTCAATCTTCAGATCCGTTTCTATACATTTTTACGGCTCTTTTTGGCTTCGCTTTTTATTCATCTCATTTCTGTTTATTTATATTTTGATTGCGATTAATTGCAAAATTATACGAGATAAACTTTAAAAGCTCTACTAAAGAAGCTCAGCTAAGCCCAAAACGAGCGATTGGTTTTTTTTTTTTTTTATTCTAAAAAGCCTTCAAATGCGAACGGATTGACCTTTTTGGGTTCGAGAAAGACTCGGGTTAATGAATGTAATTGATTACATTTTTCATTCCGGCGATTAGAAATACTTAGTCCGAACGTTTTACATAGGAATTCTCCATGAAATTGAATTCCTCCATTGTTCTTCGCAGACACTCCCGAATGGAAGTGTGTCTCCGCCCTTCTCGGTGCACAGTTCGCTTTTGAGATAGGAACCACAAAGGGGCCAACAGGAATTCGACACGAAAGTCTGACCAGAGAATTTTTCTGGTGCCACAGAACCAGACCGGCGCTGCCCAGTCCTGTTAGTTGTGGCTGGCCTCTTTGTGAGAGATGATAGTGGCTTTGGTTGAAACCCAAATATACCCAGGGAAAACAAGTGCTTCAGTGTGGACTGGCGAGCTATGGCCCTTAGTACAAGTAGCAGAGATTTTAGATAGCCCTCGCTCTAACCAAGAGGGAAAATTGGTCTCGGCATTAATCTTTCATGCCGATGCCAGAAAAATATTCAGCCCGATTCTAAATATTCCCGGGGAGTTTTTCCGCGCGGAATTGAAATAAATTGTGCCTTTCTAAAGACACTTGCGTAATGAGTACCTATAAAGAAACCCAGTATTTTGAACATATTTAGACAAAGGTCATCACATTTTTTCTTGTTTTGAGGCTTGGAATTCTTCCTTTTTTCGCAGAGAAAAATTTCTAGGAAGAAAACTCCCGGGGAATATTCATTTAGAATAGGGCAGATTATTAACTGTAAGGACTTTGGTTGGCCCAATGTGCCATACACCAGGCCGATTAGTCAAGCTTCTTGATGTAGGTGCCAACGTTGAGCCCCTTGGCTTCCTGCAATCGTGTGATCTCTTTAAGCCTCCTCCTTCTTCTTCTTTTTCCTGGGTGTTAACAGTCCATGTAGGACCTAGGCCTATCGTTCGTTTAGTCCCTTTACTCATTGTATATGTTGCTGTCATTCTTCCGATCTGAAGGGATGGGTTCAAACATCGACAATCTTCCCAATAAGCAGGATTTTCTGAGATCCCGAGTGGGCTTAAATGTATTTTAATTAAGGCTACTTAATATGCTTAGTGGCTTTAGAATTGAAAAACTAAAAAGTGAACCCAAACGCAAACTCCCGAAGGTTAACGCATTTACAGTTTACCTCTAATGAGATAACCACTCAGAAAGGTTATCAATAAAAAAAAATTTTTTCCAACATTTTCTTTTAAGTCTTTAAAAAATGGGCAAGTTTTTGACACTCCGAATGTTGACATTTCGTGTTTTTTCTAATTCTTCTTCTTTTTTTTTTCTTAATTTTTTTGGTCCCCAAATTAATGATCCATGTATTTAGACTTATTTATATGCATATTTCTTTCGTCTTGAATCGAAAGTCTTAATAGAATGAAAATGAAAAAAAAAAAGATTAATAAAATTTTGAAAAAAAAAATGTCAAAAAAATCCAAGGAGTTTAGTCGAGACTTAACAAGCCGATTTGAATGTAAATTTTATGGAAACTAATTTTGATTGCTTGATTTGAGGTCTGTTGGCAGTTAAAAAGCGGTGCTCGAGTAACCGGTTCTCATAATCACTCAATTTTGCGGTCTCTTGTTCTTGACGGTGCGCCAGAGCAGGGAGCAGGGCTCGCCTACTTGCTGCACATAAATTGCTTCATTCGCCGCATCGTGTTGTTTCATTTTGTATCGTTCCGTTTCGTTTCGTTCCGCATCGTGTCGACTGTCGTCCGACGACTTGTATTGCTCGTTCCTTGCGATGGGATTCGATTCGATTGAATTTCGTTCGATATGATTTGATTCTGCGCCGACGTGACACCCAATTCTGCATTGTAGACGTTTTGTTTTTATCCTCTTTCCAACAAGATATCTTACCTTTGAAGCAATTATTTGTCAAACGTCAAACTTAAATGCCGATGTTGCTTGCAAATTGTACACCCACAACAATGTTCTCGAACTAAAGTTAGAGAAAGGGATAGACGGATTGAGAGAGGGAGACTGAGGGAGAGAGAGAGATAGAGAGAGAGGGAGAGAGAGTGAGAGGGAGAGTGAGAGGGAGAGTGAGAGGGAGAGTGAGAAGGAGAGTGAGAAGGGAGTGAGAGTGAGAGTGAGAGAGAGAGAGAGAGAGGAGAGAGAGAGAGAGAGAGAGAGAGGAGAGAGAGAGTAAGAGAGAGAGATAGGAAAAGAGAGAGAGAGATTGGAAAAGGGAGAGAGAGAGATTGGAAAAGGCAGAGAGAGATAGTGGTAAGAGAGGTGGAGAGAGAGGTGGAGAGAGAGGTGGAGAGAGAGGTGGAGAGAGAGGTGGAGAGAGAGGTGGAGAGAGAGGTGGAGAGAGAGGTGGAGAGAGAGGTGGAGAGAGAGGTGGAGAGAGAGGTGGAGAGAGAGGTGGAGAGAGAGGTGGAGAGAGGTCGAGAGTGGGGTGGAGAGAGGTCGAGAGTTGGGTGGAGAGAGAGGTGTAGAGAGAGGTGTAGAGAGAGGTGAAAAGAGAGGTGGAGTTAGAGGTAGTTAGAGAGGTAGTTACAGAGGTAGTTAGAGAGGTAGTTAGAGAGGTAGCAAGAGAGGTAGTTAGAGAGGTAGTTAGAGAGGTAGTTAGAGAGGTAGTTAGAGAGGTAGTTAGAGAGGTAGTTAGAGAGGTAGTTAGAGAGATAGAGAGAGCGGTAGTGAAGGAGGAAGGGTGTGAGGTAGATTGAGGTTGAGAGAGAGAGAGAGAGAGGATCAGAGCGAAGATGATAGAAAGGTGGACAAAGAGAGACAGAGAGAGGAAGAGAGAGAAGTAGAAAAGCATAGTGAGGTAGTGAGTTTGTTAGAGAGAGGTGAAGTGAGAAAGAGCGAGGAATTATCATAAGATTCTAAAAATTGGCTCCTTCTACTTCGGGTTGGCCAAAACAGTTAGGGGCTCGCCCAAAATATATTTATGTAAGTACTCTGCAGCTTCAGATTTTATTTGGGGACAGCATTCAAAATGGCAATGAAAATTTAAACCAATTTTATGTTGTCGGTTTTTTTTTTTTGCTATCTCCGAATATTTTCTTCGAAAGCTCCAGCATCAGAATTTCCTCAGCATAGAAATTCCTTGAATTACATGAAAAAATCTCGATGAATTTTCCGAGAAACCGAAAGGACAAGACATGGCCTCACACACTCAACACAGGCGTCCCCCGTACGATGGGTAGTTATAAGTTTGTACTTATTTCCTGCTATTGTTTTTGTTTTAGTTGTTGTTGGCATCCTCAATAAATATTAATAATATGAGAAAAAAGCAGTGTTCAATAGAAAGAGTAACCACAACAGTCGTTCTAGTTCTGTTCATTTTTCGATCGCTCTCCATCGCACCGATGATGCATGCAAAGGCCCGCCGAAGCCGTAGCCGAAGCCGAAGCTGGAATAAAAGCACGTTGGACAGAAATGATGCGCGTTAGAAAACTTGTTGCCACTCATAATTGCTATACATTGCATTGGCGTGTTGCTCTACGTTCATACGTCCTCCTTCGGTTTGTCCGTTCGTCCGACTGTATGCATTGATAATTTTCAATACCCTCAGTCGAAACCGAGCAGGGATAAAACCCGTCTTTAAGCTTAGCTTTCTCATTGCAAGTTGTTATTATCTATATCCGATGGCTTTCCTGCCTTTGCTGCGTTTTCGGCCTTTCCTTCTTTTTCTCTGCCGCTCAATTGAACAACTGCCTTTTTCCGTCCTATCTCCACCTCCACCTCCAACTTTACAACCAAGCTTCGTAGAATCTTTCTTTTTTAATGCGTTTTTCGCTTGTGCGTTGTTGATGTCCGTCTATCTGTCTCTTGGTCTTTCGGTCGGTACCTATGCCTTGCAACCTGTGCATATTTCGATGCATGTATTAATGCCTCTGGGCCACAATACGAACGATTTCATCATCGTCGTCATCATCATCATCAGCAGTCTCTCATCTCCATCTGTATAACCATCTTCAGCTTAAATTCGAAGTTCGAACTAGAATCTATCCACCGATGAACGCGCGATGGAGTCTTTACGCAAACGATGCAAACTGACAGAAAGCGATTAAGAGGCAGAGAGAGATTGAGAGACTGAGAGCCGGAGATCCTGAGAGACTGAGAGGTTGAAAAATTGAGAGACTAAGATGATGAGAGACTGAGAGGAAAGGTTTCAATCGGTTTCTTCTCCATGTGATGAGGAATATGTGACAATACTGCCGCCCCTTGAGTCGATTAATACGGTAATTTAGATACCTTTCACTGACTCCGAATGCTGATTTGTAGCCATTAAATTTTTTCGCACAGTGGTTAAAACTTGCATAATATTTGCCAATGGCAGACGCTTACAAAGCCCTCGTATTTTTTCATTTACGTTTTATTTTGCTCCATTCTTAAGTCAGCAATGTACAATTTATTGTTTTTGTAGCTGTTGTTGTAATGGTTGTTGTTGTTCTTGTTTATGCATTGTAACTGGCAGTATTTTTTGTGTGTTATTTGTACTACTACTTTCCTCTTGTTTTCCATCGTTTGGATCGTTTTTCTATTCTAAAATCTTTCCTCTACAGATGTATCGTCTTGTTGTTAGAATGCACATTGTTCGTCGCTTTTCCAATTATTCTAGAATTCTTGTTTTTTGCCTCAATGCAGCAAAACCAAGTGCTGAAATGGAATGTTCCTTCTCTTATTTTTTAAATGACTTTTGGATGAAAAGAGAGGGAGAGAGAGAGAGAGAGCAGAGAGAGAGAGAGAGAGAGAGAGAGAGAGAGAGAGCAGAGCGAGAGGAGAGGAGAGAGGAGAGAGAGAGGAGAGGAGAGCGAGAGAGAGAGAGAGAGACGAGAGAGAGAGAGAGAGAGAGAGAGAGAGATGAGAGAGAGAGAGAGAGAGAGAGAGAGAGAGAGAGAGAGAGGGAGAGAGAGAGAGAGAGGAGAGCGAGAGGAGAGAGAGAGCGAGAGAGAGAGAGAGAGAGAGAGAGAGGAGAGAGAAGAGCGAGAGAGAGAGAGAGAGAGAGAGAGGAGAGAGGAGAGAGAGAGAGAGAGAGAGAGGAGAGAGAGAATGAGAGAGAGAGTGAGTGAATGAGTGAGTGATAGAGACAGAGAGAGAGAGAGAGACATGGTCGACAAAGAAAGAGACAGAGAGGCAGACATACGGAGAGACAGACGGAGAGACAGAGGGAGAGCAAGATATGTATACTGGCATATAATTATTTTGCTTATTAGAATTTCACACTGATTTGTAGCTATGGGTAAGTAGGTACTCAATTATATGAACATACTCCTAACTACTGAAAAAAACGAAATGAAAATAAAATAATTGAAAAAAATATGAGAGGAAAAGGGGAAAAAATAAACAAGAAGCTTGAATTCAGTCGCTCGGTCACTCATTCAGTCGTGTTATCATTCACTCACTTGTTCATTTGCTGGCTGGCTGATGAATAATTCCTTCGACCGCTGTTATTTGCTACTGGTGCCACCAGCGATGCAGACCGACTGCAACGTCATCGGCGCATGTGTAAGAGCACAATTACGAGGACTCGAATGCGCGACGAGACGGTGAAGGAAACGAAGTCAATGGAAAGTGAGAAGGGGGGGGAGCCCAAGCATTGATGGAAATGCGTGCAGCGTCGGGCACAAAGGCCGTTGCAACAACTCATTTTGCTGCTTGATTTGCGGGGCATATTTTGCAATCGACAAGTCAAGTGCAGCATGCAATAAAAGATGCAACGCCAACAACAAGAACAGCAACAAGAACAAAAGCAAAAGCAACTGCAAAGACGTGAGCAGCGTACTTCGCAAAACCATGACTATCACACGGTGTGGTGCGATCGCTTATTATTGATATACCCCATCAGACTTACAGACAATGCGAAAAAGCAACAACTTGCACAAGAACAACAACAAAACCAGTAAAACAATTGAAAATATGCAGCATGGCGCATGCATAAACTCACACAATAGTTAAACTGAGGGAGCCAAAAAAAAAAAAAAAAAAACCGCGACGGCGAGAGGGAAAACGCGACGACCATGACTGTCAGCGTTTGCGGATGACGTTTGCTATCGAGGACCACCTTGTCGATCGAGGGTACATCAAAATGAAGAATTTCGAATATTCTCAAAAAAAAAAAAAAAATTATAAAAAAAATGTACATTAAAAAGAGAAGCGCAAATAAGAACGGAAAATAAAAAAGAGAAATAAAAAAATAAATTCCTTTCACACCCAGTTACCGTTTTCTTAAACTTCGTCATCCTTTTGGCCGACACAACCCATCCATGCCAGACAAAATTGCAGAGCCCAACCGGTCGAAATCAACTTTTTAATCGGAAGAAATAATCATGGATTCAGTACGTTTTCCATTTCATCTATATGCTATACCTCAACAGGTACACACGAACGATCATCACAATATATCTCTCCTTGTTATGAAAAAAAAAAATAAAGAAAAAACAAGTAAGGATGTTATAGTCAAGTGAGCCTGACAATAGAATACCCGACACAGACACACATTTTTAAATAAATTTTAATACCCAGAGGTGTTTAAGGCCATAAGGGGCACCATATACCGACATTTGTTCAATTTCTTAGTGAAAAGCGCCCCTTTGACACGCCCAATTATTCAATTTTTTTTTTTTTAATCCTAATCGGAGGCTTAAATATACGCTCGAATTCTAAGATTAATTGAAATATTTCGAAAAAGTCCGATTTTGGGGCAGTTTTGACATTTTTCTGACAGACTAGTACTGGAGGAACCCTTAATAATGGACCGATCCAGGAAATTTTTTGAGAGGATGTTTATGGCAACAAAGCAGCAAAATTGCCGGGTTTCGTTGAAGTCCCATTTGAATTACGGGTGTAGGAGACAATTTTCGAAAAATCCCCTTCTGCCACGCCCACTTTCCAATTTTTGGAAATAATATTACTGGCCTTTAAATATGATCAAATATCAAATTTCATCAAAATATCTTGAAAAACTTTGGTTTTAGAGCAGTTTTTGTGATTTTCGTAACAGACCCTAGTACTGGAGGTACCCCTAAAAATGGTCCGATCGAGTCCATTCTCGAACTTGTTCTTACTCATGTCCCCGTGAGCACGCATACCAAATTTTATTAAGATAGCTCAACTCCTTCGATAAGATAACTGTATACAGACAGACAGACAGACGGACAGACAGACAGACAGACAGACGGACATGTCTAAATCGAATCTCCTGGTGACGCTGATCATTTCTATATATATTTTGTATGGTCTCTCTCTACTGGTTCTGGGTGTTACACACAACCACTTCAAACGCAATATATCCCCGAAACAGAGTGTGTCGGGTATGAAAACCATATTTCTGAACTTATTATGATGATCAATATCCATACATTTGTCTCAACTGTTCCACCAAAAAAACTTGCAAAAATGAATCGCGGGTTATCCGTTTTCCGGATTCTATATAGGATTTTGAATGATTTTGGGCATTCGTCTTGGCTTAACTCATACATATGAACATGAATACCCGCAATGGGAGCGTCCTCGGATAGTAACGGATTCCGAAAAAGCGCGGAACCTAGCTAACAGTTTAACAATACTGAAGATTGGGTACGGAATGGAACTGATAGTGGCGTTTATTAACAACACGAAAGATTGACCATATGACCTTTTTAAAATGGTACAGCGGGAGCCAGGTTGTCGTGCCTGGTCTAACATATGTGAAGCCCCCTTGTGGGAGTCATGCAAGGGCTGTGGTTAACGTGATGAGGTAAGGGCGGCACCGAATCTTGATCAAGGATTGTTCCGATGAGTCCGAAGTCCCCGGAAATGTACGAACTGTAATGAAACTAAAACAATTTAAATTTGAATAGCCCGAATTATGAATGCACGGAAATCAGGAAGAAAAGAATCGTTCAAGATCGCAGAACATATCTAAGCCATATTTTAAAAGTTTCGCCAGCGCATTCAACAAGGAAGAAGCTGAAAGGCAAAGCAGGTTCAACTCAAA